>LPNX010545204.1:520396-575946 GCA_001517045.1 Pseudotsuga menziesii | reverse complement strand
CTCCTCATCCTCTCTCTTTGTCCCCCCTCCCCCCTAACCCTCACTAAACCCCTTTCTCACTCTCTCTCTCCCCTACTCCTGCACCCACACCTAACCTCCATCCCTCTCTGTCTCCCCCCTCGCCCCCTAACAAAACCCCTCTCTCTATAACACTCTCACTACTCCTAACCCCTCCTATTTATCCCTAACCCCTCTCTTGCTTCCTACCCACAACCACCCCCTCCACCACTCTCTCTCTAATACTCTCCCTACCCCTACCCCCCTCTCTCTCTCTATCTATCTTTATCTCTCATAATCCCCTTCCCTTACCACTTACCACCCCTCCCTAATATTTTTGTGTCTCCCTTCTCTCTGCCTCGACACTATTCTACCTCTTCTCTCTAATTTCCTTAATCCTCCCTAAACCCCTACCCCTCACCCCAATTTATATCACTTTCTCTCCCCTAACCCTTCTTTTCCCCTCTACCCCTAATCACCCAAACAATCCCCTTCTCACCCCCTGGCTCTCTCTCTCTCTCATATTCTCCTCCACCTACCCTAACCCCCACAGCTCGCATCCCCCCAACTCCCTCTCAACCCTTTTGCTTAAACTAAATTCAATGTTATTAATTATTGTGCTAGAATTTTAATACTCCAAATTGTCTGCATGCTTTATAAATGAAATTCACACACTCTTTTTTTAAAGGAATATCATGCACGTGTTATGTTTACATACAAAATCCCTAACTCCTAACCCTGTCTCTCTCTCCTAACCCCCTAAAAACCCCCTGTTATCTCTCTCTGGCCCCCCTACTCCTCCTATCACATGCCCCAATTTGCAAAAACAATTTAATGATATTTGAGGAACATTGTGTTAAATTTTATGCTAAGTTGTAATTGATGAACCAGTGGGGTCAAGAATATTTAATTTAAATTCAGAATATTTTATTTATAAATAAATAAATGATGAGACAACAGCTTAGGGAAGCTGTTAAAAGAGTGTTTACTAGTTAATTGGTGGAGGAGACTGGGTGGAGAGAAAACTAACAAGTGTCAGCATCCTCAAACCACTTCCAACTATTGCAGGTGGCAACTTCCCTATATTTGTGGTCATGATTCCCTAAGAAAGTGGAATCAGAGCAGGTGGCTCATTAAATGAAAACTAACCCAGAAGACCTAGGCATCTCTATAAAATTTCCCATTGAAGAGAGTTGGGGTTGCTCATTCTGGAGAGGTGATCATTCAGGGTGAATGAATTTACTCAAGAGAAATTCAATGGAAGGGATTACTAAAGTGTGTTTGAGGGGTTAACTCCAGAGACTGAACTAGTTGTAGCTTCTAAGGTGAAGTTCATACTGCTGAGAGCAGATTTTGATTACTAAGGTAATTGGACCAGTTAGGTGACAGAGTTCTTATAGTTGTATTCTCCACCCAATTCTCAACCAAGAAGACTAGGAACAAGCTCGGGGGTCCTAAGGAAGTGTTGTTTGAGTGCTCTCCAGGAGTTTGGTTGGGAGGAACAGCCTCCTTAAGTTGTTGTCGTCTTGTCATCAACAGGTTCTATTTTATTTGTTTACTGTCTTCAATGAAATATTTCTTAGTTTTATACTACAGGAATGTTAGTATTTTAGGGTTTATGTAGGAAGAATGATTGAGTAATGTTGGATTCAATAAAATTATAAATTATATTAGAAATAGAAATTATTATGTGAAAATTGAAATAGATAGAATTAAAATTCCCAAACTGTATTTTTCCACACCTGACTTAGGTAGTACTCTAGTATAGCTGGGTTGCTTAGGTGAATGCGATGATTCTTTTACTTGAATGAGAATAGTAATTAAATTTTACTTCATTTGTTTATGAATTTTACTAAATAGCAGTACTAAATATTGTCTGTATTTATTTACTTCAGCTAAACTAAAAAAAAAAATAGCTATGAAAGAGAACAGTAATAATATTATTATAAAAGTAATTTCAGTATTAGTATTCTGATAAAATATAGATATTATGGTTTAACATAAGTAAAGTAAGTAGATTATCATTTGAAACCATGTGAAAAGAAATTTGTAAAACAGTTTATAAACATTGAAATTCCAGACACTGTGTGTCTTTATCTAAGACCAAAAGGAATCTTCTATAATCCTTTTGAAACTACAGAAAATACTGGAAGATAATAATATCCTAAGTTTCAAGTATGCTGCATTAAAAACCCTATTTATTTCTTAACTAAAAACTAGAAACAGAACTGTAAAATTTGTTTAAGAATTATTAAATAAATAGAGCTAGCATCAAACAAATAACTATAAGTAATACTATCATCGATTATCCTATTTTTAACAGAGTTAAGAATGCTTTAAGTATAAACAAGGACATTATAAAACTGTAGGGTTATACAGTAATTTAACCCTTAAAAAGCCAAGTTCCAGAATTAAATACCATCTCATAAACAATGCTTTAAAAATCATTATAATACAAAATATTAATGAAAACAATACATATGTAAATTATGGACAAATTAAACCAATAATAGTTAACCATTCGCAAATATAAAATCCTTATTCAAGGATAGGATTATATCCTGTAGAGTCGAAGGGTTGAAACCCAAGCCTGCTATTAAAACCGAATATGCATAAAAGTCTATTATATTGAACTGTAACAAGATACATTACTGACAGGAGAAGTAAAACCCAACTCACTTTACAACCCGACTATTTTCACAGTCTTCTATTTTACTAAGCTCACTGTAAAACTGGAGTAACACTAGACAGAGGTCGATAAGCATCTCTGAGCTCAGAGTTGGGATCTTTTAAAAAAAACATAAACAAAAGCATTTACATTGCTTAAGCGGTAAGGCTGAAACTTCGTATCAAAACCTTATTTACATCACGGTTTCAAGAGCCTGTGTTACCAGCACAAAGTATCATGAGGGTTTTTAAAATAAAACTTGGACATACTTTAAACAAACTTAAAATCATAACCAACAGATAACCGAAGCCATGTATCCACCCACAGGAACCACTTCCAACAACCCAAACCGCATGTAGGAAGAACCCTCGATGGGGCCGGGGCTTACCAGATGGAAGCCCACGAAAAGACTAATGCACGAGCTTTCTTTTCCACCCATATCCTGGAGCTGGTAATAGGATCCTGCAAAACCAATTTAAAACAACATTTAAACTCTGTTTTGTTAAATGGTAAAAACCCTAGTAAGGTAAATAAAATATAAAGAGAAAATGAGGTACGAAAAAGCTTACCTATGAACTAAAAGTCGAAGCCGAGAAGAAATGGCCACACTAGCTCGATGGCATTGAAATGAAAAGCAAGAACCCTTGAAGCCAACTCTACGACAGGGATAGCAAGGAAACCGACTCAAGTCATAATGCAAAAGCAATGGGTGAATAGTTATAGGAGTAAGACCATTACAGGCTTTGAGCTACTGGGAGAAGCCAACAACCACTCTCACAGTGTATTCTTCACTTACAGGAGAACCTAAAACCATAAACCACAATACCAAAGTTTCACATTACAGCATTGTAGGCTAAATGCCGAATGATAAAGGAGGTTGCAGGCATCTCATGGCAGCAAGCTTACAACTCGACCAACAAGGAGGAGAACCCTCGGTCCAAAAATGCAAAAGAGTAGGGTCTACAGCAATATAAGTCAACCAATGAATGGAGGAAGCCCTGTCCACATGCCCTTCCAAAAATCTCAATAAGTGTGGGTCGAGTTCTATTGTCAGCACTGTACAAATGTTTTAAAAATCTATCATTGCCATCACCTTATAACATATGATTGCCAATAATAAAAACATGCCATCGATTATAATAAACTAGTTCATATTATTGCTAATAATAACAATCATGCTATCGAATATATTATGCCGTGGAAACTAGTATAGTATTGGATTAAAAACTTATAAGGTTTGTTTGCCATCGTTTCGACTACATTATAGTAGTTGCTAGGTAGGTAATACTACCTTAGGACATAAGTTAACTTAATATTGTTAGGTTATAAGTTAACATAGTTATTATAACATTGAAATAATAATTGTATCATGGTTATAATTTGAATACTATGAACACAACTTGCAAACAAATTGATCAAAGAAGATATTCATGCTTGCAAACAAATCGAACAAGTGTGGTATTGTTTTAGAACTAGTAAAAGAAAATAGGGTATAGATATGATTTAGTTTATGACTTTTTGTAAACTGGAAAATCCTTAAACTTCTACACATAAAATATTGATGCTGATAAATGAGGGAGTCTTCAAGAAAACTAAAGGATTAACATTATTTGGAGAATTTCTCATAAGAAGGTAATCATTCATTGTAAACTTTACAATCGAAAAACATAGGAGCATGTTCATGCATAAAGAGAAGGAGACTTGAGTATTGAAATAAAAATAGCTGCGAGATCACTAATCAGTTGAAGTAAACATGAACCAAAACCATGAGCTCTATGCTCACTATGGGAATTTATAAATGACCATGTATTATAAAATTTTAAAAGATAATCATCATACGACGGAAGGAATCTTGGTAAGAACTTGCTCTTTTAAAAAAATTGATTTTATTATGATGAAAGGTCAATATGGCTTTAGATATAAATACTGTCATGGATTCACAACAACAAAAGAAATTTACTTTACCTCCTCGGAGACTAGCAACTTAAATAATCCTTTTTTTATACAATCATCTTAACATGATAAGAAAGTACTTTTCTCGACGTAATTTAAAATAAACACCTACATGATCTTACGCTTACCTGCTAAACCTGTAAGAACTAGCAGTCCATTTGAGTTAGCAGAATGCTAAGTAAGCCCCGATCTCAAACAATATTTCTCACCTACTTGAAAAAAAAATCATCAGTATATCTAATAGCAACTAAATGCAAGTCCTCTTTCTCACTTAGTTGAAAATTAAAGCTGCTAAGTCATTAATAAAAGTAACACAGGTGTTAAGATTACATCCTTTATGTACAGATTTCTTTTATTGAAACAAACCCTTAAATTTTGTTAAACTGTTTCATTTTCCGCTAACCACTAGCAATTACTAAGTTGCAACTTAAGACATTTTATGTCACTTTAAAAATTTTAAATTTTTACGAAATTTTGGGTTACCCCTGACCCCCCTCCTGTTTGTCGCTCTCACTCCCCCCTAACCCTTACTAACCCCTCTCTCTCTCTCTCTCTCTCTCTCTCTCCATGTGTGTCTATTCCTCCACCTAAACCTAAACCTAAACCTTCTCTCTCCACCAAATCCCTAACAACGCCTCTTTCTCTCTCTCAGTCTAAGTAAACCTAACCCCCCCCGACCCTCTCTCCCTCGATTGTAGCTAATTATAGTAGGATATTCCTCAATTGAGTTCTAGCTACTTAAAGGATTCCATATAATCCAAATTATGGAAAACTAATCCAAATCTCACTAGACAACGTCAAATTGTTTAACAACCTTGAGTTTTATCAAGTTCTTTAAAACCAAAATAGAAGAACATGGAGAACACTTGTAATATTTTAAGTTTGGGAGAGATTTTTGTGTTAAATCCTACACACATCCCACATCAACTAATTATTACTACATGCCAACATTTCTCCACATAATTTTATAAGGAAGGTTTGCATTAGTGCATGTGGGTATTGCCTTGAGATATGTTTCTTCTTGTTATCACTTAAAGTAGGGATGATTCTCATTTATACGAATCTTGAGTCCCATCACATCAAGACAAAGGTTTTCTTGAGAGAAGAGGTTATAAACCCATCCATCATTTTCACTAGAGTAGAGTTCGGAGATATTCAAACTTTAGGGGTTTCTTGCATCAAATTCCTAAGGAATTCTGGCCTAGATATAACGAGTTGTTATAAATTTTAGAAAGCCCATTTCGAAAAAACCATGTTAAAAAACAATTAAAAATACTTTTTTTAATGCTTTATCGTTTATTAAATACTCATATTTCATAAAGTTAGGTTTATTGGGCATACAATATAACAGGGCTGACATTTTTATTGAGAATTTTGAGTATCAATACAATGGTTTAGCCTGTGAAAAATAGTCAATATCAGAGTAGTTGCAAAGAAAGATCAAAATTATATAGCAATAAGAAATTGATTTATACACAATATTATAATGGAAACGAAGTATGTTTTCTTAGGATGCCAAATTAGTACTAGAATCTTTAATGGTTGAGCATAGCATTATCTTCTTTCACTCCACGAAAGCTTAAATTTATTGTCACAATAATACTTTAACAGTGTTGTTCTATTTCCCACTATAACACGAAATCGAAACATATGAAAGCCGTTAGGTAGAAGGATGAGTTGATATGCCTGGTTGAGCCACTCTGGCCACTCTGATTTCATAAGCTTCAGTGAGTGAGGAGATCAACCACTCCTCTAACTTGATATTTTTAAGAACTTTAAACTAAATGAATAGAACTGTCTATGAAACTCAAGCCTGGAACTGAAGTTGGTTGCAATTATGGGCAAGACTCCTAGAACCACAATACTACTAAAAGCATGTCGTATTATTATCAACTTATTCTTTATCTTGTCAATTGATGTACGACGTGAGGCATCAAAAGATGACTGCCAAGAAATAGTTTCTATAATAATTTGAGCGATTTTATTGTGATGTTATGCCTGAGTAACGAACACTCCTATGTGGCTCAGCTTTGGATTTAGAACAATCTCATAGAAAGATTTTGTGTACAATTGATAACAAGAACTCCTTCCATAGGATCTCTGAGGTCTCCTATTATGACATTGAATCATTCATCTATGTTCTTGAGCTCATCCCTGCATCGAAGAACTTGGATTAAATCTTTAGAAAAAGGAAACAACTCATCCAGAACAGTTGTTATTTGGTGTGTCCACGAAGATTACAAATGTTATCATATTATGTTTGAAATACGTCTTGTACCTTAATAAAAATATGAAAGGAAATATAAGAGTGTTAAAGATACTTTTGAGAAAATAGAGTGTATGAAAAATCTCACAAGTAAACAAGGGAGTAAGCTATCTATCAGACCATTTGCATCGGGGCCCACTCCACACCGTGTAGTGATAGTTTTCTTCGTTACCTTTTTGTAAGACGGAGAGATTCACTGGGTTTTGCTTCTTGCATGTTGATAACTAAAAACTTATTACTACTTGGAAACTCAGAAAAAACCTGTTAAATGACAACTAGTCTAATTTGTTTATGGGACTTTTCTCATTACGGATGTTTACGGGAAGTTTCTCATAACAGGCATAATCGGTAATGGTTTACTCATGTAACTAAATTCATGAAGTATATAGTGCATGGTTGGGATGCACAATGTAGAAAGTTGTCTGTGAGGTTGAGACCGTCTTGTAATCTCTCTTTCTCCATTAATGAGCTTCAATACTTTGCCCGTGGATGTTTCCCCATGTTGGGGTTTTACCACATGAAATGCTGGTGTTCTAATGCTATTATTAATTGTCTGATTATCTTGGTGTGTCTCTTAAATTTAACAAGTGGTATTAGAGCCTAAGTGCTGGAAGAGATAGTGTTGTAAAATCAAAAGAAGAAGTGGGTGGAGCCATGAAGAAAGGTGTACTCAGACCTTTGTCTAGAGGAGCTTGAAGCTGTTTTATGGAGAGTGGCGAATGGCGAAGGTGCCTGGAATCCATTGTGGAGTGAACTCTCTGCCAATCACAACATTGTTGCTATGTGTGGGGAGAGGTGAAAAGTGAAGACCATGTGACTATCTGAAACCGTGAAGACTACGTGACTGTTTGGATTTGGAGAGAACTCTGCTATAAAAAGAAACTCCTATGCGTGGAGAAGAGTCGTGTTGTTTACTGGTTGTTTGTTGCTTCCTGGGAAACGCAGTTGTCCCAATCTCCCCATCCCCAAACTGCCTGGAAGAACACGTGGAAGGGTACTGTGTGTGGGTTGGACTGTGCACTTGCACTGCTGCATATGGACTATGCATTTTGGAGTAAATCACCAGCCTGTTGCTGCGTTGAGAGAGTGGTAACATTGTCGTTATCAATTTTGGATATTAGTTTGAATATATATATATATTCAAGCCAGAATTATAGTATTGTTTATTTGAGCTGAGAGATTTTTATTTGGGCTAAGAAGGAATAAAGTGCTGCTTATTTTTTAGGTGCTATTTATTTTGGGCTGAATTTAAAAAAAAATCAAAATGTCTAGCACAAAGTTTGGGATTGAAAAATTCAATGGTAAAAACAATTTTGAACTATGCAAGTTAAAAATGCGGGATTTACTAGTTTGGTAGGGGTTACAAAGAGCTTTAGACAGGAAAAGAAAAAAACCTTTCACCATAACAGATGATGAATGGGAGGATCTAGATTCCAAAGCACTAAGCATAATCCGTTTATGTCTTGCGGATGATGTGTTATTTAACATTATTGGAGAAACATCAGCAGCAAGCTTGTGGAACAAACTAGAAAGTTTGTATATGACCAAATTAGCAACAAACATAATTTACTTGAAGCGTCAATTGTATGGTATGAGAATGAAAGAAGGTATGAAAATTGCAGATCATTTAAATGTTTTTAACACTCCTATTTTCCAGTTGAATAGCATGGATGTTAAAATTGACGATGAAGATAAAGTAGTAAATCTTTTATGTACTTTACTTGAGTCTTGGGGTCAAGTAATTTCTTCCATTAGCCTTAGTGCAACCGATAATTTAGGATTTGACAATGTTGTTGGAGCATTATTGTCTGAGGAACTAAGGAAGAAAACCAGTCTTGAAACCTCTTCGCCAAAAGCTTTGGTTGTTAGAGGTCATTCCAGGGAGAAAGGAGAAAAGTCAAGAGGTACTTCCAGGCCTAAGTCGAAGGGCAGAAAGAGTAAATTAAAATGTTGGTATTGCAACAAAACTGGTCATCTCAAGAAAGACTATTGGAAGAGACAAGAATCCAAGAAGGATGACTCCAAGTTATAGGCAAACTCAGTTAAGTCTTCTGATTCAGGTATGATTGATGAGGTCTTGTCTATTTGTAATATTTCTGAATGTAATGAGGAGTGGTTATTAGATTGTGGTGCTTTGCACCATATCTGTCCTCATAAAGATTGATTTTCCTCCTATCAAATAGTTAATGATGGAATAGTTCTTTTAAGATACAATGATTCATGTAAAACTGTTGGGGTTGGAAGTGTTAAAATTAAGATGTTTGATGGAGTAATAAGAACACTTACAACTGTTAGACATGTACCTGAGTTAAAGAAAAATTTAATTTCTTTGGGAGTATTGGATGCTTGTGGTCATAAGTTTACAGGTTTTGATGGAACTCTAAAAGTTTCCAAGGGTGCTTTAGTGGTAATGAAGGAACAGAGGACAAGAAACCTTTACAAATTGGTTGGAAGAACGCAAGTTAATGGTACTACATTAGTATCTGAAGAAGAATCAAGAATCACTCAGCTATGGCATCAACATCTTGGTCATATGAGTGAAAAAGGGCTTCAGGTATTAATGA
Organism: Pseudotsuga menziesii; assembly: GCA_001517045.1. Classification (NCBI taxonomy): domain Eukaryota; kingdom Viridiplantae; phylum Streptophyta; class Pinopsida; order Pinales; family Pinaceae; genus Pseudotsuga; species Pseudotsuga menziesii. The sequence goes on along the minus strand of LPNX010545204.1, from coordinate 566,498 downwards.
ATCATAAATTGCTTCCAAACTTGAAAAATCTAAATTTTATGTTTTGTAAACATTGTATATATGGAAAGCGGTGTAGACAAAAGTTTAATGCATGTAGTCATGTAAGTAAAGGTGTACTTGACTATGTTCATTCTGATGTATGGGGTCCGTCTCCTACCATTTCATATGGAGGAGCAAAATATTATGTATTATTTGTAGATGACTTTACTAGAAAGGTTTGTGTCTATGTCCTTAAAAGAAAAGCTAATGTGTTTAATATGTTTAAACAATTTAAAGTGATGGTTGAAAAAAGAACTAGTAGGACAATCAAGTGTTTAAGGACAGATAATGGAGGTGAATTTACTTCTTTGGAGTTTGAAATATATTGTAAAGATGAAGGAATTGTCGGACACAAAACAAATGTATACACTCCTTAGCAAAATGGTGTTGCAAAACGCATGAACATGACTCTTCTAGATAGAGCAAGGAACATGTTAAGTAATGCTAATTTGGGGCAAGAGTTGTGGGCAAAAGTAGTTTCTACTGCTTGTTATCTTATAAATCGGTCACCTTCAATGGAAATAGATTGTAAAATTCTAAAAGAGGTATGGACAAATCACTTCTGTGATTATTCCAATTTGAAAATCTTTGGTTGTGAAGCTTATGCACTTACCCATAAAAATCAGCGTTCTAAGTTAGACCCTAGATCAAAGAAGTGCATCTTTGTTGGTTATGATGATGTTATGAAAGGATATAAGTTGTGGGATCCTACTGCCCACAAAATTGTCATTAGCAAAGATGTAATTTTTTATGAATCTTCTCTAATTAAATCCGAAAGTGTAAGAGTTGATGTGGAACAGGAATATGCAATATCAAAACAACTAATTCAGTTGAAGAACCGATCTTCTAATGACTCGAAGAAACAAGAAGAATTTTCTGGTGAGAGAGAAGTCATAGAAGAGAAGAAATTCAAGAAATTGTGGAAACCCCACAGCCTACACCAAGAAGATCATTAAGGGAGAGAAAACCTCCTAAGAGGTATACTGATTTTGTTTCGTCTGTTTTATTTACTGATGACGGAGAACCTTCTTGTTTTCAGGAAGCCATTGATTGTATTGACAATGCAAAGTGGAAGGTGGCAATGAAAGAAGAAATGGATTCTCTAGAGAAAAACAAGACATGGGAATTGATTAAACTCCTCAAAGATAGAAAAATGGTTGGGTGTAAATGGGTCTTCAAATTGAAAAAAATGAGTTGATGGTAAGGTTGAAAGATACAAAGCCATATTGGTTGCAAAAGGATCCTCTTAGATGGAAGGTATAGATTATCATGAGATTTTTTCACTAGTTGTTAAGCTTGTATCTGTCTATGTTGTCTTAGCATTAGTTGCATTACTTGATTTGGAGTTAGAGCAACTAGATGTTAAAACAACTTTCTTACATGGAGATTTAGATGAAGAGATTTATATGGAACAACCAGAAGGTTTTGTATAGCATCAGAAAGGTAGATTAGTTTGCAAGCTCAAGAAATAATTGTATGGCCTGAAACAGTCGCCCAGGAAATGGTACAAGAAGTTTGATTCTTTCATGGTGATCCAAAGATATACTAGGAGTGAGTATGATCATTTTTTATATTTCAAAAAATTGAATGATATATTCATTATCTTAGTATTGTATGTTGATGATATGCTTATTGTGAGCATAAGCATGGATGAGATTAACAGGTTGAAGGCCCAGATGGCTAGGAATTTTGAAATGAAGGATCTTAGAGCTGCAAAAGAAATTTTGGGTATTGAGATACACAGAGACTGGAAAAATGGTAAGCTTTGTTTTTCATAGGAGAAGTATGTTGAGAAAATACTTGAAAGATTCAAAATGAATAAGGCAAAGCCTTTGAATGTTCCTTTGGCTTCTCATTTTAAAATTTCTTCAAGTTTATGTCCTAGTAGTGCTGAAGAAAAAGATTATATGTCTCATGTACCATATGCCAATTCAGTAGGATGTTTGATGTATGCAATGGTGTGTACTAGACCTGATATTTCACATGCAGTAGGTGTTGTTAGGTACATGGAAAATCCAGGAAAAGAACATTGGAATGCAGTGAAATGGGTGCTTCAGTACTTAAGAGGCACAAGTGACTATTGCGTCACTTTTAATAGTAACAATGATTCTGTGTGCGGTTTTGTTGATTCAGATTTCGCAGGTGATTTGGACAAGAGAAGGTATACTTCTGGTTATGTCTTTACTCTTGCAGGTGGAGCTATAAGTTGGATGTCAAAGCTTCAAGACACAGTTGCTTTATCCACAACAGAGGTTGAATACATTGTTGCCTCACATGCTTGCAAAGAGGCAATTTGGCTGAGAGGTCTGCTTAGAGAAATTTGAAGGTTGCAGAACAGTGTGCCTGTCTTCTGTGACAGTCAAAGTGCTATTCATTTGGCTACAAATCCTGTTTATCATAGTAAGACTAAACATATTGATGTAAAATATCATTTTGTAAGACAAGTCATTAGTGAAGGTGGAGTAGATCTGAAAAAAGGTCCATACTAAAGAAAATAGTGTAGATATGTTCACAAAACCTGTATTGTTAGAGAAGTTACGTTGGTGTGTAGCTTCTCTTGGTTTGAAGAAAAGGTGATAAATAGTCTTGGGCAAAGTACTTGTAAATTGTGATGTCAAGGTGGAGATTATTAAATGACAACTAATCTAATTTGTTTATGGGAGTTTTCTCATTATGGATGTTTACGGGAAGTTTCTCATAACAGGCATAACCGGCAACGGTTTACTCATGTAACTAAATTCATGAAGTATATAGTGCATGGTTGGGATGCACAATGTAGAAAGTTGTTTGTGAGGTTGAGACCGTCTTGTAATCTCTCTTTCTCCATTAATGAGCTTCAATACTTTGCCTGTGGATGTATCCCCATGTTGGGGTTTTACCACATGAAATGTTGGTGTTCTAATGTTGTTATTAATTGTCTGATTATGGGAATGTGTCTCTTAAATTTAACAAAACCAAGTAAAGATTTATTTTTCCCACTTTGAAATGAATATAATTCTTGGTTCATTGAGCAGATTGTGATAATCTTAATCATAATCTTTATGATATGCATATGATCCAATGGTATCCGTTATGCACACCTTTATTACTAAAAATCAGTTGGGATTGTGGCTCATATGATCATATCATGGTTACGTAACCAACTAATATACATGAAATGCTCAGTATGCCAAGCACAAAACCAAAAATGCTAGATTGATGTAACAGATAAGTCTTATAAATTAGGAAAAAAAATTAAACTGGAAATTATGATTTGAGTAAATGATGTTTATAACATTGGATTTAAAGATTTATCTTTACTAGTTTATTTCATCTTCATTTCAAAGTGGTAAAATAAATATTTACTTGGTTTTTCTTAGTTTTCAAGTAGCAATAAGATTTTACTTATCAAAATGCAAGAAGCAAAATCACTACACGATGTGGAGTGGGCCCCGGTGCAAATGGTCGGATAGATAGCTTACTCCATAAATAAGTAAAAAATAAATCTCTTCTTTTTTGTATCTAATTCATTGGCTTCAAGATGAAGAACATTATAGTAAAAAATGCATCTGCAGGGGGGGATTCACAAGCAAAAGCTCATCATCGTTGGTGCCCATAACATTGATCCGGATGGCCTTTAGCTTGTCAAATAAGCATTAAACACATCAGATGGATTAATTGAGATAAAGTCTTGGGAAGCTGCTCAATATTTCTGAATCTGCCGTTTCTATATTCATAATAAATTTCAAACGCAAATTTCAAATTTTAAGTGAATTCAAATTTAAAAGGGAATGAAGGAAGGATGTATGTATGTATGATTTTGTTACATCACCGAAGGATGGATGTATGAGGTCGTTACGATGCATGTGTGATGATGGGAAGAAGAATTGGTGATGGCATTGCATGACTGTATTATCAAGCCAAAAATAATGCGACGGTGGTCACACTGTGGGTCTTTGGATCTCAAACAGGCTGAGATCCAGACCATCGCATTAAATGTACCACACTACATGTAGAGTATTGTTCTCCTTATCATCGTGGAAAGATTTGTTTGCATGCGATGCCATCCATGTTACACTCACAGGAGTATTACAGTGTGTCATGTTCAACAGCTACTCATCAACTGAATACCCTGTGTGAGTACCTCGCAACAACAATCTTAATAATTCTGTTGCATTGTGTATATTAATTGTCGTTACTCTGTATCTTCTGCATAATTGTAACACACACACACATATATAGGTTTTTATATAAAATACACATTATAGTTAAAATATCAATTTGTAATTATAAGATATGTTTTTTATACTTAAAATATACAATTAACACAAATATAAAAAGATTGCATATAGTTTACAAACAATCTACAATTGAAAATTGATTTTTTCATTTCATTTTAATATCATTTAAATTTTAGAATCTTACTAATAAAAAAAATTTACTATACAATTTACTATAAAATAAAATAATGTAAATAGTTACAAATCATTGATTTTTTCATTTTATTTTAATATCATTTAAATTTTAAAATCTTACATAAACTAATAAAAAAAAATTACTATAAAATAAAATAATGTAAATAGTTACAAATCATTGTAAAAGAATCACAGATAATTTATTACAAACAACCCACACTTATAATTGAAATTTTTTTACCAAATTTCACTTCTTGCAACAATTTAGAAAGAAAACCGTGACATTTATTCCACAAAGGCATCCCACAACCTTACAACACAACACACACGGGTAAATATAACGTACTTATCGTTTTGAACAAAACAATTCAGTCGCTTCATAACTTGAATGGCGGCTTATTTTGTGCTTTGCTTTGGGGCGGGCCATTGGGATTTCTCTTTTGATGCATACTTTGCCTTTCATTCTCATCCGATGGTTTTGGATTTTCATTGACATTGTTGCGATTTTCTTTTCTATTCACAATGGTCGGTTTAGGTTTTTTCTGCAGGTCCACAGGCTTTACATTATCAACTAACTCAGTCGTTTTCCCCTGTGCTATGGTTGGATGCGGACTCTGTACACATTTTTCTGGAAGATCTTCATGTTTTTTGGTTGCTCCCTTGAGATCTCGAGAAAGCGAACTTTTCTTATCTTTAAGAGAATTAATTTCTCCTCGCACTGAGTTAATTGTCTTTGCCTGTTCCTCTTTTTTCTTGAACAATTCACAGTGTTTCTCTGAATCTATCACTTTATATTTCTTGACAGACTCTGTATGAAGTGATTCGTCCTTTTCCTGCACCACGTTGGCATTTGCTTTCTGCAACTCTACAATTGTTTTACTCAACTCTTCCACCTGGTTGCTGAGTTTGGCATTTTCAACTATCCTTTTGTCAATACTTTTATCTCTTATTTCAAGCAAACAACTGGTACTACGAACTTCCTTTCCAAATATTTCATTCTGTAGTTTCAGAGATTTAAGCAAACAACTGGTACTACGAACCTCCTTTTCTAATATTTCATTCTGTTGTTTCAGAGATTTGTTTTCTACCTTGTACTGCTGAATCACATGAGACTGTTGCTTGACATTTTCATCCACCTGCTGTCGAAGGCTATTAATTTCTTTTTCCATCGTTGGATTTTGTTTAAGTAAAGCGTCCAACCTCTCTGCCTTGCTTACAGACACAGCTTCCAAAGCCTGCTTTTCATCTTCCATGCTAACAACTTTTTCACTGTGCTCATTCAACTGGGCCTTCAAAGACTCCGCTTCAGTCTTTAGCTCTCTGTTAGTCTTGCTGAGTGACCCTTTCTCGGTAGCCATCAACTCGATGTTTGTCTGTAGCTCTGCAAACCTGCTCAACAGGTTCTCCTTCTCGGCATTAAAAACTTTCTCTGCCATTTGGCTACTTCTAGTGATCTCTGCAGTCTCCATTTTGGCTGCTGCAATCTGTGATAAAAGAACATCATTTTCCAGTTTCCAACCTTTAGTTCTGGCCTTTAATTCTGCAGATCTAGCTTCAATTTGATTTTTCAACTTCAAAACAGTAGCCTGCAGATTCTTTTTATCAAGATTTGATGCTTTACACTCGTCTTCTTTAGCAGAAATTTCGATATTGAATCTTTCTTCAGCTTCAAGCAATTGTTTACGTGCTTGAGAAATCGCAGCTTGGTATTCCCTATACTTCATTCCATGCGCTTCTTCCATCCTTGCATTTTGTTTAAGTAAATCCTCCAACATCTCTGCTCTTCTTACAGACACAGCTTCCAACGCCTGCTTTTCAACTTCCATGCTAGCCAATTTTTTACGGCACTCCTTCAAATGGGCCTTTAAAGATTCTGTTTTAGTGCTTAGTTCTCTATTTGTCTCGCTTAGTAACCCTTTCTCGCTAACCGTCATCTCGAGGTTTGTTTGTAGCTCTGCAAGCCTGCTCAACAGGTTCTCGTTCTTGGCAATAAGGGCTTCCTGTGCCATTTGGCTGCTTCTAGAGATTTCGGCAGTCTCGTTTTTGGCAGCTACAACCTGTGATAAAATAACATCCTTTTCCAAATTCCTAACTTTATTGTTTTCCTCTAATTCTGCAGACCTCGCTTCAATTGCATTTTTCAAATGCAAAATAGTAGCCTCCAGATTCTTTTTATCAAGATTCACTGCTTTACACTCATCTTCTTTGGCAGAAATTTCGGTATTGAATCTTTCTTGGGCTTCAAGCAATTGTTTACCTGCTTCAGAAATTGCAGCTTGGTATTCCCTATACTTCATATCAAGCTCTTCTTCCATCTTTGCATTTTGTTTAAGTAAATCCTCCAACCTCTCTGCTCCTCTTACAGACACAGCTTCCAACGCCTGCTTTTCAGCTTCCATGCCAGCCAATTTTTTGCTGTACTCATTTAAATGGGCCTTTAAAGACTCCGCTTCAGTACTTAGTTCTCTATTTGTCTCGCTCAGTGACCCTTTCTCGCTCACAGTCAAGTCGAGGTTTGTTTGTAGCTCTGCGAGCCTGCTCAACAGGTTCTCGTTCTCGGCAATAAGGGCTTCCTGTGCCTTTTGGCTGCTTCTAGAGATTTCGGCAGTCTCGTTTTTGGCAGCTACAACCTGTGATAAAATAACATCCTTTTCCAAATTCCGAACTTTATTGTTTTCCTCTAATTCTGCAGACCTCGCTTCAATTGCATTTTTCAAATGCAAAATAGTAGCCTCCAGATTCTTTTTATCAAGATTCACTGCTTTACACTCATCTTCTTTGGCAGAAATTTCGGTATTGAATCTTTCTTGGGCTTCAAGCAATTGTTTACCTGCTTGAGAAATCGCAGCTTGGTATTCCCTATCCTTCATATCAAGCTCTTCTTCCATCTTTGCATTTTGTTTAAGTAAATCCTCCAACCTCTCTGCTCCTCTTACAGACACAGCTTCCAACGCCTGCTTTTCAGCTTCCATGCCAGCCAATTTTTTGCTGTTCTGATTCAAATGGGCCTTTAAAGACTCCGCTTCAGTACTTAGTTCTCTATTTGTCTCTCTCAGAGACCCTTTCTCGCTCACCGTCAAGTCGAGGTTTGTTTGTAGCTCTGCGAGCATGCTCAACAGGTTCTCCTTCTCGGCTATAAAAGCTTCCTGTGCCATTTGGCTGCTTCTAGTGATTTCGACAGTCTCGCTTTTCGCGGCTACAATATGTGATAAAAGAACATCCCTTTCCAATTTCCTACCTTTAATGTTTGCCTCTAATTCTGCAGACCTCGCTTCAATTTGATTTTTGAGAATCAAAATAGTGGCCTCCAGATTCTTTTTATCAAGATTCACTGATTTACACTCATCTTCTTTGGCAGAAATTTCGGTATTAAATCTTTCTTGCGCTTCAAGCAATTGTTTACCTGCTTGATAAATCGCAGCTTGGTATTCCCTATACTTCATTCCATGCTCCTCTTCCATTTTTGCATTTTGTTCAAGTAAATCCTCCAACCTCTCTGCTCCTCTTACAGACACAGCTTCCAACGCCTGCTTTTCAACTTCCATGCTAGCCAATTTTTTACTGTACTCATTCAAATGGGCCTTTAAAGATTCCGTTTCAGTACTTAGTTCTCTATTTGTCTCGCTCAGTGACTCTTTCTCGCTAACCGTCAAGTCGAGGTTTGTGTGAAGCTCTGCAAGCTTGTTGAACAGGTTCTCGTTCTCCGCAATAAGAGCTTCCTGTGTCATTTGGCTGCTTCTAGTGATTTCGGCAGTCTCGCTTTTGGCAGCTAAAATCTGTGATAAAAGAACATCCTTTTCCAATTTGCTACCTTTAATGTTTGCCTGTAATTCTGCAGACCTCGCTTCAATTTGATTTTTGAGATTCAAAATAGTAGCCTCCAGATTCTTTTTATCAAGATTCACTGCTTTACACTCATCGTCTTTGGCAGAAATTTCGGTATTGAATCTTTCTTGGGCTTCAAGCAATTGTTTACCTGCTTGAGAAATCGCAGCTTGGTATTCCCTATACTTCATTCCATGCTCTTCTTCCACCTTTGCATTTTGCTTAAGTAAATCCTCCAACCTCTCTGCTCCTCTTACAGACACAGCTTCCAACGCCTGGTTTTCAGCTTCCATGCTAGCCAATCTTTTACTGTACTCATTCAAATGGGCCTTTAAAGATTCCGTTTCAGTACTTAGTTCTCTATTTGTCTCGCTCAGTGACCCTTTCTCGCTAACCGTCAACTCGAGGTTTGTTTGAAGCTCTGCAAGCCTGCCCAACAGGTTCTCCTTCTCGGCATTAAAAGCTTCCTGTGCCATTTGGCTACTTCTACTGATCTCGGCAGTCTTCTTTTCGGCTGCAGCAATTTGTGATAAAAGCATATCCTTTTCCAACTTTCCATTTTTATTGGTTTCCTTTAATTCTGTAGATCTCGCTTCGATTTGTTTTTTCAATTGCAAAATAGTAGCCTCGAAATTCTTCCGCATGCCCTTCTTGTTATTGCCTGTCATCTTGTTCACTTAAAAGACCTGTATTTCAAAAGCAAGTCCAGTAGTTTGGTCACACAGAAGGCACACAATAAACGTAACGGCTATAAACTAGAACACGAACGAACAAGAAGAAATGATCACTTACAAACGGACCAATATAGACTAAGATTAGATTACGATGTCTAGGAGCAAATTCTATGGCGAAGTTCTTCGAAGAATAAAATACAGGCACTCCCCAAGCTATCACACTTTGGTGCATTACATGAATATTTTGTTAATTTATAAATAATCAACCTTAATTTTTCAGTTGCATTTTGGTAAAAGTATTCATGTCGGCTTATACTTATCAAAATTTAGGTAGTGACATAAAATTAAGCAAATTAAACCAAGGTAGATCTATCTTACACGGGCATCTATTAAGGACCAAGAGGGATCCAATTTCTTAAGGTGTAAGAAAATCGGATTTTTAAGATGGATCTATGTTGGTTTTACTCAATTTGATTTAAAGTAATTTAATATTAATTAGCTTATTCTATGTGGTAGGGTTTGCTTCATATTCAGTTGCAATATGGGTTATGAAGTAATATGTAATTTTTAAGCTTAGCTTTCCATGTGATTGTGTAATGGAAAATATAAATCAAATGCCAAAAATTTAAAATACAATTACACATGTTTACATAGCTAAACATAGCTCTAACCTCCACGCTAAGATATCTTTGGTCTATTCAATGGATATGGGAAAAATGAATCTAGGTTTTGAAGATCGAGAATGGTTTTTAGTCTCTAAATAACATAAGAAAGGTACACAAATTTCTTTATGCACTACACAAGTCTTCTCATAATCAAGGGCTATGTAAAATGGCATGGAGTCACACCTCTGCAGGGGTTTTTGACACTTGAATTCGATATGGATGCCATTATAATGTCTAAGCAACATGGATGGGTCATTTATCCTTGACAATCATCAGTGAATGAAAAAAAGTGCATTATGATGTTTTTAAAATTTTGAGGATCCCTTTATAGCTAGTTTTTGGACTTCGGAGTTGATATACGTGCAATGAGTAGGTTCTATGCAATGGAAATGGTTGTTGAGGGATAAACGTGGTAGGTAGGGAAACACTAGCTTTCCTCTCTAATTGAACCTTTTTTATATTAGTAATTATGAACGAAACCTATAAACCATGACACAATACCTCTTTAGGGTGTCTTTGGCATTTGATTTTAATTCATCTTCCATTACGATATTTTGGGCACTTTGGATGGGTCTTGAGTCCTTGAACATACTAGGGGAAGAAAAAAAGAGCCTCGATCCCCGACCCTTACTTCCTAGGATTCCATGGAAAATCCTCAAACCAGCACATCTGAACTATGCATGGTATTACTAACCTCAAAAATTAGTACATGGTAACCACGACTAGGTTAGTTGTGGACCAAGAATATGTATGAAGGTCTAATGAGGATCGTAGGAGTGTAAAAGGGGCATTAAATGAATATTACTTCTCTCAATCACCATGAAATACACTTATACCTATAAACCATATCTTTTTGGGGGGGGATCTATACAACATAAGTGTTTTTTAAAGAGACATTATGATTACTTTTCTTTGGTTGATGGTTATTTGGGTGTAAATAGTGGTCAAAGAAGGATATCAAGGGCCTTAGGAATTTAAAAACATTTCTCAAGCTCAAGCATCATGAAATTTGCACTAAAATGCCACATAGGACCTCTATATGTTATCTTTACCCTCTAACTAGGATATGAGTTTCATTAATTTGTTTGAGATAGCAAAGATGGCTCTAGGGTATTAAACAATGGACAAAAGGAAAAACAAGGACCTTACATAAGAAATGATCCTTATAACCCTAAGAAATAGTGAAGAAAGACAACAACTATGAAACACACACTCCTAGTGGGTTCTTTCACTTTCGAGTATGATCCAAAATGGATCAATACATATTTTTTCATTTATTTTAGTTATTTTTGGATCGAAAGATTGGGTGAATTGATTTGATGGGCCCAGTTCAAGGACAACTCTCACTTTGTATATTTGGGGTTTAGAACCTTATGAGGCCTATTTGAGGGCTTACATGGTGTTTTTTGGGTTCAAAAGATCATCACTTACACAAATCCCTTAACACAATTCCGCACTTAGATTCCTTTCCAATGGTGCAAGATTCATCTTAATCGAAGTCCATATGAAGAAGTTATGCCTTTTGCAAGATAAACTATCTAGTTGACCACCATGATACCATGTGGATTCCTTGTGATCTCTCATTTCTCACACATGAAAAATTGGTTACGTGTGGAAATTCAAGGACATTTTAGAAGGTACAAAACCCTAACCCTAATCAAGAATCAATGAATGAAAAAAACCTAAAAATAACCCTATATGACTATTAGGTTACATTAAATACCGAGGCATTAGGAGAAGAGGGGGCTCCATTCTTATGATATTATTGTATTGTTCCATAGTTGAGTAATAATAAGGGAGTATATATTAGAGTAAAACAAAGGGAGTAGGAGATCCTGTAATAACAATTTATGGCTTGGATTTTCCTCATAATGGGTTATCCCAGGGTAAATCTTATGTCAATTGTGTATATATTTTCTCTAGTTATTTTTCTTTTAGTTCCAATTTATTTAGCATTCAACAGAAATATGCTAATACAAATAATTAAGTTGTAAAATCCATTGTGACAAACTGTTCCAATGGAATATACATGGAAAGTTATGAAACATATTGTTACAAGGGAAGTTTTCTTTGGGTTTTTGTGGGAAATTGCAAGATTTAGTGGTGGAAAAATTCCTCAAACCCTAAACATGGTGGACACGTATAGCAAAAAATTTGTAGGTGATTATGAGCAAGGATTTGAAAAGCTAGAAATACAAGTCACTAATATCTCATGCAACATGTCTATCCTCACCGTATCTCTGGAGAGAAAGTTTGCACCTTCTAATGATTTTGGAGGCTCTGGCTTAGATATTGGATTAGAGTGGAAATCATAATATAGAGGCAAGCTAGAAAAGGAATCCGGGAAAGAGCTCGAAAAGGGGAATCTAAGTTTTAGTACAAACCTTTTTTTTGTAAGTAGCATAAAATTATATTAAAGTACACAAAATATTACATGCATAGTGTTTGAGACATGTGTATCTTTAATATCAGGGCACATACATAAAATTGTTGCATCTGTCCATAAATTTCCCTTTGTGAGGGAAACCAAGTCTTCCCTGTCAAAACTATCAGATTTAGTTGGCATACTAACAAAGCTAACATAAAAGAGGGAAAAAAAGCACATAAGATTTTAGAAAATCTTGGGACATTACAACTTTCGCCATGGTTCTTTGACAATGGGACATGGCTTGAAGTAGCTGTCATCTTCACCAGAGAGAGCAGTTTCAATATCCTTATGCGGCTCCATTGCAGGAGGAGGTGCCGACATCTGTTATGGTGAGCTGTCAATCTGCATGTGCGCTTCTTCAGTATGCCCCCTTTTCACCACGTCGAGTGGAGCCTTTGACATACATCATGTGTACTTGGGGCTAAGTGATGTCTACATTAAGGTTGATGCCCACACTAAGGATGATGTGCAGTCTCCTGGACGTATTTTGACACTCGGTAAAGGGGCTACGTAATGTCTGCATTAAGGTTGATGCCCACACTAAGGATGATGCACGCATGGCATATATGATGATGTGGCATGAAGTTGAAATCATTGTTGCATTATGACATCGTTCTGGAGAAATATGACAAACCAGTGAAAATTGGGAAATTGGTTAAGTGCAGGAATATTGGTCCAAGTAGCCTTAAGAGGATGCCCGCCACAAATGATTTGTTGAAGAAAATGCCTGCACCACATGGGAATATTGTAGACTGTTGTTTTTTCTACTCAACCATGGTCTCAGTTTTTCCAAAGAGACCCTGAAGAAGAATTTATGGACATGCCAAAATTGTGGTTTAGGGAAATTAGAACAAGCATAGGAGAAGATAAAAAATTGTCCAAGTATGGATTTTTTGGTAAAATATGCCTAACTGGCCTTAGGGAGATGCCCGCCACATCTCATAGGATGATGATAAAAATATTATGAGAGTGTAGATCTCTAGAAACTTGTATGGTGCATCCAATCATATAATTATCCTGACCGAAAAGTCTTTCAGGAAGAGGATATCAATATGCCAAAAGTGCCTCTTAGCCATATTTGCACTGCTCTAGAAAAATGATTGCCGAGGAGAGGGAAAGAAGCTACATAAGATGAAAGTGGTTTTTCTGGATTCACCTTGTTGAACTATACCCATTTGGAATCTCACTTTCCAAGTTTGAAGGAAAAATAAAATCACCTTGGTGACCTAGGGTTTGAAGAGAACTAGTTAAGTGTTAGACAAAGTGTTTGAGAGACCACTTGGAAATGCTCGCAAGGGGGTGTTCCATTGATGATAAAAATCGTCAGATGATATGGTCCTGTTCATTGTTGAAATGGATATCTAGCCATGCTCTTGGTTTTTCTTATGGTGACCAAATAAGGAAAATATCAACTTGGAAAAATAGAAGAAAAATATTATTTTGCACACTAAAGACAGAAAATATGGCCAAGTGTTGTAAAGGGGCTAAGTGACGCCCGCATTAAGGTTGATTCCCGCTAAGGATGATGCATGCATGGCATGGCATGGCATATATGATGATGTGGCATGAAGTTGAAATCATTGTTGCATTATGACATTGTTCTGGAGAAATACAACAAATTAGTGAAAATGAGGAAATTGGCTAAGTGCAGGACTATTGGTCCAAGTAGCCTTAAGAGGATTCCTGCCACAAATGGTTTGTTGAAGAAAAAGTCTGCACCACATGGGGATAATGTAGGCTGTTGTTTTTTCTACTCAACCATGGTCTTAGTTTTTCCAAAGAGGCCCTAAAGAAGAATTTATGGACCTGCCAAAACTGTGGTTTAGGGAAATTAGACCAAGCCTAGTAGAAGATAAAAAATTGTCCAAGTATGGAATTATTGGTAAAATATGCCTAACTGGCCTTAGGGAAATGCTCAACATGGCTCATAGGATAATGATAAAAATATTATGAGAGTGTAGATCTCTAGAGACTTGTATGGGTCATCCAACCATATAATTAGCCTGACCAAAAAGTCTTTCAGGAAGAAGATATCGATCTGCCAAAAGTGTCTCTCAACCATATTTGCACTGCTCTAGAAAAATGTGTGGAAATTGAACCCAAGTGATAGAACAATTGCACTCACAAAATTGCTAATCAAACATGCAAAATTACAAACAAAGGAGACTGAAATTGGAACGTAACACTAATCTATATTGAATAAGTGTACAATAGCCAACCTTGTGAAGTCATAGGCTGCTGCAATATATAATTACATGAGAGATTTGAATGCATAAGGATGCCATTCGAAATAGTGAAAAAGTAGGCTTACTAAATCTAGTCAAATTCCCCATTGGTGCATAAAGCAGTTTCCAAATCTACCTAGAGGCTCATGAATTGGCAAAGTCAAGTAGGCAAGATAATAAGTCATGGAAAGACAACTCATACATGCTTTTATTAGGAGAAAATAATGGATGATGATGAGGGCAAAAATCAAGTCAACTACACCTAGTCGTACGTTCTCTTTTGCCATAAATCTCAATAAGCAGGAAACTTAGCAGAAAAAGCAGATATGCGCTAGGAAGGAAATGTAATAAAGAAGATATGCTAAATATGGATTCCACAAGGTTTCCCAAGCACTCCATGACTCAGTTTTAGCAAGTTTTACTTCTATGGCATGTGGAATACAACTTGCATAGAGTGGAATATTGGAAACTAGGCAAATAAGACAAAAATGGATTAATTAATGTCTAAGGTAGGTAACTATGGGTTGATTATTTTAACACGCCCCCTTAAGCCTGACTTTATGAGTAAATATTAGAAAACTATAGGGTCTAGCAATAAGGCTTAGTCACCCTTTACATACTGCATGTCCATTTAATCAAGGAAAGAGGCAAAAACCCAGTGGGAAAATCCTCCCTTAAACATGGAAAGTAAAACAACATTTGAAAATCTTGTCATCAATCATACTTCACAGCATGATCAGCAATCCCTAGCAGTGATTTGAGATTGTTGAATGTCTTCTCACAAAAAACTTTGGTGGAGATGTCTGCTACTTGTTCTGAAGATGCACAAAAGAGTAGGTGAATAGTGCCATCATGCACAAGCTGTCTGATGTAGTGCATATGGATCTCAATGTGTTTGGTTCTCTATCTCTGAACTGGATCATTGGAGATGTGAATGGTGATCTAATTATCACAATAGATAATAGTTGAAAACTCTAATTCAAAGCCACACTCACCATGTATCCCCTGCAACCACAAACATTGAGTTTCTGCATTTACAACTCCTCTGTACTCTGCTTCTGTAGATGAGAGTGCTATGGCACTCTGTTTCTTGCTTTACCAGCTGATTGGTCCTTCAGCAAGCATGAACACATATCCTGATGTTGACTTTTGATCTGTGTTGTCACCTGCCCAATCACCGTCAGTAAACCCAATCAAATCAAGATCAGATTTAGCTTTGTAGAAGATCCCATGAGTTCTTGTTCCTTGAACAAAGTTAAGTATCCTTTTGGTTGCTCTCCAATGGATCTCATGAGGCTGGTCCATGTATCTTGAGGCCACACTTACTGCATAAGAAATATCATGTCAAGTGTGTGTAAGGTACAACAAACACCCAATCAATTGCCTATACAGTGTATTATTTACCATAGGAGAAGAACCTGCTTCTTCAAGCTTAACTCCTGAAAGGAAGGGAGTCTTTCTTGGCTTGCAATATTTCATGTTGAACTTGTTCATCAAATCTAAAGCATATTTGGACTGATGTACCTTTATTCTAGGTTGCGATTGAGTAATTTCGAAACCCAAGAATTGGCTCAACAACCCCAAATCAGTCATAGAAAATGCATGGTTCATTGCATCCTTCAAGGAGGCAATTTGTTTATTTGAACTTCCTGTAATTAGATGGTCATGGACATACAAGACAATAATAATCAAAGAACCATGAATCAGCTTCAAATAAACATTAGGATCATACTTGCATCGAACAAAACTCAATGACAGTAGAAAGCCATCAATCTTGGCATACCAAGCCCATACAATGATTTCTTTAGCCTGCACACAAAAGATGGATTAGTAACAAACCCTTGAGGTTGTTGCATTTAAATCTCTTTAGTGAGATCTCCATTCAGGAAATCGCACTTCACATCCATGTGATGTACCTCCCACTGCTTCGAAGTTGCAATTGCTAAGGCTGTCCTAATGGAGTCCATCTTTGCCACTAGTGCAAAGGTTTCATTGTAGTCAATACCATGTACCTGTGAGTAGCCCTTGGCTACCAATATTGCCTTATATTCCAAAGGTGAACCATCAGCAACAAACTTAGTTTTGAAAACCCACTTACATTGAACTAGCTTCCTCCCTGGGGGAAGGTCAACCAGTTCCCAAATATTGTTCTTCTGGAGTGAGCTGAATTCATATTTCATGTCTGTTTTCCATATTGCATCGTGTGCTGCATCTTCATATGTCTGTGGGTCTGATTCAACCATCAGATAGCACTTCTCTGCAAACAAAGGGTCTTTATTGGTCACACAGAAGGCACACAATAAATGTAATGGCTATAAAGCTAGAAAACGAACGAACAAGAAGAAATGATCACTTATAAATGGACCAATATAGAGTAGATTAGATTACGATGTCTAGGAGCAAATTCTATGGCGAAGTTCTTCGACAATGTGAAGAATAAAAGAGAGGCACTCCCCAAGCTATCGCACTTTGGTGCATTACATGAATATTTTGTTCATTTATAAATAATCAACCCTAAATTTTCAATTGCATTTAGGTAAAAATATTCATGTT
The DNA here is from genome assembly GCA_001517045.1 of Pseudotsuga menziesii. Lineage (NCBI taxonomy): Eukaryota > Viridiplantae > Streptophyta > Pinopsida > Pinales > Pinaceae > Pseudotsuga > Pseudotsuga menziesii. The sequence continues at coordinate 549,695 of LPNX010545204.1, read as the reverse complement.
GGCTTATAACTTATCAAAATTTAGGCAGTCACATAAAATTAAACAAATTAAAACCAAGGTAGATCTATCTTACATGGGCATCTATTAAGGACCAAGGGGGATCCAATTTATTAAGGTGTAAGAAAATCCAATTTTTAAGATGGATCTATGTTGGTTTTACTCAATTTGATCTAAAGTAATTTAATATTAATTAGCTTATTCTATGTGGTAGGGTTTGCTTCATATTCAGTTGCAATATGGGTTATGAAGTAATATGTAATTTTTAAGCTTAGATTTTCCATGTTAATGTGTAATGGAAAATATAAAATCAAATGCCAAAAATTTAAAATACAATTACACATGTTTACATAGCTAAACATAGCTCTAACTTCCACACTAATATATCTTTGGTCTATTCAATGGATATGGGAAAAATGAATCTAGGTTTTGAAGACCGAGAATGGTTCTTAGTCTCTAAATAGCATAAGAAAGGTACACAAATTCCTTTATGCACTACAATAGCCAACCTTGTGAAGTCATAGGCTGCTGCAATATATAATTACATGAGAGATTCGAATGCATAAGGATGCCATTCAAAATAGTCAAAAAGTAGGCTTACTAAATCTAGTCAAATCCCCCACATGTGCATAAAGCAGTTTCCAAATCTACCTAGAGGCTCACGAATTGGAAAAGTCAAGTAGGAAAGATAATAAGTGATGGAAAGACAACTCATACATGCTTTATTAGGAGAAAAGAATGGAGGATGATGAGGGCAAAAAAAAATTCAACTACACCTAGTCTTACGTTCCCTTTTGCCTTAAATCTCAATAAAGCAGGAAACTTAGCAGAAAAAGCAGATTTGCGCTAGGGAGGATCTGGAATAAAGCATATATGCTAAATATGGATTCCAGTAGGTTTCCCAAGCATTCCATGACTTAGTTTTAGCATGCTTGACTCCTATGGCATGCGGAAGACAACTTGCATAGAGTGGAATATTGCAAACTAGGAAAATAAGAAAAAAATGGATTAATTAATGTCTAAGGTAGGTAACTATGGGTTGATTATTCTAACACCCCCCTTAATCCTGAATTTATGAGTAAATATCAGAAAAATATAGGGCCTAACAACAAGTCTTAGTCACCCTTTACATACTGCATGTCCATTTAACCAAGGAAAGAGGCAAAAACCCAGTGGGAAAATCCTCCCTTAAACATGGATAGTAAAACAAAATTTTAAAATATTGTCATCAATCATGCTTCACAGCATGATCAGAAATCCCCAATAGTTATTTGAGATTGCTGAATGTCTTCTCACAAAAAACTTTGGTGAAGATGTCTACTACTTGTTCTAAATATGCACATAAGAGTAGGTATATGGTGCCATCATGCACAAGCTGTCTGATGTAGTGCATATGGATCTCAATGTGTTTGGTTCTCTGTATCTGAACTGGATCATTGTAGATTTGAATGGTGTTCTGATTATCACAATAGATAATAGTTGAAAACTCTGATTCGAAGCCAAACTCACCAAGTATCCCCTGCAACCATAAACATTGAGTTTATGTATTTACAACTCCTATGTACTCTGCTTCTGTAGATGAGAGTGCTATGGCACTCTGTTTCTTGACTGATCAGCTGATTGGTCCTTCAACAAGCATGAACACATATCCTGATGTTGAATTTCGATCTGTGTTGTCACCTGCCCAATCAATGTCAGTAAACCCAATCAAATCAAGATCAGATTTAGCTTTGTAGAAGATCCCAGGAGTTCTTGTTCCTTGAACAAAGTTAAGGATCCTTTTGGCTGTTGTCCAATGGATCTCATGAGGCTGATCCATGTATCTTGAGGCCACACTTACTGCATAATAAATATCAGTTCGAGTGTGTGTAAGGTACAACAAACACCCAATCAATTGCCTATACAGTGTATTATTTACCATAGGAGAAGAACCTGCTTCTTCAAGCTTAACTCCTGAAAGGAAGGGAGTTTGCTTGGCATGCAATATTTCATGTTGAACTTGTTCAAAAAATCTAAAGCATACTTGGACTAATGTACCTTTATTCCATGTTGGCATTGAGCAATTTCGAGACCCAAGAATTGGCTCAACAACCCCAAATCAATCATAGAAAATGCATGGTTCATTGCATCCTTCAAGGAGGAAATTTATTTCTTTGAACTTCCTATAATCAGAAGGTCATCCACATACAAGACAATAATCATCAAATAACTATGAATCAGCTTCAAATAAACATTAGGTTCAGAATTGCATCAAACAAAACTCAATGGCAACAGAAAGCCATCAATCTTAGCATACCAAGCCCTGGGGGCTTGCGTAAGCCCATGCAATGATTTATTAAGCCTGCACACAAAAGATGGATTATTAATAAACCCTTGAGGTTGCTGCATGTAAATATATTTAGTGAGATCTCCATTCAGGAAAGCACACTTCACATCCATGTGATGTACCTCCCACTGCTTCGAAGCTGCAATTGCCAAGGCTAGCTTGATGGAGTCCATCTTTGCCATTGGTGCAAAGGTTTCATTGTAGTCAATACCATGTACTTGTGGATATCCATTGGCTACCAATCTTGCCTTATATTTCAAAGGTGAACCATTAGAAGCAAACTTAGTTTTGAAAACCCACTTACATTGAACTAGCTTCCTCCCTGGGGGAAGGTCAACCAATTCCCAAGTGTTGTTCTTTTGGAGTGAGATGAATTCTTATTTCATGTATGTTTTCCATCTTGGAACATGTACTACATCTTCATATTTCCATGGGTTTGATTCAACTATCAGTTAGCACTTCTCTGCCAACAAAGGGTCTTTCATACACAAGGCACTCTCAAACTGAGATCTAGTCCTCCTATGATCACTAGGATTTCTAGCTAGTTCCCCATCTGCATGAATGGTCTTTGCTGCCCATTTTGGTCTTGTAGGACTGTTAGGATCTGCAATTAAATCATAATTAGCATACATATCAGAATCAACAAACTCATTTGTCTCTTGACTTACATTCAATGGTTCTGGTGGTGAAGAAGACTCTCCAACTTCAACTGCTGCTAAAGGATCTTCTTGGAACTGAACACTCCTTCAATGAAGGATTTGTTTGTGATCAAGTTGATTAGCTTGTGCCTTTTTGAATCTTTAGAATACCCAACAAATAGGCACTCTTGTATTTGGGGCTGCAAAGCCTTTCTCTTTTCAGTTGGAATTCTAGCCCAAGCCTTTGAGCCAAAAATCTTGAAATGGGTCACATATAGCTTGTGCCCACTCCAAGATTCAAAAGGAGTCATACCATCAAGCTATTTATGAGGCACCCTATTCTAGATATAGGATGCACAATTTATAGTCTCAGCCCAAAAATTTGGTGGCAAAGTCTTAGCCTCCATCATACAGGTTGCCATCTCCTTCAGTGATCTATTCTATCATACAGGTTGCCATCTCCTTCAGTGATCTATTCTTTCTCTCAACAACACCATTTTGTTGTGGTGTGTAAGGGATTGAATGCTGCATCTGAATACCTGGATCTTCATAATATTGAATGAACTTAGACTTGACATACTCACCACCATTGTTATATCTGAGGATCTTGAGTCTCCTCCCAAACTGGTTTTCAACCAAAGCCTTAAAGACTTTGAAGAGGCCAAAAACTTCAAACTTATGCTTCAGGAAGTAAACCCAACAATACATGGAAAAGTCATCTATGAAGGTCAATGCATATTTGGCTTGACTCATTGACATATGAGGAAATAGACCAGCAAAATCACTATGGATCAACTCAAGAGGTGCAGAGGTTCTCTCATGACTAGCTCTCTCAAATTTATGCTCTGGGTGTTTTCCTAGGATACAACCTTGACAGACTCCCTTGGAAAAATTAATCTTTGGTAACCATATGACCATTTCTTTTTCACTTAAATAAGAAAGATACTTATAGTTAAGATGGCCAAATATTTCATGCCAAAGCTTGCTTGCCTCATTAGCATGAATCAAAAGAGCAAAGGGGTTTGAGTAGGGTAGAAAATGTGAAAACATGTATACCTTCGAAGTGAGATCTACAACTCCTTTTGCAATGACTTTACCATTCTATATCTCTGTGATCTCAACATCATTACGGGAGAATATGACCTTCTTTGGTGACCCTATGTGGGTCATCTGATACACTGACAAGAGGTTAGAGGCAAGACCTGGAACATACAATACATTATTGAACTTACCATGGTCAAGATCAACCCTTCCTTTCCCCAAACTGTCAGTGAGAGAGTCATATCCCAACACTATTTGTGGACCTTTCGACATGTTAAGAGAGGAGAATGCCTCCTTGGTCGAAACCATATGTCTTGAAGCTCCAGAGTCTATGATGAAGCTAGGTGAGCTTGATGTGCCAGCAACCAAGGCATGTACTCTCTTTCTGTCCTTTGAATTTGATCCTCCTTCCCTCTTCTTTGAGCAATCACGAAGGGAGATGTTATTCTTCTCCAGGAGTTGGGTCAACATGTCAATTTGCTTCTTCATGCAGGAGCTTTCAAGATGATAGCCCTTACTACAGTATGCACACTTGCTCATTTCTCCTTTGTTCTTCTTCTTCTGGAAGTTCTTCTTGGAGCCTTGGGGCTCCTCTTGAGACTTGTTCTTTTCTCTCTTTTTCTCAGGTGGCTTCTTAGCTTTCTTCTTTCCTTTCGAATCCACACTCAAATATCCAAAAACCAAAGCTTGGTCTTTGGAAGGTTTGATGGTGCCCATCATCACCAGTTTATCTTGTTCTTGTGTGAGGGATTCCATGAACTCTGTAAGCTTAGGTATCTTCCAGGCTCAAGCTGTCAACTTGGTGGCATGGAAGGTCGAAACAAACACTGAATAGTCAGGGCCAAGCTTCGAGAGTATGGCTAAAAATTGTTGCTCTTCCTTCTTTTCAATTCCATACTGTTTTAGCTGCAAAACAAGGGATTTAAACTTGGAAAAGTAGAGTTGCAGGGATTCAAAGCTGCTGGGACTCAAAGAGATCAATTCATTCTCGATTTGATGTCCTCTCATCTCATCTTACCAAAAATCTCTACAATCTTCTCACATACTTCATTACGTGATGTCAATCCATCAAGATGGAAAAGGAGGTCTCTGGATATGCTCAGACACAGAAGACCATAGGCCTCATCCCTCCTGTTGTGCCATTTAATTTTCTTTGTAGCTGCATTAGGCTCTGCCTCAGCTACCATAGTCACCCTATAGATACCCTTCACTCTCAACAATATCTCCATCTCTGCTTTCCATTCAAATAAATTAAATGGAGTCAAGATGATCTTCTGAGATTGATCCATTGCTCTGAACTGTGCCCTTCAACCAGTAGAATGTGCTCCTAGTCAAGATGTCGAACCTGCAATAGCAATATAGAAGGAGAGAAATTGATCTACAAAGGCTTTGATACCATGTGGAAATTGAACCCAAATTATAGAACAATCGCACTCACAAAATTGCTAATCAAACATGCAAAATTACAAACAAAGGAGACGGAAATTGGAGCATAACACTAATATGTATTGAATAAGTGTACAATATCCAACCTTGTGAAGTCATAGGCTTGTGTAATATATAATTACATGAGAGATTCGAATGCATAAGGATTCCGTTCAAAATAGTCAAAAAGTAGGCTTACTAAATCTAGTCAAATCCCCCATAGGTGCATAAAGCAGTTTCCAAATATACCTAGAGGCTCACGAATTGGCAAAGTCAAGTAGGCAAGATAATAAGTGATGGAAAGACAACTCATACATGCTTTTATTAGGAGAAAAGAATGGAAGATTATGAGGGCAAAAAACAAGTCAACTACACCTAGTCTTACTTTCCCTTTTGCCATAAATCTCAATAAAGCAAGCAACTTAGCAAAAAAAGTAGCTATGTGCTAGGGAGGATCTGGAATAAAGCAGATATGCTAAATATGGATTCTAGTAGGTTTCCCAAGCACTCCATGACTCAGTTTTAACAAGTTTGACTTCTATGGCATGTGGAAGACAACTTGCTTAGAGTGGAATACTGGAAACTAAGAAAATAAGAAAAAAATGGATTAATTAATGTCTAAGGTAGGTAACTATGGGTTGATTATTCTAACAAAATGCCCATCGAGGAGAGAGAAAGAAGCTATGGAAGATGCAAGTGTTTTTTCTGGATTCACCTTATTTAACTATACCCATTGGGAATCTCACTTGCCAAGTTTCAAGGAAACATGAAATCACCTTGGTGACCTAGGGTTTGAAATGAACTGGTTAAGTGTTAGACAAAGTGTTTGAGAGACCACTTGGAAATGCTCACAAGGGGGTGTTCCATTGATGATAAAAATCATCAGATGATATGGTCCTTTTCATTGTTGAAATGGATATCTTGTCATGCTCTTGGTTTTTCTTATGGTGACCAGATAACGAAAATATCAACCTAGAAAAATAAAAGAAAAATCTTATTTTGCACACTACTTGTTGGGTAAGTGTTGTAAAGGGGCTAAGCGATGCCCACATTAAGGTTGATTCTCACACTAAGGATGATACCTGCATGGCATGGCATGGAATAGATGACTATGTGGCATGAATTTGAAATCATTGTTGCATTATGACATCGTTCTGGATAAAAACGACAAATTAGTGAAAATCAAGAAATTTGCCAAGTGTGGGAATATTGGTCCAAGTAGCCTTAAGAGGATGCCCACCACAAATGGTTTGTTGAAGAAAATGCCTGCACAACATGGGGATATTGTAGGATGTTGTTTTTTCTACTCAACCATGGTCTCAATTTGTCCAAAGAGACACTGAAGAAGAATTTATGGACCTGCCAAAACTGTGATTTAGGGAAATTAGACCAAGCCTAGGAGAAGATAAAAAAAAATTCCGAGTATGAATTATTGATAAAATATGCCTAACAGGCCTTAGGGAAATTCTCGCCACAGCTCATGGGTCGATGATAAAAATATTATGAGAGTGTAGATCTCTAGAAACTTGTATGGTGCATCCAACCATATAATTATCCTGACCAAAAAGTCTTTCAGGAAGAAGATATCAATCTGCCAAAAGTGCCTCTCAGCCATATTTTCACTGCTCCAGAAAAATGCCTGCCTAGGAGAGAGAAAGAAGCAACAGAAGATAAAAGTGGTTTTTCTGGACTCACCTTGTTGAACTATACCCATTGGGAATATCAATTTCCAAATTTGAAGGAAAAATGAAATTACGTTGGTGACCTAGGGTTTAAAGAGAATTGCTTAAGTGTTAGACAAAATGTTTGAGAGACCACTTCGAAATGACCGAAAGGGGGTGTTCCTGTGAGGATAAAATTCATCAGATGATATGGTCTTGCTCATTGTTGAAAAGGATATCTATCCATGCTCTTGGTTTTTTTATGGTGACCAGATAAGGAAAATATTAACCTACAAAAATAGAAGAAAAATGTTATTTTGCATACTAAAGACAAAGAAAAAATGGCTAAGTGTTTTAAATGAGATAAGTGATGTCCGCATTAAGGTTGATGCCTACACTAAGGTTGATTCTCGCATGGCATGTCATGGCATAGATGATGATGTGAAATGAAGTTGAAATCATTGTTGCATTAGGACATCGTTCTAGAGAAATACGACAAATTAGTTAAAATCAAGAAATTGGCTATGTTTGGGAATATTGGTCCAAGTAGTCTGGAAAATGTAGTTTAGGAAAATTAGACCGAGCCTAGGAGAAGATAAAAAATTGTCCAAGTATGGAATTATTGGTAAAATCTACATAACTAGCCTTAGGGAAATGCCCTCCACAAGTCATAGGATGATGATACAAATATTCTGAGAGTGTGGATCTCTAGAGTGTTGTATGGTGAATCCAACCATATCTAGAAGGCTATAATAAGATGTTTTTCGGACAGTTTGAATACAATATAAAAACATCTTCACAATAACCCACATGCTAGGAAATATATATTATTGTTTCAAACTTACGAATTTCATATATAATGAAAAAATTATTCGAAAAGAAAAACCAATTATAACAGAACAATAATATACCAGACATAATTGAATGGAACAAATACATAATTCATATGCATTAAATAGTAGAATTCACCATATAGATTACACCTAACAGTATAAAATTTTATTAGTAAATGTAAATATATCTAGCTTCAACCCCATGGTGTTATTTTCAACTTATGACAATTGTACGGACTGTGGCGTGTATGACAATTGGTGGACTGTGTTAAAATTTTCACTATTTACAGGTAATTGCAAGGTTAGAAATAGAACACGTGGATACTATGGAATCTTCTATTAAAAATTTGCAAATACTGGACCTCTTTAAGGTAGGAGGCATTTTCAATGCTTTTTTTCCAAAAAAAAGGTTTCCAAATTCCATTTTTTGAAGCCTCCTAAAAATTTTCCTTGTTTACAGGAAATTGCAAGATTACAAGGATCCCTTGTGAAGACTGTGGACAGTTCGAGAAGGATAAAAGTAGACAAGGACTCTGTTCTTCAGTCTTTGAATAAGGAATTAGAGAAAATTTAGGATGAATTTTGAAAGGAAAATGAGAAATGCAGAGAAGAATATATGGTTGCTCGGAAGAAAGATGAAGAAACCATAAAGAGGCTGGAGGATGAGCTGAAACATCGACCGAAGGTTTTGTAAATCCACCCTCTAAGGACTGTTATCGGCTAGGAATCAATACTTGCTGCTGAATTCAATAAGTTAAACAGTATAACTGAAATAATGAAGGCTGACTTTCAAAACAACCTTGCTGAAGACTACAATAAACATCAACTTGAGATAAATGAATATAGAAAAAAAGAGGAAAACATGAAAAACATAATTGCTAAGAAAGATGAAGAATTGAAAGGGAAAATAGTTGAACTTGAAAAGATTATTGCAGAACTACAGACTAGAGGAGTTGAAAAGTTAAAAGAATCTGAAATCGGCAAGGGACAGAGTAGGCATCTGATTTTTGGTGAAATTTATGATATGTCAGCACACCAACAAGATTTAATAAGGTATGAGAGTTCCCTGCAAAAAATAGAGAAGGCACTGGACGTAGATTTTAAAGCAATACAAGCTCATGCAGAAGTAAAAAAGGGGTTACAAAGCTATCGTGTGTTCTTAAGAATTCGAGAGAAGTCCTTGATGGATGCTAGCACAAAAATGAATGTTGAAGCTGATCTCTTTGCATGGTCAACCATAAAACAAACATTGACAAACAAGCTAATCGAGAGGGATGATGAGATTCAAGAGCTCAGATTGAATATGCTGGAGGATAGAAAATCACAACATTTGGGATGTAAGTTTGAGATAGAAGATCTGAAATCCCAATTAATTGCCACTCTGTAGAAGAACAACATGCTTTAGTGAGTAGCAATTGTGTATACTCCAGATAATATAGAATTGAGGGAAAAAGAGTTGGAGATAGAGACAGAGCATCTTAGGAAAAAATTGACCCAAGTTCAGTCTGAGTTGAAATGTGCAAATGATCGTCTTCAGTAAAAGGAAAAGGAACACAAAGAGAAAAATTAGAAGAATGTGGAATTGATGAAGAAGTACATCCAGGATAAAGATAGATTAAGAGCAAGTTTGCACAAATGTGCAACAAAAGTGAAATAATTAGAACGAAAATCAACATGCACCTGCTGCAGCTTCTGAAGAACCAAAAGCTTCTAGACAAGCCAAGAGACTAGAATGTACAAATTTATCTTCTCTAGAAAAGGAGGACTTGTAGCCTAAACCTCCAAAGCAGCCTAGAACTATGGAATAATATTATTTATATATGTCGTGTATGTAAATGCATTTAAGTTTTAATACATAAATTTATATATGTGTGTGTGTGTGTATTTCTCGACAATGTATATGTTTTTGATGCATTTAATGTGAATGGTAATTTTGAATTTAACTTTTCAATAAGTGTACATAACAGGCCAGAAAGTTAACAATATCAAAATTGAAAACTTAACTTGTGTACTATAGGCATACATATTTGAATTTGTAAAAAATTAAAAGAGTGATAGTGATTAGTGGATATGAGATGTCAGTAGATTTGGTGACATAGATAGATCCTAGTTGTTTGCTTGGAACTGTTGATATTATAGGGATATTATGGGGATGATGGATTGAGAAATCTCAAGTTCTTTGTGAGAATTTTGAGGCTATGTATTGTTGTATTTATGTAAGTTTCTTTATCTAATGAAATTGAAATTCCAATTATGGAACAATGTCATACAATTCTACTCATGCAACCAAATTTCAGCGAATAACCCAAAGTTGTAATGCCTATAGAACTAGACTAAAAAAGATAGAAATTTACAAAATATAAGCAAATACAGAAAACAACTGTAATTTTATTACTGAAAACAAAAATTAAATATTTAATATGCCTTCCATCATTTGTTACATTTCCAAAATTTGGTAACATAAATGTTAGCACAATAGAATAAATATTCAGTACGGCAAGATCACTAGAAATACTTATTGCAACATAAGTTTCTTTCACCTTTTTGCATACAATGTTGCATTTCGATCATCTAGGACTTTTTTCTTTTTGGCTTGTCTCACACTTCTTATAATGACATCAGGTTTTATAGGATTCCCATCATCCATCTTTTGGATATCAACTACTGCCCCTTGAATTTCTTATCTTTTACCACTTTTCCCTGTACCATTTACCGAGGATGGACCATGCTTTTTATTGTGATTCATAACCTCCATCATTGGCATATCAATAGCAGCTGCTCCATACACTTCTTGTAATTCATTGATTTTCCTTGCTTCATTTCTTGAGGATGAAACACTAATTTTACAGTAATTTTTAGTCGCCATCATAGGTATTTCAACACCAGCTGCCCCATTCAATTCTTGTGTTTGATCAGTTTGCGCTGCCACTTTCCTCTTGGATGAAACACTTAGAGATTTACTATTATTTCTTCTTTGAACATTATTTTTGGCCTTGCACCTTCTGAAGCCACTGTCATTCACAAAAATCCTCTTCGCCATATTTGCTTATTGGCCTTGATCTTGGAACATGATTACTGAACTGCGAGAACATATTAGTATTTAGTAGTTAAAAAGAGATTATGAGTCCTCACACCATAAAATGAAAGAAGAATTAGAAACCATTTAAAATTAAGGCATACTTACTGTTGGTGGTGAAATAAATGATTTCTTAGATTGTCTTACCCATGACTGAAGAAGAAAATCTGAATACATGGTCAAGTAGGCTGAAGACCAATCTATAAGATCCCCATGTGCTGTGGGAATTTACTGATCTGGATTTATGCGTGAACGAAATGAAAGAACATATACAGAGTCATTATAACAGACATTTTGCAAAGATAACAAAGCTACAGTAAACACATATTCTATTAAATGGCGGAAATAGAACAGACTGTAATACAATCGCTAGAATGGTGGTAGCTATCTCTGAGAAGAGATGTGGTTGCTACGCTCATTCGTGCCAAGCTTCATACAAAATGAGGCCAAAGGGGCCTATTTATAATAAGAATGAGGTGAGAACCCCAAAAGTCCAAAACGTAACCCTAGAAGATGAACCGTCATAAAGTTTGCGGCCCCAAGGTGGTAAGTTGAACAGTCAACTTCCCGAGGCCATAAATTTTGCATACGATCTCCGATTTGGGCGTTCAATAGCTCGTTGGAAAGGTCTATCTAAGCTTTACAACTTTTGGTCAGCCAAATGGCAACCATTTGGCCCCGAATCTCCAAAAAACGTCGTTTAGGGCCTCAAAACGACCCCGAAAGTTTAGGACTCGAAAAACTGCAGAAAAATAACTAGGAAACTGCCACAATGGACAATTGTTTTGAGCCAGTGGAATAGGTGGGTGGCCACCGATCTCCTTTTGGATCATTTACTTTAACCCATAATTTAGGGTAGGCATCTTTATGTGGCTACTTAGCCATTTTTGCATCCACTGGTGAAAAACTCTATTTTGGCAGGCTTGTATCTTTCTCCTTAATAAAGATTAAAGAAAAATCAAATCATGAATACGTAGCCAAACCTACTAGCTATAGGACGATACCATGGTGCGGGAATTCTTCTATAACCATGAATTGTGGCGGACATTCTCTTAAGGCTGCTAGGACCATTTTTTGCTAAGGCTGCTAGCCCACAAATTCTTCCTTAAATATATGTTGTAGTTTGGTGAGGCAAGTGACATGGTTGTATGCTCCATACAACACTCTAGAGACTCACATTCTCAATACATTTTTCACATCATCCTATGAGGCATGTCGGACATTTCCTTAAGGCACTTGGGTAGATTTAACACCAAGTCAATACTTAGACAAATTTCTCAATTTGGTCTATTCTGCCTAAAATAGCCTTTTGGTAGGTCCATAAATTTTTCTTCATCCACTTCCAAGACAATCTGAAGACATGGTCAGGTAGGCCGAAGACCAATATACAAGACCCCCATGTGCTGCGGAATTTACTCGAACCCATAATTTAGGGTGGGCATCTTTCTGAGGCTACTTATCCATTTTACATCCACTGGTGAAAAACCCTGTTTTGGAAGGCATGTATCTTTCTCCTCAAGCAAGATTAAAGAAAAATCAAATCATGAATAGGTAGCCAAACCAACTAGCTATAGGATGGTACCATGGTGCGGGAATTCTTCTCAAACCATGAATTGCGGCAGGCATTCTCTTAAGGCTGCTGGGACCAATTTTGACCACTTTTCTGAAAAGTTTCCTCATGGAAGGGTGTATTTTGTATAGTTGGGTGGTCTCATTGTTTTTTGTGTGGAAACCTTGGTAATTTTGACATTGAAAATCGAGGTAAACTCTTTTGTTGTAGTTTTTCTTCAAGAGTTTTTTACCTTGGATATTTTAGGGTTTGGTCTAAATTGGGAATTTGTAGGTATGGTTGCTGCTGGAGTGACGATTAATTCTTGTTAATGAGGTGGTGTCTTAGCTATATTGCTTCCACATCTACATTTGTCTCAAGTAAGTGATTTTCTTTTCCTTATGAGAATCGTAAATTGTAATGTGTAACCCTGAAATATTTTCTTTGGCTTTTGGCTTTGGCTTTTATGAATTTATCTATGAAAATGAGGGTTGTTGTTATGCATCCCCAAGTTCTATTTTTCATCCTTACATCCATTTGATATACAATGAGTAATTCTAATTGAATATATACATATCAACAACAACCGCAAGCACCATTATCATGATAAAGATTAGGGAAAATCAATGTCTGAAAATGGAAACCACTTGTAACTCAATAGGAAGTAAGCTAATTGGTGGTTAATTCAATGAAACGTAAGCTTCAAAAGGAAATGGGACCTTTCCCTTCAAATTTGATCCTTGGTGGGGAGCCTTTTTATAATGTCTCAGATCGCGTTGTTAATCCTTGAAATAGGATATGAAACTATTTACAGTCATAATCAAACATTAACAACTAGAGCATGGTACTTTTGCCATGGTTTACATATCTTTAAACAAACATCATGGAGAAAATGCACATGCTCAGTCTGGATGGAAGCATGAAATTTCTGGTTGTGAACTCGTGGGTAGTGAAAACGACGTCTCAAGATGCTTCTGGTGGCTCATTTCTGATTGGGCTCGACCACTTGTCCATCTGTCGAGTCAACAACATGTCCTTTCCCTTTGTGTTTGTTCCATGCTCAAATGAACCTTTCTACATGAGCTCAAAGCTAGCAATGGAGTTTATATATATCCTTTCCATGCTTGGATTTCTTCACAGCTTCCCCCTTACTTCTGGTAGAAACAAGCCTCTGCAGTGGATTTTCATTCAAGTACTCTTCACCAACTCAGAAAAGGTTGGAAAATGGGGTGCATGAAAGCTATTATGAAGACCTTGGTCCCTTCATGCTCTAGTACGAGCATTTTCTCCCACATAAAACAGGTGCATCTCTCAAAGTGGTGTACGACGTCTGTTCCTCAATGGTTGGTGCTTCCTTGGTGTGAAAAACCAGGGCGATAGATGAGCTTGGAATCAAGCTCACCAACCAAAAACACACCTAGAATAACAAGTTTCTCGAACCAGATTTCCATTGCAAACATATCAGAATCCTCAGAACCTCTTGGAAAAATGATACCACGAGTTTGCTTCTACACTAGCTCATCCTATGCACCTTAATGGCTCTAAAAGGTGGTGTTTATATAGGATTGGAAAACTGGACAACGGGATGACCCATCATCATTTTAATAGATTTCATCATCGAGTAGCCTGGTCAACCATACGCTTCAGGGCATATGGACTGGGCATGTTTTGGCCCTTTTTCTCTTGTGATAACGACACCAGAACCATTATTTCGCTGCATTTCCCCTGCTACGTGTGGTGATCAGATTCGTTGTTCCACTTCTTATATTTTCATGATATATTTCTGATTTCACACACTAGCAATACGACGGATATCTAGTTTTGGGTGAGATGGCGTTGTCGCGGGATGATTTATCCTGTGGGTGTATCACAAATGGTGTCGGGGAAATCCATTAACTTCCGGAAGGCAGATCGTATGTGAGGACTTCCTCTCCACTTAGATTTTTTATAGTTTTTTTTATGTTGCATAACCCTCATGTTTCTCCATGCACTCAGTACCATAGATCTGTTCATCTTTGAGATCTAAGCCCTTGATACACCAAATATTCATACCCAAAACTCAACACTATCAACCTGCACAACTTGATTTGTAGAGATCAATATCAACTGCCGATCTCTAAACTACCTTCATCGGGACTGCTCAACCTTGAGAACTTTAACATTCTACTAACCCTTTTTCATCTAAACGAGTGAGCAACTTTTAATCGCAGAATTCTTCTCACTCGTTAATGATCTACCCAACATCTTGTTCTGACCATAGATCTTCGCAGCCCCTACCAATTTCCATGGATCGAATTCGTAACTTTCTCCATGCTAGTTCAATCCGCGGAATTGTTTGAGACCACATATCTATCTCCACCTTGATCTCAACCATCCGATTTTCTTGCTGATTAACCCTTTTCGCAATTTGAAAAAGTTTCTCCCTTTGAGCAGGTTCACCGTGTGAAATGATTTAGGGTCGTTGTTCTCACCTTGTGCCAATATCGACCCTCCAACATTACACCTATTTAATGGACTCCGCAAATCTCAAAATTAAATCCTTCCTTGCATCTTCGCTCCACGAAATCGCTTTCCATCGTCTATCTTCACCATCCCGAATCTGAACCGTTGAAATTTAACACACTTTACCCTTATTCCACTGCTGCATGTTTCAATATACAAAAATACCTATCACCGTAGATCAAGACCCACTCTCCATCCGACAACTCCATGGTGGCAAAGCTTGTTAACCTGAAAGGCACTCCCGCAAAATTCCTCAAATAAGATCATTTTCAAACCTTTGGGAAGGAGACATAGATGAACATAAATCAACATTGAATGATGATGATGAAGATGATAATGATGATGATGGTGGTGATGAAGATGATGAACATGATGAAGATGACGATGAGGGCGATGATGAAAATGATGATGATGACGATGATGAAGATGTTGATTAGGAAGAGGGAGGTGATGACGATAACAACAACGACGACGACGACGACGATGATAATGATGATGATGATGATGATGACGACGATGACGATGACGACGACGACGATGATGATGACGACGATGATGACGACAACGATGATGATGATGATGATGATGAATGATGACGACGACGACGATGCACTGACGACAACGACGACGATGACGATGATGATGATGATGATGATGACGATGAATAGGATGAGGATGATGATGATGATGACGATCATGATGAGGATGATGAGGATGAGCATGAGGACGAGGATGAGCATGACGAGGATGATGATGATGATGATGATGATGTTATTGTTGATGATGATGATGGCGATGATGAAGATTATGATGATGATGGTGGCGGTGATGAACATGATGAAGATGATGGTGAGGGTGATGATGAAAATGATGATGATGACGATGATGAAGATGTTGATTAGGAAGAGGGAGATGACGATGATGATGATGATGACGATGACGACGATGATGATGATGATGTTGATGAATATGGTAATGATGAAGATGATGATGATGAATAATGATGGTGGTGGTGATGAAGATGACAACAACAATGATGATGATGATGATGAGGGCGAGGATGAGGACGATAATGACGAGGATGAGGATGATGAGGATGATTATGATGACTAGGATGAGGTTGATGAAGAAGATGATGATGATGATGATGATGATGATGATGATGAATATGAAGATGATCATTTTGGTTATGGTGATGATGATTAATATGCTGATGAAGATGTGATGACAAGATCTTTTCCTTGGTCTTCACTAAATTGTTTTGAGCTTCACCAACATTATAATAGAATGGTTATGAATGATTATTCACTCCTATAAAGAATGAATTTTATGGAACTACCAAACTACTCAGTTTGGATCTTTCACTTTTAAGACACCGTACTAGGTCCATAAGTCTTGATTCTTCATGTGCACAAATATAAGAACAGGAGGCTTCACAGGGACCAATAAGATGTATTTTTTTTACTAATTCCTTAGATCATATTGAATTGTCAGATTAGTCCTTGGAATGGGTGTTAGGAGAAATCCTTAATTTTTCACTCAACTATCTGCTCCCCCTATCTTGTAGACATCTTCATTCACTGAGCTCCCCCTAAAATTGCGATGATGAAGATGATGACGATGATGATTATGACGAATATGATGATGATGATGAAGATGATGATGATGATAATGAAAATGATGATGATGATGAAGATGATGATAATGATAATGGAGATGCTAATGAATTGGATGAAAATGACGTTGATGATGAATATGATGATGAAGATGAATATGTTGATGATGATGACGATGAATATAATGATTATGGTGATAACAAAGACATTGATGATGAAAATGAAGATTATGATGATGATGAGAAGGAATATGACGATGATGAAGAAGATCATGATGACAATGATGGTGATGACGATGATGATGATTATGAAGATGATGATGATGATATTGATGAAGACAATGAATTAGACGATGGTTATATATATGATGTATTTGTGTTGTTATTAGATGAAGTAAAGCAGATCCACTCAATTCAATTCTCTACATGGATACTATTACTAATTATTTACATGCCTCGGAAACCAAATCCTAATCCTTAAAGTATGCTTTGCTTGGAAAATCAATGGTTGATTCTCATTCCTCCAAATCTAGAGCAAAATAAAAATTGTGTCGTTCCATTGTTGAGATTTGAACACATGTCACCTCAATATTCATGTCTGAGTTCTTGGGAGAGATTTGCTTATGGAACTATGTAGTGTACTCTTTTACACTTTGTCCTTGCCCCTATTGATAATAGTGCCATCAAATTTACTACTCCTCTTCATACCTAATAGGGTGAAAATAGGATATGAGAAGGTTTTTGAATACCCCCCTTTTAGTTACTTAGGATCTTCCTCCTGCATAAGGGTCTTGTTCTTGGTGTATATTTCCTACAAATCCACATGTGGCCTTCTAACCTAAGTTTGACAAATGTTATTTTCTACTCCTCTCATACATTATGTGCATTGAAATAGAAATCTATGGTGCAACTATTGACTCAACTTAATTATGTTGATCTCAACCTTTTCATTTCTCATGAGAGTCGATATGCTCTATAAAGGGTATTTTTATCTCAAGGGCGATTCCATTTTTGCAAATATTACTCCATTGTCATCAAAAAATCATTCCCTATTCTCAATGACCAAATTTGGGGTTGTTTCTTTCCCTTTCTTTTGTTGATATCAAGATGTATAACGTGTATCTCTTCTTCGGATTTTGACTTTCTATGTTGGGTAAGCATACATTGCACTTAAACCTCATAAACCCCCCAAAAAACTATTTCTAATACAATTGCCATATAAAAATGGCATTGGATATTCTAATGGTTTGATTACTATAACAACTTTTAAAATGTCTAATAAAAATGGCATTGGATATCTAATGATTTGATCACTATAACAACTTTTAAACATCTACTCCTATTAAGTAAGCATATGTTTGACTGTGCATCTATTATTTTTCTAGTTTTACATTACAAGAAGACATTGTTCCATCTTAGTCGTGCATGCTCTAACTGATTCAATGCAATCAAACATTTCCCATGCAATTACCATTATAATTGGTACGTATCCAATCCTTAAATATATGTCATGGAGCCATTCAGCATGTGAAATTAACATGCACAGTTTTATCATGACTACTTGCACTAAATCAAAGAACAACTCACAGATCAAAGCATGTGCATTTCCCAACAATGCAAATCCCTCAAAAATGACAATATGTACAACAACCACATGCATATTTGTCTCCACACCACGCACGAGTTTTCCAACACTAATAGTCTCTCAATGTTATCTAACATGCAAATCTCTTCATATGAATTATACAAACAATTAAGAAGTTTCTTTGCAATGAAATGGATTTTAATAGACATTCTCTCAATAAGTAAGCTTGAGTACTTAATAGCTTCCTCAACAAAATTAAAGAGCAACTCTAGCTACTAAGTATGACAACAACATGACATGAGCAACACAATTATACAAATTATACATAATTCAATAACATGACCAACACAATTATACATAGTTCAATCTCAAATAGATCTATGACTAACAAATATATATTCTATTACATAAAAACATAGATCTTCAACTTGCCCAAATCTTCTGATAAAGTAAAAATATGCTTTCTTCCCTGATTATATTTTGTTGCGTTGTTAAGTAATAAGAACTTAACTTGAATTAACAAGATGTATATGTTTTTATTATAAATAATCATCAAATTGATCTTGCATTAGGTTCATCTCCAGGTGGAGGAATTTGGTGATGGTAGCTTGTTGGCACACAGACAGAATTCTATAGGCAGTTCAAGTGGCATCAACTTATACTTTGTGTATTGGATACATTTTAGAGTGACAATTTTTAATAGGGTAGAGTTTTTCTAAAACTATTTTAACTTTTTGATAAAAAAAACCTGCCAAACTGATCTCATTTAAATGATATTTGGAAGAGCCCTATCTATGCCCACTGCTTGTCCTTTGACAACGTAATTGCATGGCTCAAAAAATTGTCCTCTAACAGCTATCCTTAATGAACATGTACGTTCAGTCCATGCAACAAACCAACATCAAAGTCAATGGTTGACTTCGCTGAGACCGAACGTACATGTTTTTAAAGCTCAGGCTCCTCTAACTACGTAGTTGCGTGGCTCAAAAAACTGACCATTCCAATTCCTCGAAATCCCTCAAAGTCTGATTTGCTGGGAAAACCAACAAATATAATCCATTCCGTAGCGGAATGGCCAGCAAATTATTCTACGTTAACTTTCTCTTGGAGATATTATTTCGTCGCCGAGATTTTTTCATTTCTGTTGCTCTCGGAGAAGAGTCCAAAACATATTATTCTACGTTAAATTTTTCTTGGAGATATTATTCAGTTTCCTGGATTTGAACCCGGGTCGCCTGGGTGTAAACCAGGTATCCTAACCAGACTACACGACAACAGAGATGTCGGTGAAAGAAAACAAGATTTATGAGTTTGAATATAGGCCAGAGATAGGGTTCATCTTGGAAATGAGTATTTCACACTGCCATCAGAGTGGCGCAGCGGAAGCGTGGTGGGCCCACAACCCACCGATCCCAAGATCGAAACTTGGCTCTGATATTTGAATCAGATGTGGCTTATATTTTTAATAAACTATATGGTGTCTCTATTCTTTCACACATCTAGAAATGATCTGAACTAGAATGTGGCTTCTATTTTGTAAAATTTTCCACTCCATTTCCATCAAAAGGGGAATCGGTGGACGAACCGATAGTTTTTTCTATAAAGTAATCATTAACGTTGTGGTATTTGAGGATGGGGATCATATCTTCGCCCTCATCAAAATGGAGGAACAATCTCATGGAATACACTCCTTTAACCTCAATCCTTGTGGTTAATAAATAAAATTATGTGCATGTTTCTCCTTGGTTAAGCACAAAAGAAATTACATATCCCTTGAGTCATAAAGAACACCTTTCAACACGATAAAAAAATTTCAAAATCTTTTTCCACAACTAATTACACCAAAATTTGAAGTACCAATTCACTTTTTTATTAGAGGGTTTTTGCAGACACTAGGATGCTAGGGTTTGTTTTCGGTATCAGTGGACTAGATGGTCTTGTGATTTTGCTTCTGTTGTCGGGCTTACTAGTACGAATATTTCAGTCCACCACCTTTTTCGCTCCTTCATTTGCACGTTTGTTTTTGAGCTGGTTTTTCTATCATTCTTTTTGTTTTCTGGTTCCCTTGCCTGACGCATTGTCTGGCCCTGGGTGGACTTTGTCGTTTACTTTTGTCCATCTCCCTTGTGTAGCGTTAGGGCTCTGGTGTTGACCCGCCTTTCTTTCCTTTTTGTGCGGTGGTTGTCTGCGACTGTCCGAGAGTCAGCCGACTGTATTTGGTTTGACGGTTTCTGGGTTTTTGGTACTCCATACATGAGTTTTCAGTGGTTTTGGCGTTGACCCTCCTCCCACGCGCTCTGTGCATTGCTTTCTTTCATGACCGTCTTTGTGGTTTTATGCTTGTTTTGTTTCTCTGCTTTGTCTTTCAGCCTGTAGGCTTCCCCACCGGTGGCGGTTACACAGCTTCCCTCCACGGGGGTTTGTAGGTCTGAATTTGTGGTTTTCTTCTTTCTACCCGGTGACCGCTCTACAGGGGTTTCCCTGTCGTTAGGTTTGCCGGTTACTTGTTTTGGGGCTCTGGCCCTGGTCTTTTGGTTTGCCAGTTACTTGTTTTTTGGGTCTCAGGCCATGTTTTTGCCACCTTTCGGCATGGTGGACTTCGGTCCTCGAGTGCGTTTCCTTGAGGCACGAGATGACTCCTCTCCACGTCACGGGGGTCTGTCTCGACACCATTTAAAAAGGAAAGAAAAAGCCATTAAGGCTCAGGCTGGCCGCTTCCGCTTCGTGCTAGGGCATGATGTCTTCATGGAGCACATCGGGGAACTGTGTCACAGGGTGCTCGTCGGCAGATTGGAGTACTCTCAGCTGGAAAAGAAGGAATGGGTCAATTGGGCCACAACCCATTGGAAGCCCCTGATTCATTACATCCCCACTATTATCCTTTTAGCAAAAGGTTGGCTTGTCTTTGTGTTTCTGGAAGCCGAGCATGCTTCACTTATCCTGAACTCCCTATGGCCGATAGGAAAGGGCTCTCTGGTGCTTAGCCAATGGCATGCGGCTTTCAACCCACATAGGGAAAAGGTGGTAAAACGCCACCTCTGGGTCATCTTACCAGCGCTTCCTTTTCCCCTCTGGAATAAGCAGCTCTTGGAAGGGATTGCTAACATGATTGGGCGATTTGTAGCACTAGAGGATGATTTTATGTCGGTTTTCAACAATCGAAAGGATAAGGTGTTGGTCGAGATGGACATATCCCAGGGCCTACCGTCGGAAGTGGATATTATGTGCCAAGACCGTCTGTACATGCAGAAGTTGGATTATCTCCACATCCCTTTCCGCTGCAACTGTTGTCACGAAGCGGGTCACCTACGAAGGTCATGCCCATGGTTGTTGAAGGTTTTGGCACATTCTCTGCAGAACAACGATTCACCACCTGAGTCGGCAACGGTCCTCTCCAGACCTCAACCTTCAGCGGTGGCACCCCATGATGCTAAACATGGTATGTATTCCAGTGCACTCTCTCTCTTTGAAGATGCTTATGTAAATGAACTATTCTTTTTGCAATCCATCGAAGCTGTCGTTCCTAAGCCTTCAATTGCTCTCTGTGAGTCTCCTACCCCCTCTGTGATACCTGTGGATGGATCCATACCATTGCTCTCGCCTTGTCCACTCAAGCTAACTGGCCCAGCTTCAGGCCCTTCTCGGGATGATCGTCTTGCCATTCCCCCCCTGTTTTTGCCTGAGGATTTTCCTCCTCTTCCCGGTAAGGATCCCTCTCCTAACCTGCCCTCTCCCTCCTATAGCCCTTGCACTGAACCTGCTTTTTCGGACCCATCTTTGAGGAAATATATAGCAAATTTTTCAGACAAGACTCCTGTCTCTCCCTCCACTCTGCCCCTGGACTCTATTCGCTTCCAAAATGTTACCATACGCAAGCAAAAAAAGAAACCATCTACCATCCCTCAGATGAGCCAAGACCCTTTACCCTACACCCCTTTATCTGTCAGGATAAAAGAGGCGGCCAAGAACCATTCAACCTCCCACTCTCGGGCACTTAGAGTGTCAGCCCCCGTTGACGAGGGTTCCTAATGCGCATTATCACTCTGAACATCCAAGGCTTTGGAGGGCTAGCCAAGCAAAAAACCCTTTGAACACTCTTTCGCTCTCTAAATCCTGACATGATCCTCGTGCAAGAAACTTTATGTAGCTCCTACCCTACTCTTTGCGCTTTCTCTAAGCTAATGTCGGGTTGGGAATTTTGTGCCCTTGATGCTTCGGGCCTCTCGGGTGGTCTCCTCACTGGTTGGAACCCCCACCCTGTTAGATGCAAAGCTTACGATACCGAAGGAGGTATATTGGTTCAAGCCTGTTTTCGAGAGTTTCCACTCCCCCTCTCGATTCTGAATTGTTACGGCCCTTATAAAAACCGTGAATCGGAGAAAGTAGGGGGCCTTCTTTATCTACCTAATCTGGTCTTAGCTGGAGACCTAAATTTGTCCTTCGGTGTAGCTGATATCTGGGGGTTGAATGTGAGAATCGATCCTTTGGCACAATATTTCTCCCTCCTTTTTTTCAGAACATGGGCTAGTTGATCTGGCACCTCCATGTGTGGGACCGACTTGGAAAAATGGCAGAGGGGGCAACGAGGGTATCAGTAAACAACTGGATCGATTCTTGGTATCCTCCTCTTTGATTCCTGACCTACGTCGTCATAGGGTATGGATTGTGTTGTCTGAGGTCTCAAACCATTACCCTTTATGCTTGGATTGGGGTAAACAAGCCACTGCACAAATTTATCCTTTCAAATTTAACTGAGCATGGCTTCTGGAGGATGACTTCTGCAGTTTAGTAAAAAATTTCTAGGCCTCTTGGGTGTCGGACTCCCCCTTGGATGCATTGCAGGGCCTTTCCCACAAACTCAAATCCCTCAAGGAAAGGGCAAAGGATTGGATCCATAGACGCACTGCTGATATGCATATTGAACTTAGAGAAGTTGAAAAAGAAATACATTCCCTTCTTGCATCAAATCCCTTTGGTATCCTCTCTGTGGAGGGTATGGCCTCCCTAAAAGCTCTAAGGGAAAAAAAACTAAGCTCCTGTCACATGAAATATTAACTTGGATGCTGAAAAGCAGAACTAAATGGGTTGAATTAGGGGATGCAAACATGAAATTTTTCCACTCGATTTCCTCTGCCAGAAAGAATCATAACTCCATATGGGCACTGAAAAACGAGGATGATGTGTGGGTGGAAGATGAGTCTTTGCTTAAGGAGCTAGGGGTATAACATTTTTTGGAGACCTTCAAGGATGATAAAACTTCAAATATCTCCGACCAACTGAAGATTATTAACCTCTTCCCCTCCTTCCTGTCAACTCCTGATTCATTAGCCTTCACTTCTTCGATCTCCCTCAGGGAGATACTTATCTCCTTGAAAAAGGACAGCAGCCCCATGCCAGATGGCTGGCCTGTGGAATTTTTCCTGGGCTTTTTCAACCTCTTGGGGGGTGACGTACTTGCTGCAGCTGAACTCTCCAGACTTGAGGGCCGGATGGAAGGTGCCCTGAACTCCACCTTTATCTTTTTCATCCCCAAGAAGGATAAGCCTCTTACTTTCTTGGACTTTAGGCCCATCTCTCTTTGCAACCTCATCTACAAGCTTATAGCTAAGATTGTTTCCCTCAAACTAAAGCCTTTCCTGGATAAAGCCATTTCACCTAAGCAATTTGGGTTCCTGAGACAGAGGCAGATAGCTGAACCTATTGGTATCACCCAGGAAGCTCTCCATACCATCAAGAAAAAAAAAACTATGCCATGGTGTTGAAGCTCGACCTTGAAAAAGCCTTCGACAAGGTCAACTGGACCTACCTACGACTCATCCTCCTTCAGATTGGAATCCCTCTGGGAGGGGTTAATTGGATTATGGATTGTGTTACCACTGTAAACTTTGTGATTATGGTAAATGGTACTCCTTCCAGTTTCTTCATGGCTTCATGTGGCATACGGCAGGGCTTCCCTTTATCTCCTCTACTATTTATTTTAGTCATAGAAGGGCTCAGTCTCCTCATAAAAGATGCAAAGAACTCAGGTAAAATTCGGGGATAAAGATTTCTGACACTTTATACATGACACATCTACTTTTCGTAGACGATGCCATTCTATTTGGCAATGGCACAGTGGTGGAATGGATGGCATTTGACGTACTACTGGAAACCTTCTGCTTGGCATCTGGTATGAGTATTAGTATGCACAAGTCGATTTTTATGTACAATGAAATGGATCAGGGTATATTACAGGATATTCAGCGTTTCTTACCCTTCAAAGCTGATCCCATCCAGCAAGGATTCAAATATCTTGGTTTCTTTATCAAACCCCTCAGTTATCGGACTAAAGATTGGCACTGGCTGGTGGAAAATTTTGAAAAAAGGATCCTCCTCTAGTCAAATAAGCTCCTCTCTATTGGTGGTAGATTGGTTCTCATTCGGGCGATACTTTCCAACATCCCTATTTACTGGTTTTCCTTGGTCCCCCTCCCCAAATCCATCCTAAATAAGCTCAGGAAATTAATTTTTTCCTTCCTGTGGGGAACTAAGGGGGAAAACAAACGTTACCATCTCATGGACTGGCATTCCCTATCTAAACCCCTAAACCTCGATGGCTGGGGGATAAAAAACTTAGATTGGTTCAGTATGTCTCTCCATCTTAAATCACTCTGGTTGGTTCTTAAAGGGAAAGGCCTATGGTCCCAGGTTATTTCCACTAAATACCTAAAGAACTCTACTCTAGAGTCTTGGATTCAAGGAAAAAGTTTTGTTGTTAGCAGTCCATCGATCATGTGGAAGGGGTTCCTCCTCACACTCACTTGGATGGGGCGATCACTCTCTTGGCAAGTTGGCAATGGAAACAAGATTCTGGTGGGTATAGACCCAATCATAGGTACTTATCTATCTCCTTTTCTCCCTCGAGACCTTATCTCCTTCTTGCAAGATTGCGATATCACCACACTGCAGCATGTCGGTAATCCATTCCCGGCAGCCTTGAACTACTGGATCTCGTCTGAGGATCTAAACTTGGGGGGTGCCTGGGCCCTTCATTGGAATAACTATGTCATAGGTTTGGATTATGGGGGCATAAGACTAAGTGACAATGCAGACTAGCTCCTGTGGACGGACAATAAAAAGGATGGGAACATCACTGCTGCCTTAGCATACGACCAGATGCTCTATGCGACTTCTTCTCCTGAAGAGGACTCCTTAGCGAAAAGACTCTGGAACTATGCTTTCCCTTTGAAACTCAAATGCTTCTGCTGGCTTTTAATCAAAGGTAAAATCCTTACCTAGGAAAACTTAATGAAAAGAGGCTGGTCCGGTCCAAGCATCTGCATGTTATGTAAGGCTGAAGAAGACACGATTAACCATATCTTTATAAACTGCCCTTTCACGGTTTCAGTCTTCTCACGATACTACACACTTTACAACTGTGCTCCGCCGGAGACGGACTTGGCTCTCAGAGACAGTTTAGAACACTGGTTTTCCTCCCTTTTTCCTCATGCAGCTCATAGATATCTTCCCTTTTTTTATGTTCTGGAGTATCTGGCTCGTAAGGAACAAAGCTCTCTTTGATAATAAACCTGTCAGACTGGGGGAGGCTATCCACCATATCAATTACTTCATGCATTATTTTCTGGCCTCTGGGGTAAAAATGAAATCAAGGAACATAGGTCTGACCCCTCATTTACACTACCCCTGTGGGTTCTTTGACGGTGCTGCAGCTAACACGATAAGAGGGGCAGGTGCCTTGATTTATATCAGTGATTAGCATGTTCTCTCATTTAAGATGGGATGTGGTCCATCAACCAATACCAGAGCCGAGCTATTGGCCCTCTAGACCCTCCTTGTGGCAGCAAAGTCGATGGGTCTTCCACTTAAGAATATTTTTGGTGACTCTCAGGTCATCATCAACTGGGCCTGTGGAAAACATAATCTCTCCTCATTAGATCTTACCCATTGGTGTACTGAAATTAGAGACTTAATTCAAGATTCAGTAGATGTTGACATCAATCATGTCTTCAGGGAGCATAACCAGAAAGCGGATTGCCTATCCAAAGATGCTTTACTCTTCAACCCCGGTCTTTGTTCCTACTCTGAATTTTATGACAACACTCTGTGTTTGAGTGGTTTAATGAAGCTCTTTTAAAGAGCTAGTGCTGGAGCTTTGTCTCCCTTTACTTTTGAGCACTGTCAGTTGGATTCCTTTTTCTTGTCTAAGACGGGGAACATCTTTGGATCTACAATCCGGTCTCTTCTTATGCCTCAAAACTGTTGACTTCCTGTCCATCTGTTGACCTCTTATTGTGACGAGATCTCTTGACTCCTCCTCAGTACCTATGGTGCCTACATGTAACTCTGGTATTGGGTACTTTATGAGTGATAAATGATATCACTTTTATGTATTTCCCGTGGTGGATGGCACATTTGATGCCCTTTGATTCTAATGGAATATCAAAGACAAGTTTTTTTCTGCTGAAAAGAAAACTAATTACACCAAATTAGACATAATGATTCCTAAAACTAAAATGCAGCAAAGATAGGTAAACCATTATTGTTCATCAATAATCTTCAAAAGAAACCTAAATGAAAAAAATATCCTTAATAATTTGAATATATGTCCTATTTAGTTAAAGCCTAGAGCTTATGATTTACCTTTTAAAGAATGAATGATTTTTTAGTGCTTATTTGACTATTTTGATGTTAACATATAATTTTAAAGTATTTTCCAAGAAGATAAAATCTCTGCTTTATGGTTTCTTGAAATAAATACAGCTATGTGCTCTAAATTATACAGATATAAAAAGCAATAACGGTTTCTTGAAATAAATACAGCTATTGTGTGCTCCAAACTATACTTCATAACATCCGTTTGAATATATTTCTTAACATCCGCTAGAAGGAGGGCTTGAACCTCCGACCTTGTGGTTAACAGCCACACGCTCTAACCAACTGAGCTATTCCAGCATATACAATTACGCGTATACATATGTTATATTGTTTTATATATAGAACCTGAAATTGAGTTAATCCTACACATATGTCACTTTACATATCTGTTATATATTTTTACACATAGAACCTGAAAGGATAAAATTTACGGATGGATTGAAGCGCAGGGAAAGTAAAATTTTATTTCTAACTTTGCTTTCAATTTGTTGAGACGGTTACGTAATGTTAGAGTGGAAGATAATTTTTTATTTCAAACTTTAATTTTATAAGTTTAATCATATTTATAGAGAGTTAAATGTTTTGGCAGAAAAGATATTGAAAAAAGCACTTAGTTAAGCAGAAGGTTAATGAGTATTTTGGGACAATTAAGGCGGACTTTGGGATTTTACTAGTTTACTAAAATATTTTAGTTTTTTGGTATGTAGATTATCTACTCTCATGTAGTCTTGGTTTTTAGAATTTTTTTTTTTAATTTGCTTTTGTTTTATTGTCATATATGACTATCATTGTAATATAGACTTTTTCTCTTTTTGAGTATGGAAGGGATATAATGTATCTTTTCAGGAGTTGAACTGATATTATATCTATTAATATATTTTATAGAGCTTTGTATGTTGTCTTTGATTCATAACTCTATCGATATCAAGGAACCCTGTTTTTTTCTTGTTGAAAAAAAAGAGGGGGAGAGAAACGAATTTGGAAAAATATACATAGTTTTGTAAGTTGTCAATGGTTTGTACCATTGAAAAGTATAGAAAATGTTGAATTCATTGTAAACTGTGTTAATGTTTATGGAATTTAATTTATTATGTTGAAGTTTATAAACTATTTGATGTTTTGAGTAGACATTTTATTTATTATTGGGGGATCAAGATGAAGTTATGGTGAAGGATGTCAGAATTGATGAATCTCAAGAACATTTAAGAAAAGCGAGGTCAGACATTCTTTTTTCATTTCAGATTTGAGCTTTTTAAAGACTCAAGTCTTTTTGAGACAATCATCTTCATAAAGGTTTAAATCTAAGCATGGAGGTATTCATAGTGGTTGACCAGTGTGTCAATGTTTATGGAATTTCATTGTGTTGTAGTTTACAAACTACCTGACATTTCGAGTGGTCCACTCCCATCATCAGGGGAACAAAATGAATATGTCTGAGTGGACACCCCACCCATCATCAGGGTAACAAAAAGAATCTGTCTTTGTGGAAACCCAACCCATCATCAGGGGAACAAAACAAAGCTATAAACAACTTCATTTTGTTACCCTAATAATAGGTGGAGTGTCCACTCAAAACGTCAGATAGTTTCTAAATTACAATATAGTGAAGTTCCAGAAATATTGACACAATGAACAACCACCATGAAAAGATCCATGCTCATATTCATTGTAAATGTTAATGGTTTGAGATTTAACATGCCAGATGACCTTTAAATTTTACTTTCAATTTGTTGAAATAGTTAATCTTAGATGAAGAGAAATGAATGTTGAAAAGTATACAAAAGAATTTTGTAGATTAACAATTATATCATGGGAAAGTATTGAGAATGCCGAAACTATTGAAAATGTTAATGGTTTCAAATTTAATATTTAAGATGAAATAAGTTTGATCACATAGTCTACCTATTACCCTTAGGTGTTGTGGAGAAGTTGTTAAAAAAGATTAAGAGGACAATCAATTGGAAGAAAACAAGAAGAGGCCAATGTAAGTTCAGAGGCAATTATGACTCCAACCAAGGACATGTATAGGGTAGTGGTAGATGAAGACTCATGGGTGCTTGGTTCAAGTGTGACACACACTGAAATAAAGCAAGTGAATGTTCAAGGAATGTGAATGAAGGAATTAGAAGACGGAAAGCTATAACTCATATGATTTAAGAAACATAATCAATGGTCAAAAGTAATGTGTCTATCTAGAACATGAGAATCTCATGCTCCAAAGAATTTTCTTGGAACCAAAGAAGATGCATGAAGAGAAAGAACCTTTGTTGCATTAGACCATCTTTAAAACCATTTCCAAGGATGGAGGCCAAATGTGAACCTTTATTGTTGGTAATTGTACTATAAGTAATAATGTTAAAGCATTGTCTAATTAGTGTTCAAATTGGGAATTATTA
>LPNX010545204.1:463261-518899 GCA_001517045.1 Pseudotsuga menziesii | reverse complement strand
AATGGTGCTAATGACTATAAATAGTCTGGATGGACTCCCGATTTAGACATGACTCCCGATTTAGACATATGACCAAATTTGGACAAGGGAGGATTAATATTCCTAACATTATGATGAGTTTATATGTGATGTGTTGTACATGGATTCTTGCCACATGTTGTTAGGAATACCTTGATAATTTAATAGGGATGTTGCACATCATGAGAAGAAAAAGACTTATTAGATTGAGTTATAGTTAGAAAATTTTGAATAAATTTAAAATAACGGAATGTTGTTTTGCAATCCTTCCCAAAGATGTTCTTCCCAAAGAGAAGAATGTTGTTCCAACATCGATAGGTAAGATGCTTGAAGAATTCAAAGATGTAATGTAGGAGGATATGGAAATAGGATTCCTACTAGTCAGAAGTATTTCTCATCAAATTGATTTGATTATTGGATCAACAAAGCTTCACATAAATTGATACCCATTGAAGAGAAGAGATAAATCCACAAATTTAGGAGTTACTAGATTTAAGATTGATCAAATAGAGTTTAGTCCCAATCCCATGTGTGGTACTTGTTGTACTTGCACCAATGAAGGGAGGTGAAATAATGTTGAAGTAAAAGCTTCCTTTAACTTCTATGGGATCTAATGCATTGTTTGATTCATGCAAGGTAATTTTTGAAAATTGATATGAAATGTAGAAATGATCAGATGACATTTTGTGAAGATGACGAATGGAAAACAACTTTGAGGACAAAAGGATTGCATGAGTGGTTTGTTATGCATTTTGGATTCACAAAATGTCAATACATTCATTAGATTGATGAACGAGGTATTGAAACCTTATTTCATAATTTTTTCTTTTTTAAATGAAATAATGATATTTAGCAAGAAAAAAGAACAACATATCGTGGATG
The DNA here is from genome assembly GCA_001517045.1 of Pseudotsuga menziesii. Lineage (NCBI taxonomy): Eukaryota > Viridiplantae > Streptophyta > Pinopsida > Pinales > Pinaceae > Pseudotsuga > Pseudotsuga menziesii. The sequence continues at coordinate 517,999 of LPNX010545204.1, read as the reverse complement.
TCGAACAAGTCTTGGAGCTATTACAAAAGGAGTAGTTGCTAATTGAATTCAAGAAATGTTTGTTTGTGCAAGAATAGTTGGTGTACTTAGAGTTTCTATTTCCCAAAAAAGTATAAACATGGATATAAAGAAGGGGAAGGTGATTGTTGAATAACCAATTACTAATAACATTTTAGATCTAAGAAGTTTAAATGGTTTGGTAAGCCTTGGAGCTATTACAAAAGGAGTAGTTGTTAATTGAATTCAAGAAATGTTTGTTCGTGCAAGAATAGTTGGTGTACTTGCAGTTTTTATTTTCCAAAAGAGTCTAAACATGGATACAAAGAAGGGGAAGGTGATTGTTGAATAACCAAATACTAATAGCATTTTAGATGTAAGAAGTTTAAATGGTTTGGTAAGTTTTTGTGGAAAATTTATTTAAATTTTGGGGGCATATGTGCACCTTTGACCAAAATCATGACGAAGAGTAATTTTCAATGGGAAACAACAAATCGATGTAGTTTTGAGACTTTGTGAAGACAAAGGTATAAAATAACACGTTTTAGCACTATTAGATTTTGATAAATTTATCAAGTTGATTATGATGCAAGTGGTTAAGCAATATGAACAAGTTAAGAAGGAAGATCAGTTTCTTTCTTCAATGCAAAGTTGAATCGGGCTAAGTGAAATTTTTAGTTGATGAATAAGAGTTATAGCTATCATGCAAATTTAAAGAAGTGGCAACATTATTTCTTTCATAAAGAGTTTGTTTTGTACCTGGATCAATAGGTGTTATAGTTCATAAGATACCAAACACGTTAATTCATCTACATATGAAACGAGTATTTGTTTTTTGCAAAGTTATTCTTTTGTTTCAAAACCTATATCATAAAATCCCAAGTGTGTAACATATACATTGAATAGAATATTAAAATGGTTGTTGACCATGGGGACATTTGTAATGAGAATGGGGATATAGTAGAAGATCAAAATGCTATTAGAACTATTGCAGTCGATCATTTCAAGTCTTTGTTTTTACAACCGCGTGGGTTTAATTTGTTGGATCAACTGAACACAATTTTAAAAATTCCTCATTTTTTCGAGCTTGGGGATTGTCACAATATTGGGAAACCAGTGACATTGTAGGAGGTAAAAAATACTTTGAAACTATTTGCAAGGGACAAACTTCCATACCCCGATGGCTAGACTATAGAGTTTTACTGGCACTTCTTTGATCTTTTATGGATTGAGACCACTGCAGTAGTGGAAGAGACCAGGTGTCAAAAGAGGATCAGTGAGACCCTAAACTCTACTTACCTTTCTCTCATCTCAAAGAAGGATCACCCTAACAATTAAAGATTTTCGACCTATTTCCTTGTGTAACCTACTCTATAAAATTGTTTCAAAGATTATAGTTGAATGATTAAACCCCCTTCTTGGGTAAGTTCATTTCGGATGACCAGTTCACTTTTCTTCTTGATAGACAAATTATTGATGTTGTTGGGGTGGTGCAAGAATGCTTACAATCTTTAAAAATTCAAAAAAAAATTGTGTTTTTTATTAAACTTGATTTGATGAAGGCTTACGATAGAGGAGACTAGTCTTACCTTAGATTAATTCTTGTTCAAATAGTCTTGTCTCCTAACATTGTGGATTGGATCATGAGTCATGTTTCTTCATCTAGGTTTGATGTGTCGATCAATGGAGTTCCTTCTCCTTCTTTCAAAGGAAAAAGAGGAATTAGGAAAGGTTTCCTACTCTCGTCATACTTGTTCATTTTAGCAATTGAAGGACTAATCTTTCTCACCAGGAAAGCAAAGGCGAATAAGGATTTTTCAGGCATAAAAGTCTCTAGGGATCTCTACATCAGTCATCTATTATTCGTCGATGATGTTGTTATCATTGGAGGAGGTTGACTTGCTGAGTGGAAACAACTACAAAGGATAGTTCAGTATTTTTGTAATGCATTGGGCCTAGAAATCAGTGCTAAAAAGTCCCTTCTCGCTCATTCTTGTGTCAAATTCAATGCTCACTCTTTTTCCTTACATGACGCGCACACTTGATGATGGGTTCAAATATTTTGGGTTTCACCTTCAACCCAACGGCTACAGATCCAAAGACTAGGAGTGGTGGTTAAAATGTATCAATCGTAAAATTAGTTGTTGGTCACACCTTTGGTTGTCTCTAGGTGGACGTCTCATATTGATCTCTTTTGTCTTACAAGGAATCCTAGTTTATTGGATGTCCCTATTCTCCACTTTGACCTTTATTCTATCTAGAATCAGAGCCAAGATATTTCATTTCCTTTGGGTAGGCAAACTAGAGGTTTGGAAATTTCATTTGGCATCCTGGGAAAGCTTATCGTTCCCTCGTGATCTTGGGGGTTGGTGGATAAAACAACTTATTTTTATTCAACTCTGTATTGTGTGCTAAATACTTTTGGAGAAGTTTATTCAGTAAGGGACTATGGGGAAAAATTATTATGTCCAAATATTTTAAAGGTTTGAATCCCATTTATTGGATGAGATATCGGAAAATGTCTAAGTCTTCATGTTCGACCGTCTGGAATAGCCTGGTGAAAAGCCTTCCTCTTATATTTAATGCTCTAAGTTGGCAGGTTAGTAGGGGTTTGCAAATCCATTTAGGGATCGATCCTATATGTGAATTGGGGGATGAATACCATCTTTCCCAGGATTTATTGTAGGAACTCCATAAGAATATTATACGGGTGCTAACGGGCATCCATCGTGTGTCTGAAAATTTGGTCTGGGCCAATGCTAAGGTTTTGGGAGTGGCGGGTATTCTGGTCGTCAAGTGGGATGGATACATTACAAATATATTCAAAGGGAACATCACACTCACCCCTAATCCATACAAATTGGTTTGGGCATACAATGCTAGAGATGGTCAGGTTAACTCTAGACTGGTCTATAGATCAACGATTATGCAAAGTGACATTGTCGATTATGAATGGTGGATTTCGTGGCCGTGGAAAGGGGTTGTACCTATGAAAATTCAAATTAATATCCTGGATTTTCCTGAAAAATAAGATTCTAACGTGGGATTCATTAAAAAGTAGGGGACTTTTGGGACCAGGTAAGTGTTTTTTGTGTCACCAACAGGTGGAAATTGTTTTACATCTTTTTGGTGATTGTGTCTTCTTCTTGGATATTTGGTTTCTATTGATGAATTAATTTATATTGAACATAGCTAGGAGGCAGCACCATTCAAGATCAATTTGATCAAATGACATAAAAGAAAGCTCCATCTTTGTTATCATCCAGTTTTCATTATATGGGAGGTTTGGAAGGCAAGAAACGCCTCCATTTTCAACAATCTTCAGTAGAAGACTAATATTATCTACCAGGAGATTCTATCATCTTTTTTGGAGTGGAACAAATTAGAAAGTTGCAGGAAAATAATAATTTTCTCTTTCCCTCCTCTTGTTCAGGAGCACCCGGTTGGATTCTTTGATGGTGCAGCGATGAAAGGTGCTTGTGGAGCTGGGATAGTTATCAAGCTGGGTAATGGCGTGGCTATCAAGGGTTGGGAAAAGGCTGGAGTTGGAACTAATACGAGAGATGAAGTGGTGGGTTTGTGGTTCCTACTCTTTTGTGCCAAAACATGGGGTATCAAACATCTACAATTTCTTGGGGACTCCCAAGTCATCATTAAATGGGCACTAGGGGAGGCTCATGTAAAGTCTCTAGAACTTCAACACTGGTTAACTAATACCAAGCTTGTGATGAAAGAATTTATTTTTATAACATTCAACCACATTTACCGAGAAATGAATGTCGAAGTTGCTTCCTTATCTAAGCGAGAGATAGGTATGAATGGCAGACTGAGTTTCTCCCACTTTGTTGCAGACATTTGTGTTCGAACTGAACATTTGGGTATGTTCAAATAGTCAATCTGACAGTCTGGTTTCTTTTGTTTAAAAAGACTAGAGATGAAAGTTTTGATTTATGAATGATAGTTAATTTCTGTGTATGTCACTTTTGGCATAGGAACAATATATGGACTGCTGGTGCTGATTAGTGGGAATATTGTTTGAATAGTTTATTGCAGTCATGTTAATGTCTTTGAATATCTTTCTCTAATCTCTGGATATCTGGATATTAAGAAAATTTGATACAACTTTTAATTAATATAAATTGTTTTTTCTTTCATAAAAAAAAATGTATTGTAAAGTATGAAAGAGTTATATGCAACATATTAAAATTTCATTGTGGCATATATAGCATTTAAGAAGCCATGGAGAGAAGATAGGACGACATATTTGAACTACTTCATTTTAGGAGGTTTCAAGTTCAAGAATTGCTAGTTGTGTAAACCAATGATCGCAAGAGGTAATTGAAGTCATGAATTGCGTAATGGTGATTTAATTGGCCAATTTGGCATTGACAAAAATAAATTGCTAGTTGAAGAAAGGTATAAATGGTGCGGGGTTGAAAATGATGTGAAGGAATGGGTAGAGTGTTATCATATTTTTTAGTTGGAAAAATATAAAAGTTTTTTTTTTTTTTTTTTTTTTTTTCAGATGAAAAAATACCAGTCTTTGTTATTCATTCATGAATCAAAAGACATCTTATACATACTGCTAACAGAGGGCTTCTCAGTCATAGAAATTAATGCTCATATAGGAACCCCATCAAAATAAAACAATTACTATCTAAGTAACATCCAGATAGCCAATCAAAGGGACATAGTAGCACGAAGTCTGTCTATTGCAGACTTCCTCATCATTCCTGTTAATACAGGTTAGAATATGCTGATAAAATAGTTCTAGGATGACCTCAAAACAGACTGATCTTGAGCAAAACAAGCAGGTTGTAAATCTCTTCTATAATATCTAAGAACTAATTCAATCAAAACACATAAGTGCCAAAAGAAATCTAGAGCATATGACCCTGCACAAGCTAGAAAAGCTTAAATTTCCCATGATCAATGATCATACCATCCAGAGATTCATAAAATGTGCCGAATCCCATATCCAACTCCAAAGCCTGCTTGGAAAGACCATCAGCCTACTGGTTATGCTCACGAAAAATATGTTTGAAGGTCACAGATTGAACTGATTGCAGTATAGAAAGAATGTCATCACACCAATGAATCAGAGATGGGATATTAAGAGTAGCAAGTCTGTTTACCTAAGAGATAATGACTAGAGAATCACTAAATATAGAGTGCATTGGTATTCCCATCAGCTTGCTGACCCTCAGAATAGCCCATAGTGCCAGTAGCTCAGATCAAGTGTTTGTGCTACTACCATAGCCCACGGAAAAGTTTATAAAATATGAGGCATTCAGATGAATCACAAATCCAGCTCCACCAATATTTCCTGCAGCGGCTCCATCAAAAAAGCCACATGGGTAACAGATCAAGGGACTAGGGACAATAATTCTGATTCTTTTCTTTTTTTGAGGAACCAGATACAAAAGAATGAGGTTATCAATCTGCTTAAGAGGAGCAAGGATAGTGGGCAATTTATTGTAAAAAATGCATCAGTTTCTGTGTTTCCAGATACACCAATAGAAGAAAATAGGAAGATATTTGAAATGAGCATAAACCGAAATATTGCTGAACCAATGTTCCAGATAAGAGGAGACCGAGTCAAAATGAGACGGGGGTATCCTATAACGATCTTCAAAGAAGGAAAAGACTATTTTGGAGAAAGGACAGTCAAGGAAGAGATGTTGGGCATTATCTTCTCCCCTACAACATAATACACGTCTGCTCGGGCCCTGCAAGCCCCGAAGTTGAAATTGATCCCAAGTCAATATCCAACTCCTAACCGTCAACCAGATGAAGCAACCTATTTTCAAAGGAATATTGAGTTTCCAGAGCATGTCAAGGACAGAAGGCTGACCCACAGAGCAGAGCGAGGAAGCAATACAATCATAACCCATAGCAGCAGAGAGTGGACCCACATATTGCTTATAAGCCCATAATAAAGAATCATAAGAGTATGATAAACGGATCCTGCCATACTCCAACCCTTCAATGTAACAGTCCCATTTCGTTTTCCATTCTCCATGAAGGTCCAATTCTGATGTCGTGAACCAATAACTTTGAGCATTAGGGGTGAGATTTTGAGCTTGATCCAATGTGCATATGACATAATCCTCCAAATATTCACGCAGATCAAGTAGGAGCAAAAAAGAAGACCCGAGACCAACAATAGGATCCAAACCCAACCGAATGAACATCCCATTCCTAGCCTTCCATATAAGCCCAATTCCCAGCCAAGAGAGCGTAAGAAGGAAGCCCTTCCAGATCATGGAGACACCTCGAGATGTAAAAGATTTCTTACGAAGCCAAGAGTGCAATGGAAGTTTTTTCATATACTTCACAGACAACAGTTGGAACCAAATACCGTTACCATTTAAAGCTTTCTAGAAGCTCTTAAGCCGCAAAGAGAGACTGAACCAGAGCAACTGCTTAATACCCCATCCACCCAGAGAAGCCGGGAAAGAAAGAGTATGCCAATAAACAAGGTGGAATTTCTTGTTCTTTGCAGATGAACCCCACATAAATGAAAAAATCATGCTTTGGAGTTTATCAAGAATGGACAGAGGGACGGGCACCAATGCCATCCAGTAGACCGATAGACTAGAGAGCATCGATTTAATCAGAACAAGTCTGCCACCAATAGATAATAGACAAGAGGTCCAATGATGAATTCTATGCTTGAATTTAGCTAGGATCTAGTGCCAATCCTTGAACAAATATCCAAGTGGCTTAATAAAATAGCCGAGATACTTAAAGCCCTTATTAATGTGCTCGGATTTGTAAGGGAGGAACCCTGTGATCCTGTGCATAAGGTCAGTATCCAAATCATTATGCAGGAAACATGATTTATCCATATTGATTTGCATACCAGAGGCCTCACAAAATATGTCCAGTATAACTTTAAAAGCCATCCATTCCTCAAAAGTACCAATACCAAACATGATCACATCATCCACAAATAGTAGATGTGTGAGAGATAGCTGAGACGAAATTTTGATTCCCCTGATCTTACCATTTAGTTTAGCATCCTCGATTAGTAGACTAATCCCTTCGATGACCAGTATGAATAGCAGAGGGGATAAAGGGCATCCCTGCCTAATGCCCCGGGAAGCAGTAAAACATTTAGAAGGAGAGCCATTAACAAGTAGGGAAAAATTCGCAGATGATAAGCAACCCAAAATCTAGTTCACTCCAACCAAAGGGACCCCAATTTGAAGAAGAATAAGTCTGATGTATGTCCAATTAACCCTGTCAAAAGCCTTAGTAAGGTCCAGTTTTAATATAAGTGCACACCTGTTTTTGGTTTTGATAGTGTGAAGAACTTCCTGCGTAATAGCCAGAGGTTCAGTAATTTGTCGATTCTTCAAAAATCCAAATTGTTGTGGTGAGATGAACTTATCCAGATAGGGCTTAAGTCTCAATGCAGCCACCTTGGAAATCAACTTATAAACCAAATTGCAAAGGGATATGGGTCGGAAATCCGCAAAGGAGACATGCTTTTCCTTCTTGGGAATGAGCGCGATAAAGGTGGAGTTTAAAGAGGGTGCCACCCGACCATCCTTTCCGAAGGATTCAACCACCTTAACAAGCTCAGGCCCCAAAATGTCAAAGAAAGACAGATAAAATTCCACAGGCCAACCATCAGGACCCGGGGACTTGTCCTTTTTGAAATATTTGAGTGCAGTCTCCACTTCTGCCAATGAGATTTGACATGTGAAGGACTCACTTTCCTCAGGGCTGATGAAGGAAGGAAATAATCAAATGACCTTAAGTTGGGCCACAATATTGGTTAGATGATCATCAGCAAAAATATTCTTGAAATACTGAATCCCCAGAGTCTTCAAGCCTAAATCATCAATAACCAAGTTTCCAACCTCATCTTCAAGACCCCAGATCGCATTATGGTTTTTTCTAGCTGAAGCCACAGCATGGAAGTATTTAGTATTAGCATCACCCTGAAGTGCCCAAGACAATCTGCTTTGTAATATAGCAGAATGTATTTCATGATCCACCCAATGTTGTAGCTCAAGTCTAAGGGCTGCAAGTCGAGACTGATCACTGGCACCCAAAATACCAGAGGTCGTGGAGTCAAGAAGAGAGTTAATTTCAACCTCCAAGAGAGCAGATTTGTCCTTCATCTCAATGGTTTTTTGTTTGGTCCAGTCTTTGACTAAACCTTTAAGAAGATGCATTTTGATAGATATATATTCCATAGCATCCACCAAAACATCAGAGGAAATAAGAGGCCATTCAGTTCTAACCATTTTAACAAAATCCTCATTAGCCAGCCAAGAGTGATTGAATTTGAAAGGGAAAGCACAAGAGACTGGATGATCCAACCATTCAAACAGAACAGGAAAATGATCAGAAACTCTAGATGGATGAGCCCAGACCCGATGTCGAGCTAGAAGGCTGACTAGATTGTCTGAAATCAAAAATCTATCAAGCCTTTTTTATATGCCCTCATCCCCTAATCTACCATTCCGCCAAGTAGGCCCAACACATGAAGGGACCACATCCGCCAACTGATGATCCGAGAAGAGTTTAGTAAAAAAGGGTCCCAAAGGATCAATTTGAGCCTTAGAACCCCAAATCTCAGACCCGTTCAATGTGAGGTTCAGATCACTCGCAAGAATCAAGTTAGGCAAGGAAAGCAAACCACCTCTAGCCACCGAATTCCAAAAGGCTTCTCTATGAAGGTAGGGTCCGTAGCAGTTTAGGGTGGAAAGAGTGATGGTCGTCCCTCGGATGTGAGCCTTGAGTAAGATCCCGGCTACGGTATGAAAGGCTTTGCACTTTACAATTTTTGGGTTCCAACCAGATAGAATGCCCCCTGAAATACCAGAGGAGCTGGTGGCATAGAATTCCCAACCAAGACAGAGCTTGGAAAAAGCAAGTAAGGCAGGAAAGGTACTATTCATAGTTTCTTGCAAGAGAATGACATTAGGCGAGAGAGAAAAGAACAGACGAAGAAGACTTTTTTGTTTGGCTAAGCCCCCTAAGCCACGAACATTAAGTGAGAGAATGCACATCAAGAACCACTCTGATTTGGGGTCATAGCTCCAAGAACCCTGAGTGGTGAAGAAGAATGTTGACGAGCCGTGTTTTTAAGTCTGGTGGATAAAGGGGTATACGGGGCAGGAGTAGGGGCCAAAAGTTCAGAAGGGTTTTTTTTTCTTTCTAATCGTAACATTTTCGAAACGAATAGAATCCAAAGGTAAGACTAACGGGGAGAGAGGGGTCTTGGCAGAGAAAATATCCAGGGACTTTTGTAGTGAGGGGTCAACAAAAGATGGCGAGGAAATAGGACTGAGAGGAGGAGTCATGAGAACATTGGGATCAGGGCGAATCAAAGGAGGAAAATTCGAGTCCAGAAAAATGGACGGAGGAGAGACCTTGGCATTCAGGGAATGGGAGCTGGAAGGCACGTAAGTCGAGGGTGAAGACAGAAGAGATCCCTCTGCTACCAAAGATGGGTGCACTGAAGGTGGGCACGAGGAGGATGTGGGCATAGCCATAAGACAAATGGCAGTTGTACAAGAAACAGGAGAAGAGATGAGAACAGCATGGCTAGGAATCTCAACAGATAGAGAGGAAGCGATACAACCATCCACCGAATCCAATAGAGAAATAACATGATCAGAGGCATCTTCAAAAAGAGAGCACGCATTGTGATAAATACCTAGCTTAGAAGGAGCAGCAAGAGGAGTAGGTATACTCGTCGTAGGATCATTCGAATCATGTGGAGGAGACTTGCAAGCCACAGGGAACCATTGAGTCCATGGAGAATCTGAACCTTGACGGAGGATCGGACACTCTCAACGAAGATGTCCAGTTTCCTGGCACCGATTGCATCTAAAGGGAATGCTTAAGTAGTCCAGTCGATGGGAGAATAGGCGCTCAAGACAAAGAATCTCGACATCTGCCAGCAGCCCCTTCGAAATATCCAATTCCACAAGGATCTTAGCCATCCTTTTTTCATAGGAATTCATGAAATCATCCTCCATGGCCACGAAGCATCCAATAGTATTACCAATACCTTCCAGCAGAGAACGATTCCAGAGAGGAAAAGGGAGGCCTGGGAGCAAAACTCACAGGTGACGTTTCTTCACCCGTTCCCGGAGAGGGTCAAAATGGACATGCCATCGATCCAAGACAAGTGACCCCATGCCAATGCACCAAAGCGAGTTGAGAACAGTCGCAACATGGGAGTCCTTCAAAAAAACAAAGACAATCCAACCCCGAGCCAACAAGCCGATCATAGGAACGTAATAAAGGAACGGCTTCCAGTGTTCAGAGGCCCATGAGAACCAAGCCTTTTTGTCCGTATTGCAATATTCAAGCCTACCAATGAGAGCACGAGAACACAAAGCTTCGACCCTATCCATGTAAACACCGCATCCAACAACAAACCGAAGCTTCCCTTCCAAGGACTTGATAGCTTTGGATTTCTAGTGATTTGAGAGCTTTGGCTTGATGGTATAAGTTATACCATCAAGTTGTACACACAATTCCCTATACATGAAACATCATGGGAAGACTTAAGCATGGGTTTTGTTCTTGGTTTATTGAGAATACAAAAAGGTAATGACTAAAGTTGTTTTTTATTATTTAATTTCATATTACATGTAAGAATATATCATATGAAATATATGGTGTTTTTTTATTCTTAAAATAGATTGTTATGTTGCGTGGCTTGCCATAAACCATCACTTCAAATAGATCCAACAAATTTGTTCCACATTTTTGGAGGACTTTGTGGAATAAAATGGGCATGAGATTATAGTTTAATTTTCCTATAATTCACAAACAAAGGGGAAACTAAAGTGGTAAACATGAGTTTAGGTAATATCTTGAGAATCTTATTTGGAGAGAAGTCATGATAATGGGACCTAGTTTTGGCACATGCATAAGTCATTTATGACATTGTTTTTAAATATATCTACAAGTAAAAGTCCATTCTAGATTGTGTATGTAAGATGTTCAAAGGGGGTAACAGATTTGTTAAGTTTTTCTAATGAAAGTACGAAAAGCATAAATAGAAAGCCTTTTTCTAATTATGTGAAGGAAATTCATAAATAGGTTTGTAAATAACGCAACATACTTATCATCGACATAAGATTATTGTAGATTTGAGAAGAATATATAAGCAATTTTTTAAAAGCGATTAAAAACGATTTGGTGTTAGCTCATTTGTAGAATTAGAGATTTCCGCTAGGGACATATAACAAGTTAAAATAAATGTAAGATTTTACAAATATTATCAAAGAATACCTAAAAAAATGAGTTTCCAAGTGGTTTTGATATTTATCTTACCTTCAATATTTTCTCATTTATATGAGTATCATGAGGGTGTTGATGGTATCCATGTTAGCTCATCTAAGATAATATTTTTGGGGAAATTTCTAGAGGGATTCGTGGAAGAAAATGGGCATGAGATTGCAATTTATTTTTTTCTATTATCTATGGACAAAGGGGAAAAATTAAAAGGTAAATAATGTTAAGCTAATTTGTTGAGAAGTTTAGATGGAGAGAAGCCAAGACAATGGGACTTAGTCATGGCATACAAAGCATCATATATAAAATTATGTGAATCAATCTGTATGTAAAGTCCATTCTAGGTTGTGTGTGGATGATATCCAAAGGGGGCAAAGGGTTTGTCAATTTTCTTGGATGTAAGTTTTAAATGTGTTGATTCAGAGAATTTTGTTGATTATATTAGGGAAATTCATAAATAGTGATATGTCTCACATTAGTAGGTAATAATCCCACTCTTATTCCTTAGGAATGTAATGGGTTAGTAGGGAACATCAATTGAGTAATAATTAAACATTTTGAGGTTGTCATGCATGTTTAGTGAGTAGAAATTTGTGTTGTTTGTACAACATCATGATTCATCCTTCGGAATTGTGTTGTATCAAGTCGGGACTTGTGTTATGTTATGTGTTGAGGTGGGATGTTAGTACTCTATTCTTGTGTTGTATCAAGACTAGTCTTGTGTTGTATCAAGGTTGTAGAATTGTGTTGTACCAAATCAGTGATTCTCATAGACGATACCCTATGAGATGGATCTCCTTAACTAGAGATGGTATTGTGTTGTATCAATACAAGAGACTTGTGTTGTATCAAGTCACGATCCTAATAAAGTCATCCAGAAAATGATTACTCATTCAGGTGGACCTCCATTTGTTTAGGTGGCATGCTTTACTTAGTAAAGTAGTGATACTATGTGATATATTACTAACCATGGTCATTCGATATGGATAAAGCTATTAAGTATCCTATAGAGACTGATCACCTCTAGAGTGAATTACTTTAGCATATGACTATATGGTCCGAGGTAATATATATGATCATCATTATATGTGACAATTCTTCTGATTATATGATAAGATGGATAAATAATAAATACACATGTGGACCATGCAGTAAATGATAAATTATAAAGATATAAGCATAGAGAGATAAAAAATTAGAATTGCCTATGTATGCCTCCAGTGGACACGAATTGATAAGGATTCAATTAAAGCCTCAATTGTAATAAATAATTAATCAGTTAAATAAGGAATTTCTATGTGATCCATGCAAAGATAAAAATAATGAATAAAGTTATTTGCATGGATGGCACTAAGAGTGAAGCATTGATGGCACTAAGAGTGAAGCACTGGTGACTCTAAGAGTGAAGCACTAACAACACTTAAGTTAGTCTATTAACTAAGTGATCAAAATTCAATTAAAGATTGAGTTCAGATCAAAGTCATTTAAACTATTAGTTAAAGTTATTATTGGAAGGTATGGTGCATGTCTAATTTAAAGCTATTCTCAGAAGGTGTAGCGCATGTCTTGTGCAAGAAGAAGAATCCAAGGCAAATACTTGTCACCCTTGAAGGAAAATTTGAAATTGTGGTGCATATGTGCACTAGTGTCAGGAAAACATCGCATGACTGAGGTTTTGATTTGTTATTAAAGTGCCAGGCACTTGGAAAGATTATTACAGTTGTTGTAGATTATATATCTTCTCTATTTATTTGTGTTCTCTCTTATTGGGCAATATGTTAATGTGGTGTAAACCATTCTCTTCAAGTCTATCTATTACACTCAAAGAATTGTTGGGTTTTTCATCCTCAATATTTGGAGGGTTTTACCAGGGTACATCTTGTCTCATATGTTTGAATGATTTATGTGGTTGATTTGTCTTATGAGATTCATATGTGTCGTGATTGATTGATAAAAGTTTTAAATTTCAAGAATCTTCCTATTTGCTCAAAACATTGACATGGTATCAGAGCATAGGGCGCAAAGGAGCTTTTTTTTTGCAGTAAACTAAAGTCTACATGATCTTGAGGAATTGGCCAAAATCTTGGAGCCATGAGATCGATATCCATTCAACTGGAAGACCGACTTGAAGGCACTTCCAACATGGAAGGCGCAAGTATTGAACATTATTGAAGAGCATGAACTAAATGGTCTCATGTCCATAATGGTGGAGGAATATACATCCAAGCAGGGCGAATCAATCATCAATAAGATCCAAGTTTTCTAGTATTGGAGTAGTAATAGAAGGAGATGATCTCCCATGGTCTCCCATCCACCTGGGAGACATTCTTGTATGCAGTAAACAACCAAGAAGAGGAGCCCAACTTTGAGAGGTTGTGGCATGATTGAATATAAGAATAGGGGCACATCCAAAGCAAGACAATGTGCACTACAGAGGATAATATTTCCCTCATGGAAAGAATGAAGAAAGCGAGAAATCCAGTGACTCCAAAGAAGTTCTCTCATGCAAAGAAGAAGGAGCTCAATAAAGAGTTTGAAAAATCAAATCTTCGGTGCTTCCATTGTCAAAACAAGGACTACTTTGCACGAGAGTTCCATGCAAGGAACAAGATTGAAGAAAGGCTTCATGCATCCACCGTTGTAGAAGGAGGTGGACCTTCTAAGAAGAAATCATCCAAGAAAAAGGATGATTAAAATGAGTGTTTCCTTTAGTGAGGAAGAATATTTGCTCTTATGTGTTAAATTTGTAAACCATTGATCTACAGGAAAATGAGAGAAATTGAGAAGCAGAATGATGCTGTGGAATATCAAGAACAATGTCCACTGAACAAGACAAATTTGAGGAAAATCTGAGAAGAATTTACCAATAAATTACAACATTAATCTTCATTAATCCCAATAGTATACAACATTTTTACAAGAAGGAGAATTCAAATCATTTGGATAAGATTCGAATCTACCAACTAAACCTAATTGACTGGCTAACTAAGTGTGCATAAATCATTGCATGGGGGGCACTAGTCTAACTCCTTGATGTCTAAATCAGTCTACAATCATTTAAACTAGTTAAAATAGTTAAAATAATCAGGTAGGTGGAAAAAGGCACCACTTCCCTGTTGGTTGTGGAGCCTGATCTTCCAGATCCAGAGATATTATTCAACTATGTTTGTACCCAAGGTGTACCGTACACTCATTCCCCAACCTTGGGATGTTTGTTGGCCAACAATTTTGTGGACCCATGGTATTGGGTTAACCGTAGTATTTTCCCATGGTATTTACCCTATAAAATAAAAGCATTGTAATATAGTTGGGTATGGTATTGTATTGTATTATAGCATTGTAAACAATCTCTTTGATTGTGTGAGAGAGACCGTGAGAGGGTGAAGAGAAAGTGTAGTGGTATTGCTACAGGTTGTATCCCTTCATCTTTCTAGATGGTAATAAAAGGACTGACAATTTCTGTGTGGATGTAACCCATCGTTTGGGTGAACCATGTTATATCTATGTTTCTCTGTATGTGTTTAGTTTGTTTTGCATCTTGTTTAATGATTTAACTGTATAACTGTTATTGCTCTGCAGTCTTGTTTTCTAAGAATTGGTATCAGAGCCAAAAGGTCTATTTGGCTGGTAAATGCGCAGGAAAGAAGGGTTTCTTGTTCAAGTGGGAGCACTGGAGGAAGAAGGAAAGTTTAGGGTCAAGAAATTTAATGACCAAAACTATCAGTTATGGAATATGCAAATGGAGGACTATCTGTACCAGTAGGATCTGTACCTACCGTTGGGTGGAAAAAAAAAACAACCGGCGACTATGAAGGATGAAGAATGGGAGGTTGTTGACAGAAAAGCGCTGGGAACAATACGGCTATGCCTGGCTTCATCGGTGGCTTTCAATATTTCGAAAGAAAAAACAAATAAGGGTGTGATGATTGCATTGGGTAAGCTCTATGAAAAACCCTCAGCTTGCAACAAGGTATTTTTAATGAAGCGTTTATTTAATATGAAGATGTCGAAGGTGGATCTGTTGCTGACCATTTAAATGAGTTTAATACACTCACCAGTCAATTAAGTTATGTAAAAGTGAACTTTGATGATGAGGTTAGGGATTTTCTATTCTTGTCCTCATTTCCAGAAAGTTGGAATAGCTTGGTCATGGTTGTAAGTAACTTTGTCCCTAGTTCAAACACTCTTAAGTTTGATGATGTTATTGGTGTTATTCTTAGCGAGGAAATGCGAAGAAAAAGCACAAGTGAAACATCAGGTAATGTGTTGACCATGGAGAGCAGAGGGAGACAAAATGAGAGAGGAAGGAGCCCAGGAAATCACAACAAGTCTAAAAAGGGAAGATCCAAGTCCAAATTCAGAAAAATAGAGTGTTGGAACTGTGGTAAGAAATGACATATGAATAAATACTGCAGAGCACGGAAGAAGAAAGGTGAGAGGCAGCAAGAGACTACTCAAGAAGCAAATGTAGCAGGTGATGTGTTACAAGATGCTTTGATTCTTTCATTAGATAATACTAGCAATTATTGGGTAGTATATTAAGGG
The DNA here is from genome assembly GCA_001517045.1 of Pseudotsuga menziesii. Taxonomy (NCBI): domain Eukaryota; kingdom Viridiplantae; phylum Streptophyta; class Pinopsida; order Pinales; family Pinaceae; genus Pseudotsuga; species Pseudotsuga menziesii. The sequence goes on along the minus strand of LPNX010545204.1, from coordinate 502,183 downwards.
GCTTCATGTCATGCTACACCCCATAGGAAATTTTTTCATGATTGTGTTCTAGGTGATTTTGGACATGTTTTATTGGGGGGTGATGAACCATGTAAAATTGTTAGAAAGGGTAAAGTACGGATTAAGTTAAATAATGGAAGTGAATGGCTGCTAAAAGATGTAAGGCACATTCTTTCCATGAAAATAAATATGATCTCAACAGGGTAGTTGGGAGATAGCGGTTGTTTGTCTATGTTTGGAGAAACGTGGTGGAAGATCACTAAAGGATCACTAGTAATAGAAAAAGGAGATAGGGTAGGTATGTTATATTTATGTCCTCATAATACTGATTATTCTATCTATGTAGCTTCCACAGAAATAGGTGCGGCATTGTGGCATCATAGGCTTGGCCACATGAGTGAGAAGGGGATGCAGATTCTCCACTCAAGGAAACTGCTTCCATATTTGGAGCAGGTAAGTTTGAAATTCTGTGAAAACAGTGTTTATGGAAAACAAAAGAGAGTTATATTTCTCAGGGTTGGGAAACAAAAGAAGAGTGAAAAGTTATAACTTGTCCATACAGATGTATAGGGACCAGCTCAGGTACAATCTCTTAGTGGCTCTCGTTATTATGTTACTTTTATTGATGATGCAACTAGAAAAACTTGGGTTTATTGCATTAGACAAAAATATGTTGTATTTGATACTTTTAAGAAGTGGAAATCTTTGGCTGAGAATGAGACAGGAAAAAGGTTGAAATGTCTCAGATCTGATAATGGAGGTGAGTGCTAGAGCAAGGAGTTTGATAGTTATTATTCACACAATGGGATTCACACAAAGAAGACAATCCATGGAACACCACCAGAAAATAGTGTTTTGGAAAGGATGAACAGAATGATCATGGAGCATGCAAGGTGTATGAGATTGCATGTAGGGTTGCCTTTACAATTTTGGGTTGATGCTGTAAACACTATTTTTTATTTAATAAACAGAGAGCCTTCAAGGGCTTTGGATGGTGGGATTCTAGAGGAGGCATGGATAGGTAAACATGTAAAATAATCATTTTTGAGAACTTTTGGTTGTGAAGCGTTTGTCCATATTGATAAAGATGATAGAACAAATCTTGAGGCTAAATCCAAGAAATGTACCTTTATTGGATACAGGGTTGATGATTTTGTTTATCGCTTATGGGATCTTAAAATTCTCAAAATCATTAGGAGTAGAGATGTAGTATTCAATTAAAAGGTCATGTACAAATATCAATTGCAGGGAAAGAAAGAGGAAAAGGAAAACATAGAGTACAGTGCTTGATGAAATCAAAGAAAATGAAGTTCCAAAGGCACTAGAAAATCAAGAGCAACAACAGGTACCAGAAACTCCTACAACTGTAAGAAAATCTATTGGGTTAAGTAGACCCCCTGAACGATTCTCTCATTTACTGTATTATTTATTGATGATTGATTCTGGTAAACTAGATTGTTATGAAGAGGCAATGCAGGTAGAAACTAGAAATAAGTGGGAGTAAGGCATGAATAAGGAGATGGACTCATTGATAAGAAACCAGACATGGGATTTGGTTTAGTTGTCTACAGAAAAAAGGGCATTGCAAAATAAATGGGTTTACAGGTTGAAGGAATTGAAGGAAGAAGATGGAGGCAAGAAGTGGTACAAGGATAGACTTGTTGTAAAGGGGTTTGCACAAAATAATGGTATAGACTTTGATGAAATATTTTCTCTTGTTGTTAAAATAAATTCAATTAGAACTATTTTAATTCTAGTGATGGTAGAAGATTTGCATCTGGAACAATTAAATGTAAAACCAACCTTTCTCCATGGGGATTTGGAGGAAGAGATTTATATGCAACAACCATAGGGGTATGAGGTCAAAGGGAAGGAGAATTTGGTTTACATGCTGAAGAAGAGCTTGTATGGCCTGAAGCAAGCTCCAAGGCAATGGTATTTAAAATTTGATAAGTTTATGATAGAACAAGGTTATGATAGATGTCATTCTAACCACTGTGTTTATTTCAAGAGGCTAGATAATGGGAGATATATTATCTTGTTATTGTATGTGGATGACATGCTTGTTGCAGGATCTAACATGCAGGATATAAATGTGCTCAAAAGAAAACTAGCTAAATCATTTGAGATGAAGGATTTGGGTGCTAAAAAGCAAGTTCTTGGTATGCGAATAACAAGAGACATGAAAAATCGCAAATTGACGTTGTCTCAAGGTGAGTACATAGAAAAGGTGTTGCCGAGGTTTAGAATGCAGAATGAAAAACCAATTAGTACACCTTTAGCCAACCATTTCAAACTAAGTAAGGAGACGTGTCCAAAGACACAGGAAGAGATAGATTACATGTCCAGGATTCCCTATTCATCAGCGGTTGGAAGCTTGATGTATGCCATGGTGTGCACAAGACCAGATATTGCACATGCAATGGGAGTTGTGAGCATGTATATGAATAATCCAGGTAAAGAGCATTGGAAAGCAGTACAATGGATTCTCAGGTATTTGAGAGGTACCACTTCTCATGCCTTATATTTTGGAGGTTCAGACACTGTTCTACAGGGATATGTTGATGCAGATATGGCTGGTGATAAATACAGCAAGAGGATCACCACAGGGTATGCGGTTACTGTGGGTGGAACAACATAGTAAGTTGTATTTGAAAACTGCAACAAGTTGTTGCACTTTCAACAATGGAAGTGGAGTATGTTGTTGCTACAGAGGCTAGTAAGGAGATGATTTGGTTGCAGAGGCTCATAGAGGAATTGGGTAAGAAGAAGGAGAATAACAGGTTATACAGTGAAAACCAGAATGCCATTCATCTTGCAAAGAACTCAACCTTTCATTCGAAGACTAAACATATACAACTCAATTACCACTTCATAACATATGTTCTAGATGAAGAACTGTTAAAACTAGAAAAGATACATACTAGCCAGAATCCTGCAGACATGTTGAAAAAGGGAGTAACCAGAGAGAAAATGAGTTCCTGCTCGGTTTCTGTTGGCCTTCAAGTATGAAGGTGAAAATAAGAAATTTTTCAATGACAGGAACAAAGTTCCTCAATAATAGAATAACCAGTATACGTAACGTATAAATGCCATCAAGGGTAAGTAATGTAAAATAAGATGTATGATAGATGAGAGATTACAATTTGTAGCCACCCTTATATATTGTGTGGACAGCCATGGATGAAGGTCCACATCCCTTAACCTAGTATTACATATCAGTAGTTAATATTTAATGTATTTATTATTATTGTTACATTGCCTTCCCCTTAAGGGAAGCTTTGTCCTCAAAGAAGGGCAAGTAATGTAAAATAAGATGTATGATAGATGATAGATTACAATTTGTAGCCACCCTTATATATTGTGTGGACAGCCATGGATGAAGGTCCACATCCCTTAACCTAGTATTACATATCAGTAGTTAATATTTAATGTATTTATTATTATTGTTACATTGCCTTCTCCTTAAGGGAAGCTTTGTCCTCAAAGCTGTATTGATAGCAATGTATGATTTCCTTTGAATGATCATCTTGGGATCCTTTCCTTTTTGTATTTGTGACATTTGAGGATATGAGCCTATGCGAGTTACGGATTCCCCAAGCGAATTGTCGCATCGTATTTGCTGTGGTCCATCCCAGATCTATTTTTATCGGAGCTCTGAGATCATTTTGTGGGACAATTCGTCTCAATTGTTGCTTAGTATGTCGATATTTTCGCAAGTCCACATAAGTCTTCTGTGAATATTCATTTTGACCCTTTCGTTGGTTAAAATGACACTTATAATTAGGATGTCTGTAAGGTGTAGGTGTTGTTTGTTCTTCTTTCTTTTGGACTGCGGCGAGGACTGTCTTCACTTCCTCGATTTGATTTTTAGGTGCATTTTTCTGGATTTGTGCTTCTTGGTTCTCCAGTAGTTTGTTATGATTTTGAATCTTTTCAATTCTTTAATCTTGCGGCATTTTTTCAATTTCTAACTCCTTGATTTGATTATGTAGTTCCTGATTACGATTATTTAGAAACTGGTTTTCTTCTTGCTTTTCCAGTATTTTTCCTTCGAGGTCTTCACCGGAGTGTTCCCTCTTGCTACTGTTTTTCAATTTTTTGATCTTTGTAATCAGTGTTTTGATATGATTTCGTAGTCGACAAATCTCTTTGGTATTGCTTGATAATACCTTGTTGAATTTTTTCAATTCCAACTTATGTGTCTTCTTACTATCATCATGTTGTTGTTGGAGTCTTTCTTTTTGTTGTTGATGATGACGTAATTATGTTTCCTGATTTCCTAACTTTTCATGTACTTGTGCCAATTCATCTTCTTTGTCAATGACGACTTTGTTAAGAGGACTAATTTCTTCTTCCAATTCGATAATATTTTGATACGGATGTTCTTCGACTTTTTTTGACTTTATTATCTGGTCGTCAAGTTTTTGAATGATGCCTTCCAGACGTGATATTTTCTCATCTTTATCTGCTAGCCTTTCTATGAGTTTTCTTTTACTATCTTCCAAAAATCCAATATTCATTTCCGAGGTAGTAATCCTTAGTTTATGTTTGTCGATTTTGAATAGTAGACTATTATTGGCAATTTCGCACTCTTTGAGCTCATTCGAAACTGCCCATAACTGTGATTGTAATTTTGGTATCATAGTCGCCATGACTTCTTAAATTCCAATTTTTCGAATTGGTCTTCTTGTTTGATAGCGGATTTCAGTTGATTGTCTAGCCTTCTTTTCTTTCGCTTTTTTTAATGATAGAAGATCTTCTTTGATTAGGTTAAATAAACCCCTTTTTTTCTTTTTTTCCAAAAATAATATTCAATAATATTATTTCTTTCTATTTCTTTTCCTTTTTTTGTTTCTTCCCTTTTTCTTTTATAATAATAATAATTAATTAATTAATTAATAATTATATTAATATTTTTATAAACTATATATAGTTTAATATATAGTTTTTTAAAATAATAATTAATTATTGTATTAATTATTATATAATAAAAATCTTTATTTTATTATTTTATATAATAAAACAAAAAATTGAACTATTATAAATATATTATAATAATTTAAATCAAAGTAAAACCTGGTTGAAGCATGGAACCAAAACCATGTGTTTGTTTTACTTTAAAAGCAAAACCATGTGCTTGTTTTACTTTATCTTTTCTTTTTTTTACTTTTCTTTTTTCCTTTGTTTTGTTTTTTTACCTTTTTTTTTTCTTTTATCTTTTTTTATGTTTTTCTTTTTCTTTTGGACAATGTCCAATATTTTAGGGAAACCTTAAAATAAGGCTATAAGCCAAAAATCAGACAAGGTCTGAGAATTAAGGCCAAAGGCCCAGATCAGCCAAACAAGGCTCTGATACCACTTGAAAGGAACAAAGTTCCTCAATAATAGAATAACCAGTATAAGTAACGTATAAATGCCATCAAGGGCAAGTAATGTAAAATAAGATGTATGATAGATGATAAATTACAATTTGTAGCCACCCTTATATATTGTGTGGACAACCATGAATGAAGGTCCACGTCCCTTAACCTAGTATTACATATCAGTAGTTAATATTTAATGTATTTATTATTATTGTTACAGTCAAGTCCAAGGTCCAGAGCATAGTCCAACAAGTGCAGCAACGGTGGAGTTGTTGTGATCAGTCTCCAAGTGGGAGATTGTAGGTTGTGGAGCCTAATATTCCATATCCAGAGATATTATTCAGTTTTGTTTGTACCCCAGGTGTATTGTACACTCATTCCCCAACCTTGGGATGTTTGTTGGCCAACAGTTTTGCGGACCCATGGTATTGGGTTAACCGTAGTATCTTCCCATAGTATTTCCCCTATAAAATAAAAGCATTGTAATACGGCTGGGTATGGTATTCTATTGTATTGTAGCATTGTAAACAATCTCTGTGATTGTGTGAGAGAGACTGTGAGACCGTGAAGAGGAAGTGCAGCACTATTGCTGCAGGTTGTATCCCTTCATCTTTCTGGACGGTAATAAAAGGACTAGCAATTTTTGTGTGGATGTAGCCCATCATTTGGGTGAACCACGTTATATCTGTGTCTCTCTGTACTGTGTTTAATGTGTTTTGCATCTTGTTTAATTATTTAGCCGTATAACTGTTATTGCTCTACGGTCTTGTTTTCTAACATTCCCTATGCAATCATGCAAAACTGACGCTAGACTAAATGAGAGAGTGATCTAACTGATTGTAAATGTAGTTTGAATCAACATAATTTCCTACCTACCACAACCAACTGATGGACGCTGTTAGTGGTACTCAAAAGAGGCTCCTATAATAATGTAGGGATTGGTCTTAGAGGCACATTAACTCACGCATACACATGCAGTAGGTGGAAGTTAACATTTATATGTGTTCCCCACATTCTAGTATAGTAATAATGTCTCCCTAAGTTAGACAATATTATCAAATAGACTATATATGGACAAGGGAGGATTATTTAATCTTAAAACCCCCCCTTAATCCTAACTTGTACAACTTTGGGCCCTGACAACTAGGCCAAAAGTCACCCATACAATCTAATGAAAAATAAAAATTTCTTAATAAACTAAGGAAAATGGGGAAATCTCCCCCCCCTCAAAATAATCAGCGAATCAGGAAAACAAGCTATGCTTAAGAGAACATTTCCCTTTTGGGGCAATAACTTATAAAAAAATTGCTGCAATTTGCAGCACTATGCATCAGGAATGTATTGTCTTGGTGCTTCTGTGCAACAACATCCTGAGACTATGCATGTGAACCTCTCCAAACTAAATGATTATTTCTGGAGGAATTTCTATCTTTGGAAGAAGAAGAATATGCTCAACTAAATCAGGAACATAGACAGTTGCAAGATAAAAACTAGACCCATGTAGAGCAACTGAGATCAACTGATGAGAGAGAAAAATTGCTTGAGAATTCGAACCATGTGAGGTAAAACCAAGCAACGGATATGTTGCAGCATTGAACATTGAACCGTGTGAGGTAAAATCATCTCCAAGTGTTGGGAGCAGGTGTCCATGCGAATGCATGATGTCTCCACCTTTACTAAAACTGTGAGGAGATGAGCATGTCATCAAGTAGAAAGGTACATAAGTCTTGGGACCATGGAGAGTGAATGCTTGAGCTCCATAATTTGATATAGCTTCTAAAATATTCAATGATTCACAAAATCTAATATCAGCAAACTCATGAGAGAAAACTAACATTGAATCCCCAACAACAATTTTGAAAGAGACTTGAGGTACTTGATTTTTCACACCAAAATTGACGAGAACAACTACAAGCATGACTAGAGGCTCTTGAAACTTAAAATTCTAACCAAATAAGGTCATATCATATCCAAATAAGGTCATATCAGATGCAAGATTGTGGAACAAAGGTTCCAAGTGCTCCACTGATATTGTATATGCACAATTTTCTCCTTCTTCAAAAGAACTCTAAGTATTGGTGCAAGCAATCATGTAGGAATTTGCTGGAAGCTCTAGATCAATGAAAGTGAATGGATCAATCCTAAAATATGATATTTATTCCAAACTTCCAAAGTATTACTTTTCTACACACTAGCAACAAAATTAGAGAGAGAGAAATCAAATTCCTCTTCATTTTATGAAGCAATCACTAGAAAAATTTGCACATAATTTAAAATAGAAGAATCACTAGAGATTGCTTGAGTAGAATGGAAGGAGAGTTTTTATTGAATAACAGATATTCGAATGTCTTCTTCTAGATCAGCTATATGAGAATATGAGATATCATAGATCTCATAAACTTCCCGAGCAGCAGGAGAAGGCCGATTCACTCCAAGGAGACTTAGTTCAATTCGAATTGATTGTGTTGAAGATTCTGCTTCTTCTTCATCTTGAACAAATTCATCAGAGAGAATGAAGGTCAGGACTTTTGAAGAAAGAACTCTTGTCATGCTAGGTTTTCTCTCCAAATTTCTATAATGATCCTCATTGTTCCTTCCAAAGGTTCAATCCAATTCTATCCATAGATCCTTTGGGTATTCAGCAGAATCAACAAGGTAGCACAAGCTTGGAGAAATTCCAGACATATTGTTCCAAAAGCTCTATCACTATTATTTAGCCAGTAATTCTCATCTTCATAAGACTCTTTACCAAGTCTAATAGATACCTCATAGATACCTTGCCTCTTTAGAGATGGAATCATCTTCAATTTCCATTATGAATATCCTGTGAATGGGGTAAGAAGAGGAACTCATAATCTTGAATTCATATGAAGTTGTACCTGAAAAATAGCACTCCAAAACAAACCAATTCGCAATCATGTTAGTTTCATGCCTTTCCACCTCGACATGTACACTTTCTCAAAGTCTGTCACACCTAGATAGACTTCTCTAGATTTTTGTGGAAACTCAGTTGCTTCTGGTGTACAATGGATACCAGACAAGACTTGTTTCTATCCTGAGCAAGGATCTAATACCATGTTAAATTTGTGAACCATTGATCTACAAGAAAATGAGAGCAATTAAGAAGTAGAATTATGCAGTGGAATATCAAGAACAATGTACACTGAACAAAACAAATATGAGACAAATCTGATAAGAATTGATCAGTAAATTACAACATTAATCTTCGTTAATCCCAACAATATACAATTGTGTTGCAATAAGGAGAATTCGAATCATGTGGATAAGATTAGAAACTACCAACTGAACTTGACTAACTGGCTAACTGAGTGTGTCTAAATCATTGCATGGGAGCCACTAGTCTAACTCCTTGATGTATAAATCAGTTTACAATCATTTAAACTAGTTAAACCAGTTAAACTGGTAAGGTAGGTAGAAAATGATGCCACTTCCCCATGCATCCATGCAAAACCGGCGGTAGGCAAACTGAGAGTAATCTAACTGATTGTAACTGGAGTTTGAATCAACATAACTGTCTACCTACCATAACCAATCGATGGAGGCTGCTGGTGGCACTCAAAGTGGGATTCTATAATGTAGGGATTGGTCTCAGAGGCACATTAACTCATGCATGCACATGCAGTAAGTGGAAATTAACCTCTATATGTGTTCCCCACACTCTATTACAATAATAGTGTCTCCCTAAGTTATACAAGATGATCAAATATATGGACAAGGGGGGGGGGGTTATTTAATCCTATCATTATGTGCATGGGATCATTATTCCTCATGCAAGACTCGCTACCTCTTGCATGCACTAAAATTTTCAAGTAGATCAAGTCTGAGAGACTCTAGGAATCTCTACAATGAAGCAGAGATCAAGAGGGAGCCCATAAAATAATAAAAGATAAGTACTTGTATTTTTATCATATGTTGCTATAAAAATCAAATTTAAAAAGTTTTGAATGTGTTTCATTACAGTCATATAGAAATATGAATTCCTGGGATTTGGAATTGTGTTATAACATGATGATCATATACATTGTTGTATGTCTTTTATTAGGAATGTTGTAGACCTCATGAATTCCATATTATGTGATATGATATAGGACTGATATATATTATAGACTTATATAGGAGTGATATAAGGATACATAAAAGATGAATACAAGGCTGCAAAATTTATGAACATAGGTTTGCATGCATGATTTTTCATGAGTTTTGAACATAGGGTTGCATGCTTGTTTCATAAGATATAGAGTTGCTTGATTGTTCCATGAGATATAAAAATGGGGCTGCATTCATAAGATATGATATAGGACTAATATAAGACTGATATGGGACTGCTATAAGACTGCTATAAGGCTGCTAATTAGTACATGATATTAGAATGTGTTATGTTAAAACAATTGCTTTATATCTGTACATGACTGTGTAAATCATTATCAGTACATTGAAAGTATTCATTTGAATGAAATTCATGCATATGAAATGGTTCTAACCATTTGAATAATTTGTATTGTAGAGAAAATTCATATGTTTTGACTTACAATTAAAGAATGACAAGCATGTAGAGTCATTCCGATGGTTGATCTTGAAAGAGAGCAGATCGAGAGGATCCTATGTTTCTTAGGAACAAGACAAAATATATGCCTTAATACTATTCTAAGAAATGTGAATACTCCTGAAGACAACTAAATTATATTATTTACATTCATATGTTAAGAATATCTTCATACATAGATGAGCATGAGTCTCCGTGATGGAGAACCTAGATCATGATTCTCACATCCTGTTGGTGAGAAGGAGAAGTTAGATTCGGTACCCCTGAAGAACAGATGAAACGGGTTGATGTATATTCTATAAAAAGAGAATACATATATGATGATCATATTTAGACGAAATCTAAGAACAATATTCAAGAATCATATTATGATCCTTGATATTTGAGGTGTGGCAGTCACCAGATGAACATTTTCCTCAGCTAAAGTAAAATATGTAGTACAAGAACCTGAAGAGTTTCAAGATGATGGATTGTAAGTCTATGGCCACACATATGAAGATAAATCTGAATTTGATAATTCTTAAATCAAATTTTGAGGATCTCAAATGTCAGTTGAGATGTATTTGGTTGGCACCAGGATCAATTATATGCTTTCCAATCAGTACATAGACATGTACAACAAAGCATGTGTTGTGGTACCTACTTAATACAATTGAATGTGAACTCATATATGTCTCAAACAATGAAATAAAGTTTCAAAGATATATGGATTCTGACTAATATAGTGATCAAGGAAGATCACATATGTGTCTCTAGATAGAGCATGTTATAAAGCAGTAAATATTTATGAGGTTCCTAGTTAGTGATATTCGATACATGACAGATACCCACAGGTGAGAAGCATTGCTAACATTCTTACTAAACCTCTTTTTGGGACAAGCTTGGTATAGTACATAAATACTCCTATAATTAAAGAGGGACTATTGATGTGTCTTCACAGGCAACAACAGATAAAATCCCCACCAGTTAGTCATGGTACATGACTCAGGCATACGAGGGATGTAGTATATCTTCTGTAGAAAATACACATGAGCAAAGACATGGTAAAAGTCTTAGAAACTATTGATACTCAGGAAGAGTTATAGTATGGACTGTCAAAGAATAGTTAAACCTCTTGGGGAGGTATTTGGGGTGCTGCGGTATAAAGAGAAGAATTTAAAATCATTATGAAAGTGATCAAGCCTTGAAGAAAATCATAGAGAATGGAAATATCATAGGGAACTTCTCTAGATAGTAGAAGATTCCATAAGTCAACAAATGTGGAAGATTGAAAGAAAATACGAGAATTTCTTTTTGCATGATATTACAAATTTTGATATGTGTTGTTATATATGATGGATATGAAATCCATAGTTTCTAGCTTATAGAAACTACATTTTGGATTGGATCTAGATGATGCTCCTATGTATACGTAGTTGGTTGGTCTCTTAAAGTACTTGGTAGACATGTTGTATTTTATGCTTGTTACTAAGCATATGTTTGAGTACCTTTGAGGTACATCAGAATAGGTTCTTTATTGTAATTGATACATGGTATACCTATTGTGCTATCCAACTATTATTTTATCCTAAGATAAGTGATGTATATTGCAGCTAGTACTGCAAAAGCAAGATGTATATCAGAGAGTACTACATAAGAAAATATTTTTTGCATATAGTACTATCAACTAAGAAGCATAGTAGCTAATAAAGTTACTTATGATGATTGGAGAGCATGGCCATACTATGATGGTTGGAGAGAGTGACCATACCTATGATGACTGGAGAACATGACCATACTTTGTATGTGTATCCAATCGATTATGCATATACACCGAATACGTGTATCCAATCGAGCTATCTATATAGTTGGACATCTGTTATGATAAAACACATTGAGATGAAGTTTTACTTCATCAGAGGCATGGTCATGTAAAGTGAAATTTTAGTACATAGCTACTGATGAGAAGATTGCAAATGTGTGGAAAATCTGATGTCGGTGATGAAGTTCATATACTTTTGAGATAATCTTGGTATGGCAGAAAATTCCAGGTGAAGTAGAGAATTTATCCCTCACTAAGAGGGAGTGTTGTTTGTACAACATTAGGAGTCGTTCTCTAGACTTGTGTTGTATTAAGTTGGGACTTGTGTTGTATTAAGTCGGGAATTGTGTTGTATCAAGTCCCATCTATATACTCATGTGTTGTGGTGGGATTCTAGTATTATGTTGTATCAAGGTTGTAGACTTGTTTTGTATCAAGTCAATGATTCTCATAAACAATACCCTATGATATGGATCTCCTTAGTTGGAGATGGTCGTGTGTTGTATAAATACTGGAGACTTGTGTTGTATCAAGTCATGATCCTAATGAAGTCATCTAGAAAATGGATACTCATTCGGGTGGGCCTCCATTTGTTGAGGTGGCATGCTTTACATGGTAAAGTGGTGATACTATGTGAGATATTACTAACCATGGCCATTCGAGATGGATAAATCTATTAAGTATCCTCTAGAGACTGATCACCTCTAGAGTGAATTACTTTAGCACATGACTATATGGTTCGGGGTAATATATATGATCATTAGTATGTGTGATAATTCTTCTGAGTATAATATGATAAGATGGATAAATAATAAATACACATGTGAACCATGCAGTAAATGATAAATAATAAAAAGATCATCATAGAGAGAGAGAGAAATAATTTGAATTTCCTATGTATGCCTCCAGTGAACTTGAATTGATAATGGTTCGGTTAAAGCCTTAGTTGTAATAAATAATGCATCAGTTAAATTAGGAATCTCTATTGATCCATGCAAAGATAAAAATACTAAATAAAGTGATTTGTATGGATGACACTAAGAGTGAAGCACTGGTGACACTTAGTTAGAATGTTAACTAGGTGATCAACATTCAGTTAAATATTGAGTTCATATCAGAGTTCGTTAAATTATTAGTTAAAGGTATTCTAGGAAGGTATGGCACATGTCTCAGTTAAAGCTATTCTTGGAAGGTATGGCACATGTATTGTGCATGAAGAAGAATCCAAGTTACTGACTTGACACCCTTGAAGGAAATTCGAAATTGTGGTGCATGTGTGCACTAGTGCCAGACAACATTGCATGGCTGAGGTTTTGACTTGTTATTAAAGTGTAGGGAACTTGGGAAGTTCATTACAGATGATCTCTCTTCTCTATTTCTCTGTGTTCTCTCTTATCATGCAATATGATAATGTGTTGTAAACCATTCTTTGCAATTCTATGCATTATACTCAAATAATTGCTCAGGTTTTCATCCTCTGTATTTGGAGGGTTTTCCTAGGGTACATATGGTCTGGACATATGGTTGAATTATTTATGTGGATGATTTGTCTTATAAGATTCATATGTGCAATGATTAATTGATAAAAAATTTAAAGTTCAAGCATATCCATATTTGCTCAGAACATTGACAATGTTGATGGTCAAGTGTTTACCTTTTCTTGTTTGATTTTCCTTTGTTTTTAATTGAATTTGATTTAATGACTGGAAATAGAAGCTATGCATTGATGCAGGAGGAATGGCATGCCAACTAAGGAGCATTAGTGCAGAAGGATATATATTAGATCTCAGTTACCATGACTCAAGGAGGATGCGTATACACATATAAGTATAGCACGAATTTCAAGCACACATACCACCATCGATATTTCTAGATTGTGATCATTATTAATCATCCCTAAATCATAGGGACGAGACTATATTATGCCAAGTTTTGATATTTAGTTTTGATCTTTTGAAATTGTAATAAATAGAGACCCATGGGAAAATCCAAAGGGATTTTATTATCATTTCTTATTTTTGAAGAGGTATATTATTTTACTGCTACAATTTTTTATTTTACTGTGGATCATGAACTATTAATTGAATTAATGAAGAACCAATGTTTATCTTATCTTGTGAGTGCTTGAGGTTTTGTTTAGATTCTTGTACCTACCTTGGGGAGGACCCCCTCAAGGTAATATGGAAGTGTCATTAGTAGTATGCTAACTTAGCATAGATCATATTGAAAATGATTTAGAGCTTGTAAATGCTTTTTTTTCTTGTAGAATTTAGTAGTAGCTCATGTAGTTTATTTTCATCGTCGCCTATAGTTTCCTATTGAATGCATTCTTTTCAATATTTACTTTATGTTATGTTATTTCCTGTACTTCATTATTTCATTTCAAATCATGTTCTATTACTCTCGAAGAGGTTGGTCGAGCCTTAGGATTCTTAGTCATTTCACCACTTTGAAACTCAAAAGCAATCATTTGTCATACACTCTGAAAAATCCTACATATTGACCATCCCAGGTAGTTCATCATCTTGAAATTAACTAGTGAGCCTTGATAGCCTAGGAAGGAATAGGGGGGATATGTGGAATGGTGAAGAAAATCTTTCTTTAAGAAATATAGTCTTACTACACAATCTAATTAGTTTAATTGTTTTATATTTCCTATTTTCTAGTAGTTTAGAATTCCTTATAAGTTGTACATATTATGCGTAGTACCTCTTAAATTTGTATGTCCCTCGGGTTGTTGAATTAAAGTAAGAACTACTGATCCTAGCACTTATATTTACTAAATCTGTGACCTGCCACTTTTTTATGCCCTTTCCATGGAGGATCTAAAACTATAAGAGAAAAATATAAAAAAATAGTTACCAAAACACAAAAAAGAAACAAACCATCTTTCCATAATATGCATGCCTCGACAAAGGCATGAGTTCAGGAATTTCCTACCTAATATACCTATTATGAATGATCTAGGACCAACATACTTTAGATTTTGTGTCTCTAATACTACTGAAGATATGTACTTCAACCCTCTAGCAAACTCTGAAATTCCAATTGTGAGTGTAAAAAATGCTTCATATAATCAGCCTATCAACACTGGCATGGAAAAACAGAAGCATGCATAAATATTTGAGTTTCCTATCGAGGGAACTAATGAATAAGTCGAGATTAATAACATCAACCCTACCACTCTTTCAAATTTCCATGGCTTAAATTTAGGAGACTATGAAAACACTTTTATATTCAAGTTTGAAGTGGTCTATAGAACCTATGAAAATTTATTATATGCTTAGAAACTCAAACTATGCCCTTATACCTTGAAATATATAACATTAAGAGGGTTCAAGAGCCTAGAAGGGGATAATATTACATCATGTGAGCAAATGAATCAAACTTTCATAGAGAAATATAGGGATTATTGCAAAACCAATGACACCAGAGATGAAATATTAGGATGCAACAAGGGGAGAACAAATATTTAGAGGATAATGAGAAAAGATTTCAATTAAGCTATACGAGAGCCCATAATTTCACCTTAGACAAAGAGCCTTTGAATTTGGTACTTGTCCGAGGGGTGAGGGAAGATATGATCAACATCCTAAATATCCTTACCAATGGTGACATATTTCAAAAGGATTATGATGCGATAGAGCAAATTTTTAAATACTATTCCATATATGTCAGTAAGAAGAGAATAAATAGTATAAATATTGTTTTTCAACCAGCTAAATCAACAACCTCAAATCTCACTAAAAATGAATTAGTAAATTTGTTGGAAGACATGAAGACATATATTTCAATCCCTTTCCATGCAACTAGATTATATGCAACTCAAAAAGAAACAAGATGAGGTTGCATAAGCCTTGGTTATATTTCCCCCCAAGTGCAAGATGAAGTTACATGAAAAGAATCGATGCCCATTGAATGTAGTAGATATATATATATATATATGGGATATGTGTAGAAAATCACCCAATAGATAACTACCCATTACTATCCTCTTGCAAGGAAACCATTCAAGATCAGGGATTAGGGGACCAAATGGAACAACTATGCTTTGTTAATCAGAGGAGTCCTAGCTTCCACGGGCCATTTCAACCTAATAACCAAAATTACTTTCCGACATATGTTTAGCCCTACTAGTCACCTGATTGGGCTCATATGAGACAGGCATTTTGGCCAACACAAGACCAAAACCATTGAAAAAGCACTCAAAACCAATATTATCAGGCTTCATTTAATCCTCGATATCCTCATACTTACCAACAATATCTTGCTAACATACCCTGGTCAACTAATAATTAATATCATTCTTCATCTAGTTGCATGTCTCAACAACAAAATCCGTATTCTTTGATGCCTCCACTGCAGCCATATCAACAAAAATCAAGGCCAACTAAATTGCCTACACAACCCACACCAAACCCTAACAATAATAGGGAAACCCAACTTTTCTACAACAATTAATTAGCCAACTTCCAAACCTTTTCCTTAGATACATTAGATCTTAATGAAGTGAACCTATGTTTAGGGAGAGTGGTGTAGATCCCTCTACCTCCTATTGTGACTTGTATATTCAATATGCATCTCCAATATATCTTGTAATTGCTACATAAGGAGAACATGATATTATTGATAACAATCTTCAGCAATAGACTCAACAAAACCCACTGTTCCCTAAAAGGTTGGAGTCTAAAAAAATTGACGAAACAAAAAATGCCATTATTAATAAACTTAAATTGTGTGAAAAAAATATCGCTCCTCCAAGCAATCAAAGAATTACTAATATGCAATAAATTCACTAAAGAAACTTGCATATAAAACCAAGAATATGGAAAAGATACCCCCACAATAAATTTCATAATACAACTTGTAGATCTAATGTTGGGGAAGGTCGTCAATCCTAAATATTTGGACCCAGGTAACCATGTAATAGGTTTCCACATCAAGAAGACCCTGATACTAAACAACCTTATAGACTTAGGGGAAAAAATCAATGTGATGAACAAAGGCACATTGGAAACATTAATTCTGAATTCATTACTAAGTCATACATCATTAGTGTTGCAAGTAGTAGACACTTCAACATTGTGTCCAAAAGGGATCATAGAAGACATCATTGTAACCATAGACTCATGGAATACCTTACAAAATTTGATGTCTTGTAAGTTAAATCCAAGCTTAATGGCTACCCTCTTATTCTTGGTAGACCATGGCTGGCAACAACATATGCCTATATTGGCTATAGAGAAAGGGATATGACAATCATAAGTGGATTGTCCAAAAACAATATAACTCTATACCCTCCTAAGAAACCATTCAAGGACACAAAAAATCCTATATGGCTAGAGGATGATGATTATAATCACAAATATATCTAGTTCTCAACATAAACATGACTCTTGCACTTAGAAATGTTATTGAGGATACAATCTTGTCCAATTTTATGCAAAATATTTATCCTAACCATGATGCAATAAATATATTCTTATAGTAGGTGAAGAATAAATGATAAGGGATCCTAGATACCTAGAGGCACTATGGCAGAGGGTGTTCTGTGTGGAACAAAAACCCACTATTATTAAGGTACTAAAGATTCTTCTTGGAAAAAATTTTAAGATCAACAAGAACCTAGAGACAAATAAAAAAGAGAAATTGATTAAAATCCTCACATATCGCATTGAAACACTTTCTTGGAGTCATGCAGACATCAAAGGGATACATCCATACATTTTAAAGAATCACATATACATAAAAGAGAATGTTGTACTCTTCAGCAAACCATAAGGGAGGATAAATCTAGCCTTGAAGGAGATTGTCAAGCAACAATTAGAAAAAATACTAGATGATGGTTTCATATATCCTATATTTGATAATGAATGGGTATATCCCTTGGTTATAGTTGCAAATAAATGGGTCAAATGGAGAATTTGTGTAGACTACATGGAGCTCAAAAAAGCAACATAAAAGGATATTTTCCCACTACCCTTCATTAACCAAGTGTTAGATACTTTGTCTGGGAAATTTTTTTCCTCCTTCTTAGATGGATTTAGCAGGTATAATCAAATCCAAATCCATATGGAGGACTAGGACAAGACAAATTTCACCTACCCCTGGATACCTACATGTATGACTTCATGCCCTATGGGGAGGTCTTCCAACATGCCTTAGACAATTTAGAAGTTGTTTTGAAAAATATCATAGAAATGAGCTTATGCTTAAGCATGGAAAATGAGAGATTCTCATGAATGAAGGTATAGTATTAGTTCACCATGTGTCTTCCCAAGGAAAAAAGGTTGACCAAGCCAAGATTGAATTCATTCATAATATACCTCCACCACTGAAACAAAGGGATGTAAGAAAATTTCTTGGGAAATAAATTTATTACTAGAGGCCCATTGAATGTTTCAACAAAACAATTGCACCCATGTTTTCCCTATTGACCAAAGATGTAGATTTTATATGGACAGGGGACTGTATGTGAAAATTTAAACATCTCAAGTAGGAAATAATTATAGCTCATGTGCTTAAAGGAACAAAGTGGGGAAATATTGGGACAACATGAAAATAAGCTGTTATTTTCCAAATATTACATCAACAAAAATTTGGTCAAAGTTGAACTCAAATACACTGTAACAGAGAAGGAGTTATTAGTTGTAATTTAATTCATAAACATGTGCAGGAATTACATCATATGCTACCAAGTGTACATGCATATACACCAATCAATAATCGGGTATTTGATGAACAAGCCCAACACCAATGGTAGGATTATTATATGGCTATTACTTCTCTAGGAATTTGACTTGACAATTTTGGATAAGCTAGGAAAACATAACATTGTTGCAAACTTTTTATCCAAGATAACCCATGTTGTAGATAAATAGTTGATTGATGATCACCTCTTTTCCATCTTGGTAAAGGCCCCATGGTACGCTGACATAGAAATTTTTTTGGCCTCTGGGAAATTCCCTCAACATTTTAACTACAAGCAACGTTGTAAAGTAACTAGAATGAGTGCCACCTATACTTGGATCAAAGGCTTTATGTTCAAATAAGGACCAGATGAAGGTGTATCATGGAAGATGAAGTACATGATATTCTGCATGCATTCCACAATGAACCTTATGGATAACATTATGCAGCAAAGAGAATAACCTACATGATATTTAAGATAGGATAATATTGGCCCACAATTCACAAGGATACTGATCAATATGTGTCAAGATGTGATGACTGCTAGAGAATGCGGAAGTGCACAGAAGAAATGAAATTCCACTACAACCCTAGGTCTCATTCAAAACTTTTAACAAATGGGGATAAGACTTAATTAGACTAATAAATCCACCATTAAATCAAAAGCATCACATTCTGGTATGTAATGATTATCTAAAAAGTGGGCAAAGGTAAAGGAACTTAAGGTTGCAGATGAAACAAGTGTAGAAAAATTCCTCATTGAGAAAATATTTACCATATTTAGAGTTCCAAGAGAACAAGTCTTTGACCAAGGAACTTATTTTACCTCAAATATAAGACCTTATGATTGTTGAAGTATTGTAACTTCAAAGGATATTCTAAATGTAGTTTACTGATGTACTCCAACGGAGATGTATTATTCCTCCGTCGGGATGTTACTATTGTATTTGGTCATCATAGAGTCATGAGGTAAAACCTCCATTGTAATTCAGGTCAATAGTATCCTAAAGAATATAATATAATATTCTATTGAGTCTTTCTAAGTGAAGTCGGCCCAATCAGTTAAGTAGGGTCGACTTGTTAGGTTAAAAGTCAAGTGACAAAAGAGTATAAATAGAGGAGTTGTGTTCCTCATTTGAACACGCACTCACTTGTGTATAATGCATAGGATATGTGTGTGTGTGTGTGTGACATCCATAGTTGGATATTCTCAATTAAGTAATTTCTGAAATAACCCACATATTGTTAACTTTTCATATGCTTAGCTAATACATCAGTATTTCATTTCATTTTCATAACAAAAGCATATAAACAGGATCACTGAAAGAAACAGTATCATAAGAACACCACAGATTTATCCTAGGAAAACCCTAAAGGGAAAAACCCAGCAAAATCTTCCTCAATATAGATGCCCCAAAAAGATAAAAGATAAAACCAGCAAGGAGATCAAAGCCTAATCCTCCTCCTTCTCCATCTACTCTTCTCTTCTCCACTAATGTACTACACAAGTGAGAGTGTGTGTTCCAAATGAGGAGTGCTACACCTCTATTTATATTCATCTGTTCACTTAAGTTAACTCATCTGACATGTAGGCTCGAGTTAATCATGTAGGCTCGAGTTACACATGTAGGCTCAAGTAACCACACTGGGGTGCTAATGACCCACCTTTACAATTAGAGGGGACTAACTCATGAATCTTATTAGTTCTTCCGATTAGAAGCATCGGGGTACAAATTAATACAAGTGGTTCTCCCAGTAGGACCATCGGGGACCATAAAAAGATATATATAGAATATTCTTTGAAGTTACAATATTTCAACACTCCCCCTTCACGAGAAGGGTATTCTACAACAACATCAACAACAACAATAACAGGAGAGAGAGAGAGAGAATTGTCAGCATCATCAGGGTAACACATCTATAAATCATTGGAATCTTTTCAACATCATTTAGTCTTCATCTTCAATCTTTAGTCTTTAGCAACATCAACACTTTGACTGCTTCGATCAGCAACAATCTTTGACCGCTTTGATCAACAACAATATTTGACCTTTCGATCAGCAGCATCATCATCGGCTCTTTGAACTTTCGATTAGCAACATCATCATCAGCTCTTTGACCTTTCAATTAGCAACATCATCATCAGCTCTTTGACCTTTCGATCAGTACGTCATCATCATCATACTCTGATCTTTCGATCAGTACATCATCATCATCATACTCTGATCTTTCGATCAGTACGTCATCATCATCAGCAATAACCTGTAATCCACAACACGAAGAGGAAAGTATTCAGATCACTTTTGGACTTAAGTCCAGGGATGATACAATCCTATCACATTCTCGACAACCGAAGTCACCGGATTGGTTACGAGATAATCAGTCCCTATCACTTTAGGACTAGGTCCAAGGATGATCCAATCCTACCACATTCTCGACAACCAAAGTCACTGGATTGATTACGGGATAATAAGTCCCTATCACTTTAGGACTAGGTCCAATGATGATGCAATCCTACCACATTCTCGAGGACCGAAGCCTCCGGATACCTTTTTGAACCGAAGTTCAAGGATGATGCAATCCTACCACATTATCGGGGACCGAAGCCTCCGGATACCTTTTTGAACCGAAGTTCAAGGATGATGCAATCCTACCACTTTCTCGGGGACCGAAGCCTCCGGATACCTTTCTGAACCGAAGTTCAAGGATGATGCAATCCTGCCACTTTCTCGGGGACCGAAGCCTCCGGATACCTTTCTGAACCGAAGTTCAAGGATGATGCAATCCTGCCACTTTCTCGGGGAACGAAGCCTCTGGATACCTTTCTGAACCGAAGTTCAAGGATGATGCAATCCTGCCACTTTCTCAGGGACCAAAGCCTCCGGATACCTTTCTGAACCGAAGTTTAAGGATGATGCAATCCCACTACATTCTTGAGGACCGAAGTCACCGGATCTATTCTGGATAGATGTCCCAGGATGATACAATCCCTCTTCATTCTCGAGGACCGAGGTCACTAGATCACTTCTGGACAAATTTCCCAGGATGATACAATCCCTCTTCATTCTCGAGGACCAAGGTCTCCGGATCACTTTAGGGCAAGTGCCCAGGGATGATACAATCCCACTGCAACATCACTACTCCCCCTTTCGAAGAAGGTCTTTCCAAACAACACCAAGCTTGTCTCGAAAGTGTTAGAACTTTACTCGAGACAGAGGCTTCGTCAACACATCAGCAACTTGTTCATCAGTACTCACATACTGGAGCTTTATGGCTCCCTTCTGCATCATATCTCGAATGTAGAAATACCTGATTTCTATGTGCTTCGATCTATTGTGGAATACTGGGTTCTCTGTCATCTTTATACAACTTTGATTATCACATAGAATCACGGTAGTGTCCAACTCTAGGTTGAATAATCCTAACATCAGCTTTCGAAGCCATATGGCTTCACAACTAGCAGAGCAAGCTGCTATATATTCTGCTTTAGCTGTGCTTAGAGCAACACTAGACTGCTTTATGCTAAACCATGAAATCATATCAGATCCCAGACTATAACATCCACCTGAAGTGCTTTTTTTGTCTGAGATACTTTCGGCCCAATCTGCATCTGTGTAACCATACAGTCTATACTCATGGCTACCATCATAGTATAGGCCAAAGTCTATAGTCCCTTTCAAATATCTCATCACATGTTTTGCAGCTACTAAGTGAACCCATCTTGGTTGAACAAGAAATTGACTCAAGGTGTTCACAGCAAAAAAAATGTCTGGTCTGGTATTCATTAAATACATTAATGACCCAATGGTCTATCTGTAGTGGGTCACATCCACTAATTTTGATGGGTCATCGGCTAACAACTTCAGTTTGGAGTCCATGGGTGTGGCCATGGCTTTGCATTCCAACATATTGAATCTCTTCAATATCTCTACCGTATACTTTTCATGGTTGAGAAAGATTCCTTCTGAAATTTGCCATACTTCCAGACCTAGGAAATAATGCATTAACCCAAGGTCTTTCATCTCAAATTCTTCTGCTAGTTCCTTCTTGCTTTCCATAATCTGTTTCTCATTCCTTGTCAAAAATAAGTCATCCACATATAACAGCAGGATAACAGGTTCATCTTTTACAACCTTAAGATAAAGGTTAGGATCAGCTTTACTCTTGGTGAAGCCCATGCTTGACAAGAAACTGTCTATCCTTTCATACCAAGCTCAAGGAGCTTGTTTCAGGCCATACAAGGCCTTCTTCAACTTGCATACGTGAGTATGTCTATCTTCAACTTCAAATCCTTGTGGTTGTTCTATGTATACTTCTTCTTCGATCACACCATTCAGAAAAAGTTGTTTTCACATCCATCTGGTGTAAGTCCCACTTCATCATAGATGCAAGTGCCATGATGGCTCTAATCGAAGTATACCGTGTTACTGGGGCAAATGTTTCTTCATAATCAATTCCCTCCTTCTGAGAGAATCCTCTGGCCACAAATCTTGCTTTATACTTCTCGATACTCCGTCAGCTGCATGCTTTATTTTGAATATCCATTTGGAGGATACTATACTCTTTCCTTTTGGTTTGGGAACTATATCCCATACATCATTCTTCATTATTGACTGGTATTCTTCAGTCATTGCTTCTACCCATTCTTTCTTCTGTACAGCTTCTTCATGGCTTGTAGGTTCTTGATCTACAAGATCACACATCAAGGCTACATAATTGGAAAAATTCTTAGGCTTCTTTCTTTCCCTTGTGGAGCCTTCAGGAGCTCCATATCTTTCTGCTTCTCGTATAATTTCTCTTGTCCAAGCAGGCTTTCTCTTTCTTAACATCTCCATCATGGGAGGTTCTTGTGGTTCTGCCAAGTCATGTTCTTCAGGACCTTCATCTTCAGGGAGACATGTAGTATTTCTATTTTTGGGAGATGTCTCTTCTTCATACACTTCTTCATGTTGGCACTTCCTGGATCTCTTGAGGGTTGTATCTTCATCAAATGTCACATCTTGACTGATTTCCATGTGATGGAATCTAGGAATATAGATTTTGAATGCTTTGGATACTTCACAATATCCAACAAATATCCCCTTCTTTTCGGAAGTGTCTAACTTGGTTCTTTTCTCTTTTGGTATATGAATATATACTAGACAACCAAATATCTTGAGGTGACTTACCTCAGGCTTCTTTCCTGTGAACATCTCTTCTAGAGTCTTGAACCCAAGAGCACTGTGAGATATTCTATTCTGCACATACATAGCAGTTCTTGCTGCTTCTTCCCATAGATGCATTGGAAGATCTTGATCATATATCATTATCTTCACTGCCTCCATGATGGTTCTGTTCTTTCTTTCTGCAACTCCATTTTGTTGAGGACAGTAGGGAGTAGTTAGTTCCCTCTTGATTGTGGCATCTTTACAGAAAGCCTCAAAGTCTTTTGAGGTATATTCTCCTCCATTGTCTGATCGGAGTGTCTTTATTTTCTTGTCTGAAAGATTCTCTTATCAAGGCTTTGAACTCCTTGAATTTCTCAAACACTTCACTCTTTGCTTTCAAGAAGTATATCCAAGTGTTTCTTGAAGAGTCATCAATGAATGTGATATAATATTCAAAGCCACTTAAGGATGTAGAAGACATTGGACCACATACATCTGAATGAATCAATTCCAACGTACCTTTTGTTTTAGTTTCACTCTTCGAAAATGGATTCTTGATGTTCTTTCCCTTCGCACATCCTTTGCAAATGCCTCCATGCTTGATCATCATATCTGGTAATCCCGTCACTACTTTGTTCACATGAGGTAGAGCCTTGTAGTTGATGTGGGCAAGCCTTCTATGCCATAGTTCACTAGGGTCAGTGGACTCATGAACAAAGGTTGTTTCTGAGTGCCCCTTGAGTTTATACAAGCCTCCTTCTTCTTCACCAATTGCATCTTCAATATTCTTTCCTTTGGGCCACATGAGTACTTGGCCATCTATGAAAGCAACTCTAAATCCTTTCTTATCTAAAGCTGAGATAGAAAGTAAGTTCTTCTTTAAACCAGGTACATATAATACATCTTTCATATTTAGAGGATTACCTGAATCAAGTTTGTAGCTTGCTTCACCAACTCCTTTGATCGGATATTGATAGTCATCTTCTAGGGATATTTTCTGAGGAGAGCTTCTTTCTTCAAGTTTGGACAGGGTTTTATTTTGTCCCGTCATGTGCTTTGAGGCACCACTATCAATAAGCCAAGTGTCTTCTCCAGGTGTTATAGACCCAGAGAGTGCAGAGAATAGTACATACTCTTTTGCATCTTCTTCTCTTGCTTGCTTTCTTGGAGGTCCTTCTTCTTCTTCATCTTCATCTTCCGCTAGATGAGCATGATATCTTTTGTTGTTGTTGATCCTCTTCTTATATTCTTGCTTCTTTATAGGACAATTTCGGGCAATGTGTCCTATCTTATTACAATGAAAAACATTGAAAGCCAGAGTAGTCTTTATCTAGATGAATTTCCCTTCTTCTTTGGATTCTTTTGGGAGGTTGAGACTCCTTGAAGTTTCTTCTCTTGATGTTAGATTGACTTCTTCTTCTCTTGGTGTGAGTGGCTAGGGTTTGATCATCTTCCTTTAGTAAGGCTTCTCTGTTTTCCACTCTAGTCTCTTCTTGAATGCAGTCTTCCCATACTACTTCAAATATCATGCTTTCTTTTCTGGAACACGTCATCTGGATGAAGGATTCCCAGGGTCTAGTGAGACCATTGAGAGTAGTAATAACCAATTCATCTTCATCAAGCTTATCTCCAACAACTTCTAGTTGCTCTCTGATCTGAGAAACCCTTGTGAAGTAGTCTTGGATGGATTCTCCATGACTCATATTGGTGCTCTTCAGTTGAGCTCTAAGATTCATCTTCATGTTGATGTTTCTTCCCTCATACATTCTGGAAAGGGAATCATACATTTCTTTTGGAGTATTCTTGGATGACACTTGAGGAATCAAGTGATCCTTGGTGGAGTCAGCAATAATCCTTTGTGCTCTAATCATATCCTTTATGTGCTTCTCCTTGGCTTTAGCTTCTTTAGGTTCTGAAACTTATTCTTTGACATACTTATCAATATCATTCTCTTGGAGAATGAGACCAATCCTGTATTTCCATGCTCGAAAATTTTCTATGCCTTCTAGCTTGTCCTCAAGCTTAGTGCTTGGGGCCATCTTGTCAGAAAATCCCAAAAACTTGAAATTTTGTGGAATGAGAAACTGACCTTACCAGGAGATGCGCTTGAATGAGGTGAGTTGATTGGTGTGCTTGGATTTTGTAGATTCCAATTATTCACCTTCCAAATTAGACTTGCAAGATTCAGCTTCTGCAGTTTTCTGGTTCAACAGTTTTTCTGGTATAGCTGTCAAACTAGGGTTTGACTTTTCCAAAGACTCACACATCCAAAAAATATGATTCCAGGCTCAAAATATGCGCTTTGGGAGGGCGCAACTTTCCATGCAATCAGTTTTCCAAAACTCAAAAAATTTCCTGAAAACCCTAATTTCCTCCAGGGAGAGAGAGAGGGCTATTTTGCCTTGCGAAAGCTGTCCTATTCAGGGTGGCTATGCTACCATGTTAAATTTTCATATTCTTAGCTAATACATCAGTATTTCATTTCATTTTCATAACAAAAGCATATAAACAGGATCACTGAAAGAAACAGTATCACAAGAACAACACAGATTTATCCTGGGAAAACCCTAAAGGGAAAAACCCAGCAAAAGCTTCCTCAATATAGATGCCCCAAAAATATAAAAGATAAAACCAGCAAGGAGATCAAAGCCTGATCCTCCTCCTTCTCCAGCTACTCTTCTCTTCTCCACTAATGCACTACACAAGTGAGAGTGTGTGTTCCAAATGAGGAGTGCTACACCTCTATTTATATTCATCCGTTCACTTAAGTTAACTCATCTGACATGTAGGCTCGAGTTAATCATGTAGGCTTGAGTTACACATGTAGGCTCAAGTAACCACACTAGGGTGCTAATGACCCACCTTTACAATTAGAGGGGACTACCTCATGACTCTTATTAGTTCTTCTGATTAGAAGCATCGGGGTACAAAGTAATACAAGTGGTCCTCCCGGTAGGACCATCAGGCACCACAAAAAGATACATATAGAATATTCTTCGAAGTTACAATATTTCAACACACATCCGTAAATAATAACATATGAATAAATTGATAGATAAGTCTGAATTACAATAAAGGGCCTGTTATTTATATTTTGACGAAATACCCTTTCATTAAGAGTCATGTATTTTTGTAAAGACATTATTAATTATTGTTATTTATTATTATTTATTTTATATATATGTTGATGTTTATTTTTATTTTTATTTGTTCTTATTATTTGAATTTGTTACATTGCCACTCCCTTAGAAAGGATTTGTCTTCAAAGCCTTATAATGTTTCTGCGTCATTTTTTGTGGTGTCGCAGCTGAGGCAACATGTCGATACAAACTACTAAGAGTTAAGCACAACTTCTGATATATGGACGGATCAATCCATCCCAAATTGATTTGTTGTGGACTGTTGGAATTCCATATTGATCCATCGTTAGGAGATTTGATCACATTGGTACCGCTATCTTTCGACATTTCCCACTTTCTAGAATATCTGTTTTTATGGTTGGGGTGTCGATATGGAATCTTCATAATGTCATTTTCTTTTAGGAGTGTCATTTTTTTAGCATTGGTCTGAGCAGAAAGTTGTATTTTCGTCTCTTGAGGTTTGAAGGTTTCGTTCTGTATCTTTTCCAACTTGTTTTCTAACTGCATGTAATCATTTTGAAACTTCTTAATCACTTCTATATGTGATTTTCTATCATCTTCGGACTTCTTAAGTTGTTCCTTAATATCTTCGTTATGCCTTCTGATACAATGATTTTCTTCCTATTTGTCTAGAAGTTTTCCTTCAATGTCTTTCATAGATTGTTCTGTCTTCCGACTACTTTTCAACTTCTTAATTTTTGTGACTAGTGTTTTGTTATGATTTCTTAATATGAAAATTTCTTCAGAATTGCTTGATAACACCTTGTTGACTTTTGTCAATTCTAACTTATGTGTCTTCTTACTGTCGTCATACTATTGCTGGAGTCTTTCTTTTTGTTGTTTATGATGACGTAACTCTGTTTCTTGATTTTCTAACTTCATTCGGACTTGCGCCAATTCAGCATCTTTTTCCATCATGAGTTTGTTTAGATGCTTTATTTCTTCTTCTAATTCATTATCACATCCATATGGTGATTTGTTGTCATTTTTTGACTTTCTGATCTCATCTTCTAAGTTTTGATTATGAATTTTTAAACATGATATTTCTTTATCCTGATCAGATAACATTCTCTTGTTATCACTTATGGTTCGTTCTAGCTATCGATTTTGGTTCCATAAGCGACAATTATCATTGTCTCTCCACTCTTTAAACCGCTTATGCATCTCAACGTCAGCTTGTATACTTTTATTAATCATCTTATATTTCTCTAACTCGTCCATCGTTGTTTGTAGCTGTGACTTGATTTTTGAATATGTGGGTGCCATTGTTTGTGACTTTGTTTTTACTTCACTTTTGTCTTCTTTTTTTTCTCTTTTTTTTCGAATAGTTTTGTAAAATGCGAGTAGATTGGGTGGTTGGAAGGAATAAGTGTTACCTTCCCCACCTAGGTTCAAATCTCACTTGCGTCTTTGTATTTATTATTATGCACTTTTTATATTCAAACCCAAACCCACTTTAAGAAACCACATGTGGTTTCACTCTCACCTTCTTCTTTTTTTAACTTTTATCTTTTCTTTTTTAACTTTTCTTTTCTTTTCTTTTACCTCTTTTTTTGGGGGGTTACTTTTACCTTTTTAATTTTTTTAAGGACATACCACTGTAACATCCATAGTTGGATATTCTCAATTAAGTAATTTTTGAAATAACCCACATATCCGTAAATAATAAAATATGAATAAATTGATAGAAAATTCCAAATTACAATAAAGGGCCCGNATATATATATGCTAGGAGAAGGCACACATGTTTTCTTCCCCATGAGGGCTTCCTAGGATAAATCTGTGTGTTATTTTGTGTGGTTGTACTTGTCTATCTTTTAGTGATCCTTTTGCATATGGCTATAATGTTATAATGGTAATTGTTATTAGATCTTGTATAACCATTAAAATCTTAACATGGTATCAGAGCTACCCTGAAAGAAGTCTTTGTGCAGCCGAAACACTACTACAACTACAGTTACTGAAGATTAGGGTTCCATGCTTGAAAACCCTAGAAGACTAAAACTAGTCATGTTGGTACTTTTGCTATATCTCAATATTGGAGAAGGATCAAGAGCCAAAATGTTTATAGGACGGATATGAAATCCTTATGTACCTTATGTAAAAAATTTAGCCTCATATTCTCTATAATATAGGAGATATGATTCCTCCAACTTAGGGTTCCATCCCCTCCCAGAATTCATCCTTAAACAGGTGACCTAGGGAGAATTGCTATATATATGGACATGAAGATCCAAAATTAAATTTCGTAAGATGTTGCAGATAGGTCATGAATTTTAGTTTATATGGTGAATGTTTCAGACCTCGAAGATGAAACAGTGACGCGTGGAAGTCCATACAAGTTTGTTATGCTGAACAGTCCTAAAATAAGTCACCCTGGGAAAATTCGCATAAGTCCCAATTGGTGAAACCAATTCTGCTCTAAACTATGGGGTTGGAAAGATGACAGACCAAGATACCTTATTGCAAAGTTTCAAGCGCATAGGATCAGTAATTTCGTAAATACATCATAAACAAGATCGGGAAATTCTGTAGAAGAAATTAAAGAAAACTAGGGCATCAGACATTTTGCAGTTCTGTTCACAATTTTGGGAAAATGAGTATGTTGCTCAACTCACCTTTAGGAGGCACATATTTATATCCAATTAGATATGAAATATACCGAAGTTAAAAAATTAGGTTTTCTCAATCAAACCCTAGGTCCACTAGAAGCATTCTTTCAGAAAAGCTTTCAAGCAAGCATCAGATTGAAGCAATCTCATTGGTTAAAGAAGAAGTTGTAGATCTAGACTCGAGATGAAGAAAAAGCACAAGAAGGAATCTACCAAACAAAAAAAGAAGTTATATTCTGTGATTTATGCATAGTAGAATGTTTGCATTAATGAAAGTATACTACGAATATGCATGTAATGGGTAAGTAGCCCATGGTGCTATACAACACTCCCTTACTACTTGTCTAGAATGAAACCTCTTTCCTGACATATTGGATTAGTGCATAATCTCAATGTTTTTATGGTGGAGATGGAAGAAAACAAAAAGAAATCCGTGAGATATGGATGAATGTTGTATTGGCTAAAATAGTTGCATGATTGTATCGTTGTGCATACGAATTTATCATTATGCATATGTCCCATGAAATGTTTCTAACAATGCAACTGGTGCATTTGACTTGTAGGAAAGATTGCATACAATCTCCTACAAGAAAAGGATGAGACCTGTTCCAAAGAACAAGTGATAACAATTCAATATTCACTCCAATAAAAATACATGAAAATGAACCTAAAGCTCTAAGAGCCAGAGACACCATGACAGAAGAAAGTGCTTCAAAACAATATAAGAGAGCGGTAGATCCACCTCTATATATGAAGTCCATCTTGGGAACGAGAGATAATTCAAGATGAAGAAAAGTATGGAAGGAATTCCAAACTAAATTAAGAGGCCTCGAATACACTCTATTTATGTGGCACATTTCAGTGACATCATTGATGCAGACCCTTCCATCTATGGAAGAAGCTATGACCAAAGAGTACTAGTTGATCATGGGGAATGATGTATAGGATATGGTTTCGAGGCCTGTAGGGAAGTCCGTAGTGTATTCCATGTGGATCTACAAGAACAAGTATACAAAGAAAGGTTCATGGTCTGTCTCAGAAAGAGGGAATAGACTATGGCATGACATACTCTATTGACCAAACACTCTTCTCCATTAAAGTAGAAGTATATATCGAGCAAAGAAACACATGTGCAGAATAGGATTTGTATGGGATCAGAAGGCACCCATAGATAAGCACATCCAATTAAATAAGCATCTTGAAGATCACCTAGAGTGATGAATATCTTAACCTTTGCTACAAGGTTGAATATATAAACCTATAGGATATAGCAAGCTCATAGATGGGTGCAAGATGAAATTTTCGACAAAGTTCAAGATAAAGGGATCTTGGTATCTAGTAACTTGAGATGGATACATAGAAGATAAGTAGTAAAGGATGCTATTTTTCACTCCAATACAGAATACAGAGGGAGGATGATGCTCTGCTTCAGGGGGAGTGGCTGCAAAAGATCTACAAGTTCGACATGGTACGAGAGGATGGGAAGCTTCCCGATGGACTAAGGCTATACCAAGAATAAAGTGGGTTCCAACCTTCAAGGTTGAATGCAGAAGACTAGGATATGTCGATGAATTGACATGATGAACTCATGGTAGAATAAATGATGGAGAATACCAGTCATTAATGGAGAATGATGTTTTGGATATAGTACCCAAACCAAAAAGCAAGAGTGTGGTATCTTCCAAGTGGATCTACAAGATAAAACATGTGGCTGATGAAATTATTGAAAAAAACACAAGGCAAGATTTGTGGCTAAAGGATTCTCTTAGAGAGAGGGAATTTATTATGAAGAGACATTTGTGCCAGTAGCAAGGTACACTTCCATCATAACCATCATGGCACTTGCTTCCATGATTAAGTGGGATCTACACCAGATGGATGTAAAGACAACCTTCCTGAATGGTATGATTGAGGAAGAGGTTTACGTTGAACATCCACAAGGATTTGAGGTCGAAGACAAAGTGACTCATGTATGTAAGTTGAAGAAGGCTCGATATGGACTGAAGCAAGCTCCTATAACTTGGTATGGAAGAATATATAGCTTCTTGACAAGCTTCATCTTTACCAAAAGTAAAGTTGATCCCAACCTTTACCTCAAGGTTATGAATGATGAACCCGTCATACTATTGATGTATGTGGATTATCTATTTCTGACAGGAAATGAGAAACATATCACAGAAAGAAAGAAGAATCTAGCTAAAGAATTTGAGATGGAAGATCTTGGATTGATGCACTATTTTCTCGGGTTGGAAGTGTGGTAGATCCCATAAGGAATATTTCTAAACCAGAGAAAGTATGTAGTGGAAATCTTAAAGAGATTTGATATGTTGGATTGTAATTCCATGGCCACACCCATGGATACCAACCTGAAGTTGGTATCTAATGAATTATCAGAGTTAGTGAATGTGACTCAGTACAGACAAATTATTGATTCATTGATGTATCTGATGAGTACAAGGCCAGATATATGCTTGTTGTGAACACCGATCCAGTATCTAGTTAAACCTAGATGGTTTCACCTGATAGTTGCAAAGCATGTGACGAGGTACCTAAAGGGTACGATAGACTTTGGACTATACTATGATAGAGACCATGACTACAGATTTTATGGATATATGGATTTAGATTGTGCAGGAAGTGTCACTGACAGAAAGGGCGCCTCAGTTGGATGTCACTGTTTGGGATCCACCATAATCTCATGGTTTAGTAAGAAACATCCAATGTTTCTCTCAGCATGGATGAAGCAAAGTACACAGCAAATTGCTCCACTATTTGAGAAGCCATATGGCTTCAGAAATTGATGACAGGTCTATTTGATATGGAGTTGGATACCACCGTGATTCTATGTACCAACCATAGTAGCAGAAATATGACAGAGAATCATGTGTTCCATAATAAATAAAAGTACATAGAAATATGATATTTTACATAAGGGATATGGTACATAAGGGAGCTATAAAACTCCAATATGTGAGTACCGATGAGAAAGTTGCTGATGTGTTGAACAAGCTTCCGTAACAAGCTTGGTGTAGTTCGAAAAGACTTTCCTCGCAAGGAGGAACATTGATGATGATATAGACTTTCCTCGCAAGGAGGAACAATTATGATGACACGAAGTTTCCTCGCAAGGAGGAACAATTATGATGACACAGAGTTTCCTCACAAGGAGGAACGGTGATGATATGAACCCTTCTCAGAAAGGAGAAACGGGTCAAAGATATAGACTCTCTTTGGAAAGGAAGATCTATCATCCATAAGTGAATGTTGGACCTCGTCAACATCTTCAGGCACACTTGGCCTCTTTCATACTGGAGCATCATTGTCATCAATGACAATCTCATCATCACTCCCCCTTTCCAGGGAGGTTCTATATCATCATTGTGCTCCCCCATTGTCCAAGGAGGGTTCATATCTTTGACTTGTTCTTCCTTTCCGAGGAGAGTCCATATCTTCGACCCGTTCCTCCTTTCCGAAGAGATTCCATATCTTTGACTTGTTCTTCCTTTCCGAAGAGAGTCTATATCTTTGACTTGTTCTTCCTTTCCGAAGAGAGTCTATATCTTCGACTTGTTTCTCCTTTTTGAGAAGATCGAAGTGCTGGGACAAAGGATCGAGAAGATCGAAGTGTTGTTGCAAAGGATCGAGAAGATCGAAGTGTTGGGACAAAGGATCGAGAAGATTGAAGTGCTACTGCAAAGGATCGAGAAGATCGAAGTGATGTTGCAAAGGATCGAGAAGATTGAAGTGATGTTGAAAAGGATCGAGAAGATCGAAGTGTTGCTACAAAGGATCGAGAAGATCGAAGTGTTGATGCAAAGGATTGAGAAGATTGAAGTGATGTTGTAAAGGATCAAGAAGATCGAAGTGTTGCTACAAAGGATCAAGAAGATCGAAGTGTTGCTACAAAGGATCTAGAAGATCGAAGTGTCGCCACAAAGGATCAATTGATTGTGTGTTGCAGAAGATAAAGACTCAGTGTTGTAGAAGACAATGTTCTAGTACTGAAGACATTGAAGAGTAATTGTTCCAGTTAGTGATTGTGAAAACTTCCTATGACGTATAGATGTATCACCTTGATAATGTTGTAGATGCTCTCTCTCTCTCTCTCTCATTACTCCTATAGTTGATGATGATGTTGTCAGTAGAATATCTTTCTCGTTAAGGGGGAGTGTTGAAATATTATAAATTCAAAAGATATTCTAAATGTATTTTACTGATGTACCCCAAGGGAGATGTATTATTCCTCCGTCGAGATGTTACTATTGTATTTGGTCATCATAGAGTCATGAGTTAAAGCGTCCATTGTAAGTCGGATCAATAGTACCCTAATGAATATAATATAATATTGTATTGAGTCTTCCTAAGTGAATTTGGCCAGTTATTTAAGTGGGGCCGACTTGTTAAGTTAAAATTCAAGTGACAAAAGAGTATAAATAGAGGAGATGTGTTCATCATTTGAACACATACACACTTGTGTATAGCGCATAGGGGAGAGAGAGAGAGAGAGAGAGAGAGAGAGATCTGCGAGGAGAAGGAGCACCTTTCTGGGGTCTTGTCTTGTACTTTTTATACATCTTATACAGAGGAAGTTTTGCTAGGTTTTCTTCCCCACGAGGGTTTCCTAGGATAAATCTTTGTGTTCTTTTGAGTGGTTGCACTTGTCTATCTTTCAGTGATCCTTTTGCTTAGGGTTGTGATGTTATAATGCTAAATGTTATCATAGCTTGTATAACCATTAAAAACTTAACAATTATAAGAAACAAAATCAACCACATACAATCCTCTACCTACCATCCTCAAGAAAATGGTCAGGTGGAGGTGATCAACATAAAACTTGAAATAATACTCACAAAAATAATCCAACTACATAAAAGAGATTGGGTGGATAGATTAAATGAAGCCATTTGGGCATATAACACAACTTGGAAGACTACCACAGGGCCTACCCCCTTTGAATTAGTCTATGGGAAGAATGTCATGTTGCCAATAGGATTTGAGATAAAACACTCAGGATAGCTGTGAATATCAACTTGAACTTATTAGCAGCCAAAAAAATAAGAATACAACACTTAAATGCGCTAGATGAATATAGACAATAGGCACTCTTTCACACTAGAATGTTGCGATAGTAGAGAAAGGAATGCCATGATAAATGCATTACCAAGAAGTTCAAGGAAGGAGATTGGGCACTACTTTATGAGTTTAGGACTTCAAGGGGAAATTAACAATGAGATGGCTTGTCCCATATCAAATTGAAACTTGATATGATAATGGATCAGTGAATTTCATGACAATCGCTGAAGCTCATATCCCTTTATTGGTAAAAGGTCATAGACTCAAACTATGCAAGCAACCACTTTCTAAGGATAAATTTACCCATAGATTGAACAAGAAGAATTTAACACTAATTGGGGGCACTAAGGTCCTCACTCTTAGGTGAAATACCAATTCTTAGACAAATAAAAATAATCTTATTCGTGAAAACTTATTTTGAAGCACTATTAGGAGGCACTATTGGTGAAAACCAACAATGAGACCTCTAGCCCTAGAGAAAAGAAACAATAATCTTGTTAGTGAAAACTTCTTTTGAAACACTAACAAGCGGGACTTGTGATGAAAACCAAAAGTAACATTTCTAGTCCTAAATAATAATAATAATAATTGTGTCACATGATATTCTCATATCTAACAAGTTTTTTATTTCTACAAAAATAATTTCCAAACTCTTTTCTAAATAAATGCAATCACAGACTTTACATAGTATATTTCACCAGTTTGTTTTAGCATTGTACAACACAACCACTCATTAAAAACTACATGAGTATGCAGAAATAATTTCCATGCTCTATTCTAAAAAAATGCAATCACAGACTCTATTCCAATTTACATAGTATATTTCACCAGCTCTATTCTAAATAAATGCAACCACAGACTCTATTCCAATTTACATAGTATATTTCACCAATTTGTTTTTAGCATTGTACAACACTATCTGCCACAACTATAGGACCACGCATTAAAAACTACATGAGGTAGTATCTACAATTTCCATATTTCAGTCAACTATCGACTACTTCCAATTCAAGATCACTTCAATGGCCAATCTAAGTGTAAGTTGGCAATGATCAAGTATGCACTTTTTCCATTTCATTACTATTCATTAATTTGCATGACACCTCGGTTAAGCCACCAGTCACAATCATCGTGTTGAGGTCATCATGACTATAATTGGGGGTAGTAGCGCATGAGGAACAATGAAAAGGTGGCAAGTGTTGAACAACGACCACCCCCCGAGTAACGGTTAAGCGTTCAAATGCATTGCCACCTAAAATAATCAGGGTTGTAAATCTAAAGATAATCCATGAGTCAGTTGAATATGCCAAATGAGTAAGATTAATTATTCTATGTATGCATGCCTTATGTGTGAATGAGTAATTGAGATTGTGTATGAGATTGTTATTTTATGCATGGTTATTCGTAGTAATTCCTTATTTGCACTATAACACACTAATGCATTATTATGTGATATTGGGTAATTGGTTTCATGGAACGACTAAAGAGTTGAAGCTTGGTATAGTGGCTATCATCTATGGCCAGTTAAGCATGAAGTGGAATTCCATAACATGGAATCGTAGGTTACTAGTTATTGTGTATGTTGAAATGGTGTCTATTCAGAAGGATGGCCAGAAAGTGAATTTAGCAGATGTATTGTATTTTAAGTGTTATTGGATTTATGTGTCTATGACACATGGTGATGCTATATTGGTGTGGGTTGTAAAGATGAAATCAACAAGGGAGGGGCTTATCAATTCGCAATAATCTGAACCATTGAGCATGTGTTGGATCAATGGCAAGAGTTTAAACTTGAGAAGAGATACATGAGCAATTATCTAAGCAAAGGTCACAAGTTGAGGACACATGGTTCTCTCTTATTTGTGTAAGTTATATACTTTCATGGCGGAGGAAGAGGGTTAATGTGGCATGCAATGATCTTGTCCACTCATTGAATCCAAGATCAACAATGAAGGCGTGATCTAGGGAAGATAAGCTAAAGGGATGACACCCTTACCAAGGGTTAGTAGAAGAGATAGAAAATAGATCTCAATTGGTGAAGATTATAAGTATCTATATCTACAGTGGAATCTAAGCAATTGATTTGGGAAATATCAACAAGGAGGAGTAATCCTCATGGCATGAGTAATATTGAATAGTGTGGTGAAGGGGGAGATCTAGATCGTTGATGGGGTGAAATCAATAGTACATAATATGCCCAAAATAATTGATTAATCCATTTAGAGTCGTGGCAAAGGATACATGCAAGGACATTCATTGGTGCAAGTTATAAAGTAGCACCCCTAAGGTGGGGATCCCTTTGGACGTAGAGAAATCTCAATAATTTTTTCTAGCACATTTTTCTTACCTCAAATTTTGCCTTTAAACAATGCAAAAATTTTCTTACCCCTAAGGTATAAGGAGCACATTTTTCTTACCTCAAATTTGGCCTTTAAACAATGCATCTTAGAGGAGCTTGATCTATTGTCCACAACATGTCACTTGAGCTTTGACGAAAACTATGAACAAATTAAGCACTCATTCTTTTGGGAAGGCATGAAAAACGACATCTACAACTTTGTATCCAACTATGACACCTGTCAATGACATAAGGGAGAAACAATGAAGTCACCTGGTGCTTTGCAACCACTTCCAATTCCCTACAATATATGGACTGACATCTCTTTGGATTTCATAGTGGGGCTTCCTAACTCAATCAATAATTGTGTTATTATGGTATTACTATATTTCCTAACCAAATATGCTCACTGTTGTGCCTTATCATACCCTTTTACCCCACCAATCATGGAACAAGTCTTCATGGATAAGATTTTTAAGCTACATGAATTCCAACTTCTATTGTATTCTATCAGGGCCCTACATTCACAAGCAATTTTTGGAAAGAGTTGTTTAAACTTTAGGGTAACCAGTTGAATCTCAACACAACATATCATCCCCAAATATATGGTAAAACGAAAGCAATTAATAAGTGCTTGGAAACATATTTGAGAGGCTTTGCATTGGACAAGCCACAGTACTCCGCACAATGGATTCCTTTGGTAGAGTGGTGGCATAATACTACTTATCACAACTCCACCAAGATGACGCCATATGAAGTAGTATATGGACAAATTCCTATGTCAGTGATTTGTTATTTGTCGGGCACCTCCATTGTCAAACTATGGACAACACATTTTGCACTAGAGCAACTATTATTTGCACACTTAAGGATAATATGGTCATGGCTCAAAACCGAATGAAACAATAGGTCGATCAACATAGCTCTAAGCATTCCTTTGAAACAAGGGATCATGTGCTTCTTTGAATCCAATCTTATAAACAAACATCCAATCAAAAACCATAAGTTTGTTCTAAAGTTCTATGGACCCTACACAACGATCCAACACATTGGACCAGTGGCCTACAAACTCGATTTTCTAGATCACTCCAAGACCCAATATTTTATGTCCCTTGCCTAAAAAAATTGGTGGGTTCTAATTGTAAATTTCAAACCAAATTACCAGAATTGGATGAAGAAGGATTTACTTGGCTCTATCCAGAAGCAATATTGGATTCTTGAGAACATCAATTGCACAGTCATACAATCAAAGAAGTCTTGATCTAATGGAAATATATGCAACCCAAAAATTCCATATGGGAACTAGCAAGGATTTTGCAACAATTTTTGCACCTTCAGCATTGAGGAAAATGTTGTTTCCGAAGGGGGAGGGCATGTTAGGGTCCTACTCTAACCACCTTAGTTTATTAGTTATTCAAGTACTATATACAACCATATATTTTGAATAAGGACGAATAGTTAGCTGTTAGCAAACAATGTAAAAAAGGGTCTCTTTATTAATTAAGGCCCATGAGGTAGTCGATACTTGTTAATTATTTGACCATGTTAAGTAGTTAGGGTTATGGATCTTGAAAGCCTATTTAAAGAGTTAGAAGGCTATAAAAAAAATTTGTCAATAAATTATTGTATTGGAGCTCTACTCAAGTGAAAGGTATCCCAACCTTAAAGAGGTACATGAACATTTCTTCCATATTTGATAATATAAGATCCATTTTTGTTGCTTATTCTCTCTGTTCTATTAAGTTGCACTATAAAACTGGAATTGTGGCATTACTTATCTATGCTTATCTTGCTGCCACACTAATTTGTAAAATTAAGTACACCACAAAAATCAAAGACCTGGCCTCAAGTCACTTTTGTTGTTAATGTAGAACCAAAAGAGATGATCAAGAACTTCAACCTTGCCACAAAATGCATAAGTGGAAAGTGCCATGCCTAGGTAGAACATATGCCAACAACAAGAAGTATCTCATGAATACAGAGCATGCAATTATAGCATTGATTGGCTCTTGAGGGGCCATTAATGTAGTTCATAGTCTATACAACCAAGGTGAAAGTTCCAAATATAATATTAACTATTTATTTAGCTTCATTTTGATGGAAGGAGTTTAATTGAGTTATTTGTGATGAAAAAAATATCCTTAGTTGTTCCAAGCCTAATTCTTCCATTAATTATTGAGAGTGGATACAA
>LPNX010545204.1:446714-463169 GCA_001517045.1 Pseudotsuga menziesii | reverse complement strand
CTTGTTCTTCTCGATGATATATATATATATATATATATATATATCATCGAGAAGAACAAGGGGATACTAATGGCCATTTACTACAATCAATCCTTTAAATTGATAGTAAATTTTTTATTTATTTTTAATTGGTATTCTAAAACTCAGTAAGCACAATGGTAAGGAAATGTGTTTCTTTCTAAAAAGTCATAACTTCAAATTCGAAGAGGTAAAATATATATAGCTTTATAAACATTTCGCAGTTAAATTTTTGTTCCACACAGGAGGAAGAAGAAGGAAGATTTGATATGTGTTAATCTTATGCATTAATCTTATGAATATTGTCTCTTTGTATCATTTTAGAGAAATAAAATCTCTAATTGAAATAAATCAATCCGACTGCTTATCATTCTTCTGAATTTTCCCTGGTCAATATGACGGTTTATCATTCTTCTAAATTTGCTATGGTTCTGTTGCAGCTACAACTATTCCCAAATTTCTGGAAATTTTGGACCCCCCTTGTTGATTTTGTTTGCCCCACTCTGCTACATGTTTGGATTGTTTGAGGCCAGTTCTCTTACTATTCGAGATTTCGTTTGGGTCTGTGCATGGTTTTTGGACTGTAAGGCTTAGCAGTTTACAATGTTTATCATTGAGGTATGAGATGGGATTGTCATTTGCCATTTTTCGGAGGTCAGCCCGCATTTCATTATTGGAAAATAGACCTCGTTTTTTAATCTTTCTGGAAAGAGTTATGATTTTCATCGGAGGCCGCAGGCTGATTGAGTTCCGCCGTTGCGGCCCACGAATAGACTAATCACCCATCGGAATGTTTGCCCTTTCACCAATATCATGTTCTTTGTTTCTCCGATGTTGACTAGCCTACGGATTTTCTTAACTGTAAGACTTCTGACGTTGCGGCTTTACAACGCACTAACTATCCGATGCCTCACTAAGTCCCGCCCCGATGTTTTATCGCGTCGAGTTTTGATGTGTGTTCCGGAACCCCTAGACTATTAGACTTCCGCCGTTGCGGCTTTACAGCACACTAACCGTCCGATGTCTAGTGTTCCGATTCGCCGATGAGGGTTTTTATATGCATGTTTCTAAATCGTTTTCCTGCCGGTTGTCATGAGCTCGTCACTTTTTTCATAGATGATCATTGTACCTCGTCTTTTTAGGTTGATGTTTCCACGAGAAACCCCGCTCCGTTTTCCTTTGTTTTCAGTTTTCATTTTATTTGTATAATGGTCGATGTTTATTAAAGATAGTCGAGATAAATGATGAGTTTTCGTTTGATTGTAGACGTGAAATAGGATATTTTCCCGGATCCCCTCGAAGATCATCGCGGTAAAGAAGATGTGGCTGAAGGACAAAGCATGGTAGAGCATAAGGTAGCATAGTGGTCACTTGGGGGAAAAGAAAATAAAAAAGATCTGAAAAGGGACTGAGGAATGGTAGGACGTAATCATTAAAAAAGCAAATTCCCAGTATGGGGCAGTTCATCAGTTACCGAGCTTCTCCCATTTTTTTATTAAAAAATGATCTGGAATGAAACGCTTAGATGAATCATGCACAAAGTGACAAAACAGTGAGAGGGAACAGTTGGGGAAGCCCAAAGGTTTCCCTTTTGGTATAAGTATAGGAGAGTGAGACAGAAATAGGGCTTTTTCCCAGAGAGAAACTTCTGAACTACTTGTTGTAAGAGAAAATACTTCGTTTTGCAATAATAAAATTACAAATTTTTGCCTGTTGGAGAAAGTGCTGTGTGGAATGTTCAAATGTGATGAAATGAACAATGTTGAAGGGGAACTATCTCATTTTCAGCTGTGTTTCATTAACTGTGAGAGCGTTCTAACTTTCTGAACCTATGTTCTTATTTGAATGTTCTCTGGTTTATTTTGTGATAATTTCCACTATGAGTAATGGATGTTTTAATGGTTGACGAGCTATCTTGTCGTGTATATCTTTATTCATGTTTATTTGTTTTGATTCTAAGAACAGCTATTTGTGATTTATCTTAACATGTGAACGGTATTACATTACTCATGAATTAATAATCTTGCTCCCTAGGGATAGCTTAGTTAGCATTTGTTTTTTTAGTTGTGTGTGATTTAGATGCGAGAGAGTCTAAGACGAGAGGTAAGAACCTACGCATCACATTGTGACCACTCCTCGCATTCTTCATCAATCTGCATCTTAGATAGGCACTTGCACATCATACTTAAAGTCAAAAAATACAAAAATATATACGGTGGACCGGACCGCAACCAGTAAAACCCTTTGTTTTTTTTGCTTGACCTACGGTAGCCAGACCGCAAACCAGACGGATTCCCTACACCAAACAATCATAGGCTAGTTGGGAACATTGACTGGGGAGAATCCCTTGCTGTTGTTTCCTGCGAATTTCCAGGCCTCAACAATTTTTGGCACTAGAAGGAGGGCCGCCAGTGCATGGCTGGCCGGGGAAATCCATTTCCTCAAAATTACTCCACCAGTGATAGTTTTGAAAGC
The DNA here is from genome assembly GCA_001517045.1 of Pseudotsuga menziesii. Lineage (NCBI taxonomy): Eukaryota > Viridiplantae > Streptophyta > Pinopsida > Pinales > Pinaceae > Pseudotsuga > Pseudotsuga menziesii. Next base: position 460,676 of record LPNX010545204.1, on the reverse strand, counting down.
AGTTTATTTCCTAATCCAAATACTGAAGAAAATAGAGAACATTTGTTTTCTATGGACAACCAAGTAATCAATGATCTGAGAAGACACACACGGGCTTATGTAAAGAGTATTGGAGGGTTACCCACTATCCCTGATTTACCCCGAAGAGAATACAAGAAGAAAGATCGTCCCATCTTGGAAGATTCTGTGTTGGTTGGAGATTTGGAAGAGTTCGTAGAAGTAGCTTTACAGGAAGTTGTTCAGCCTTTGAATCAATTAGGCCCAAACAAACCTTACCGTTCTCCTGTGTGGACTCCTGTTCCTTCACCTCCTCACTCTCCACCCAGACTCATGGCAGGTGTAAATGCAAACCAACCACCTAACCCACCAAATCCACCATCGGCTTGGAAAGCTAGATCACCCCTGAAATTGACACCTCCGTTGCATGATTTACCTCAAGCTTTTGAAAAGATGCTGCCCAAGTTTGATCCAAATGAGAAGATGTTAGTAGATGACCATTTACAAAGTTTTTATTTGGCAATAGAAGGATTGAGGGCTGGGGAACATGAGGATGTCGTTTGTATACTTTTTCCGCATACCCTTAAAGGAGCAGCAACATCATGGTATTTTGGTTTTCCTGCAAACTCTATCCCAGACTGGGATACCTTTGAAAGGATTTTCAGAAGTGAGTATGCAACCCAAAAAACTCATGCGGCTCTCATGAAAGGACTCTGTGCCTTAAAGAAAGAAAGAAAACAAAAGGTGCATAGTTTTACCCAAAGATTTGCAGCCTATCTTAAGAATTTTTCTGAAGCTGACAAACCCTCGGATAAAGTTCTGATTGAGTATTATACTTCAGCTCCAGGACCCGAGTTGGCCATGTTTGCCAAAATGAAAGCCAAACCTACGCTAGCAGAGACTTATGAAGAAGCAGAGAGAGTAGAGGCTGAAAAAGAAAGCATCGAAGATTATCCTGAACGGTCAAGAGAAAAAAATGTTGGGAGGAAAGCTTTGTTATTTACTATGTTATTTACTAAGCCTAAAGAGGAGCAATCACCAGATTGTGAAGGAATGGAAAAGATGATGCAGAAGCTCTCTAACATAATCATAGACTTGGAAAAGGAAAAGGAAGCCCAAAAGTTCTATAAGCCTTATTACAAGAAAAGGGAAGATAACAATCAATCCCAACCCCCTCCGCACAGCCCTGCATCTATGAACTTAAAGGAGGTAGGGATGGATAACTTTTGCACTTTTCACTAACAACCCCATTCTAAAAAGAATTGTCCTCAATGGATAAATTCAATGACGTTGGTTATGAATTAGCTTTTGGATTCCAAATTAACCGAGGACAGCGATGAAGAAGGGAAAGACAACAATAAATCAACTGAAAAATAGGAGGATGAGGCCATGGTTTTATGGGACTGTGTATCGTTGTTTGATTCCAAGGAAGAAAAGGATATGAGACATGAGGATATCTTGGAAACAAATGTAACGACGAGAAGCCAAGGGTTGATAAAGGAAAGCAGTCTTATGCTCCTGAAGATTAAGAGACTTCAAAAGAATATTAAGAAATTTCAAAAAAACTCCTCGGCAAATAAAATCCCGGAATTTACCATCACCAGTCAAAATCCTAGACAGATCAACTGCCTACTAAGCCCAATGAAGAAAAGATAAATACTGTTAAACCGAATCTCACAGAACATAAGATGGATTATGACATTGTGGAGGATATAAAAAAGGTAAGGGCAAACATCTCATTATTTGAAATATGCAATGTGCCGCAGCAGAAAGAAAATCTATTGAAAGCACTTGAAATATCAGAGGAGAGGCTTCCCACTGACAATCATCCCCAAGAAGAAGAAATTGGTGAAGCAAGTGTGGGAGGTAAGCCTAAATGCAAGACTCCACCTTTTCTCCTTACTTTTGAAATTTTCAACCACAACATGCATAACTGCCTAGTAGACTCGGGGGCATCAGTCAATGTCATGCCGCTGTCGGTCTGCAAAAGGATAAATGGGAAACCTAAACGATCTACCTGGAGGGTCATTCAGTTGGATAGAACGAATGTGAAGGTAATTGGGGAAATGGAGGATGTTCTCATTCGCTTATCTTCAAATGATAAGGTATGTTGATTCATTGATATTGTGGTGGCTAACATACCGGAAGCTTATGGACTTGTTTTGAGTAGAGATTGGTCGGCAAAGCTGAACGGATATTTTGCCTCAAACTGGTCACATCTGTGGCTACCGTATAAAGGAAGCCCAAATCAAATTAAAGTTTTGAGGGAGCCCCACATGAAACACAATGTTACTCAGTTCGAAGGTAAAAATGAACCAGTGAATTCTGTTTTGGGAAATTACTTTATTGAGCTAGAACCGGGAAACTATCAAGTGGAAGAAGCCAGCGAGACATCAGACGCTCAACCTGATCTCCTTTGGTTTTCACAGGCTGATGAAATTGATTGTAAAATAGTAGACTTAGTTGTAGATGTAGATGTTAATTCTCGCACAATAGTGATAGGCAATTTTTGGACACTTTTCTTTGATGGCTCTAAAACTTTGGAAGGGTCAGGAGCCAGCTGTGTCCTGATTGATCCTAAAAAAAATAAACATTTTCTTTCATGTAGGTTAGAGTTTGAATGCACCAATAACACAACTGAATATGAAGCACTAGTTCAAGAAATAAGAAAAGCAATTGAATTAAAGGTAAAAAATTTGAAAGTGTTTGGGGATTCTGAAATAATTGTAAAACAAATTCGCAATCAAATACATTGCATCTCTCCTCATTTAAAAGCTTATCAAAATGAAGTATGGGATTCCCTTAAATATTTTCATGCATTTAACATTGTATCGATTCCTAGACTTAATAATGCGGCAGCTGACTTGTTGGCCACCTCACCTGCGAGGCTTGTGCCCTCTAATAATCGATGTTCTGTTGAATTTCTTTTCAGGCCTTCGGTTCCAGATATGATCACCAATCTATGAGTTTTTGATGATGATCAGCAAATTCTAGAATGCCTAACAAATGAAGAGACCTTCAAAGGGGCGATTATTGACGATAAAGAACATCAAGCCGAGCTAAAATTTGATAATTTTATTCCCAAAGGAGTCAGGACTTTAGAGCCAATGTTTGATCTAAACGAGAAATTCAGAAGGCCAGTGAATGTGAAGACTCATAGCTCATCTCTACAGTTCGAGTTGATTAATTTGGGGACTGAAATTGAGCCTAAATATGTGAATTTGGGAAAGTGTTGCTCTCTAGGTGAAAGGAATAAGTTCATCAGTCTTTTCAAACAACACAAAGATGTTTTTGCCTGGACATATGAAGATCTGAAGACATATGACACCAATATTATTCAGCATGTTATTCCCATCAGATCTAGAGTCAAGCCTTATCAGCAGCCTTTAAGGAAAATGCATCCAAAATTAGAGCCTTTGATTCAAAATGAAGTAAAGAAGTTGTTGGATGCTAAAATCATTTTCAAAGTTAGACACTCGGAATGGATTTCAAATTTGGTACTGGTAAGAAAGAAATTTGGATAAATTAGACTATGTGTGGATTTCAGAAACCTAAATCGTGCTTCGGAAAAAGACAATTATCCTGTCCCACCCATGGAATAGATATTGCAAATAGTTTCGGGTTCTGAATTATTTTCTTTATTAGATGGATTCTCTGGCCTCAATCAAGTGCTAGTGGCTGAAGAAGACAGACTAAAAACTATATTCAGAACCAGATGGGGGACTTTTGCTTACAGAAGGATGCCTTTTGGACTCATAAACGTTGGAGCTACATTTCAGAGGGCTATGGACATAGCTTTCCATGGTCTTATTGGTCGTAGTGTTGTAGTATACCTCAATGATATCACAATATTCTCAAAGAGAAGGGAGGAACACACATTCCATCTAAAACAGATTTTTGAACGCTGCTGAAAATACGGTATCTTGTTAAACCCCAAGAAGTGTGTGTTTGCCGTTACCGAAGGTAAGTTACTAGGTCATGTGGTTTCTAAGAAGGGGATCTCCATAGACCCAGAGAGGATCAAAGCCATCGAACAGATTCCCTTACCCCATAATAAAAAGGGCATGCAATCATTTATGTGGACAATAAATTTCGTGCAAAGGTTTGTGCCAGATTTCGCTCAAATTGTTAAACCTTTGCAGCAAATGGTAAAGCAAAGTGTACAATTCAAGTGGACTGATGTAGAGAAGAATGCATTTAGTAAAATAAAGACAGCTGTTGCGCACGCACCCTCCCTCAAAAGTCCAGATTTTGAGAAAGATTTTATTTTGTACGCTTTCACATCTGACGATTCACTAGCAGCTGTGCTTACCCAGAAGGAAGATGGGGGAGATGAGTTCCCCATATCATTTATGAGCATTGGTCTGAAAGGGGCCGAATTGAATTACCCAGCCGTGGATAAACAACCTTACGCAGTGTTCAAAGCGGTAAAACAATTCAGACCATATATACTTAAGAACCAGACAAAGGTAATAGTTCCACACCCAGCTGTGAGGTCTCTTTTCGTGCAAAAGGAGTTAGGAGAAAGAAGAGGCAACTGGGTAACAGCGCTACATGAGTATGACCTCGAGTTTAAGCCTGCTTCCATAATTAAAGGCCAAGGATTGTGCAAACTAATGATTGAGGGTAAAGACAATGAAGAAAATGACTGGGAAGATGAAGCTGAGTTACATTTGATGGATGTATGTCCGCTTTTCACGGCTCTAGACTCCTAGTACCGAGACCTTGTGCATTACCTTCAGGAGGGATTGTTACTAGAACATTGGAATTCTAAGCAAAGGAGAGCACTGCGTCTTAAATCAGCCTCATATCAGATTATTGAAGGAATATTATTCAGAAATAATTATGATGGAGTTCTTCTTAGATGCTTAGAAAAATAAGATGCAAAGAAGGTCATGATGGGCTTACATGATGGGCCCGCTGGAGGACACTTTTCTAGAGATACAACAGCCCATAAAATTCTCAGAGCTGGATACTATTGGCCCACACTATTCAAAGATGCACACGCCCATGTCAGAAGGTGCGACATCTGTCAAAGGTGTGGTGGAAGACAAGTTAAAGCAGCATGACCATTAAAGCCTGTGATGATAACAGAACCTTTTGAGCAGTGGGGGATGGATATCACCGAAGAGATAAAACCTAATTCTTCTCTACAACACAAGTATATTCTGACAGAAACCGATTACTTCACTCGTTGGGTCAAAGCCATTCCGTTGCGTAAAGTGAATGAAGATGCGGTCATGGACTTCTTGCAAGATCATATTATGACCAGGTTTGGAGTTCCAATTTCTCTAGTTTTCGATAATGCTACTTATTTTTCCTCTATTAGATTAACTGCATTTGCTCATGAAAAAGGAATTAAGTTGCATTACTTGGCAAATTACTATCCACAAGGAAATGGTTTGGCTGAATATACAAACAAGAATCTGATTAGAATTTTAAAAAAGACTGTGATAGAAAACCAGAGAAGCTGGCACTCAGCATTACCAAATGCTCTTTGGGCTGATAGGGTCACCCCCAAGACTTCGTTAGGTGTGTCCCCATATACCCTTGTTTATGGAAAAGAGGCCATTCTACCCCCCAACATCATGCCACCCTCTTCCATAATAGCTCAAGAATCCAGAGGAGCAGATAATGAAGTCTTCCAGGTGAGAATACATAATCTTTTGAAAGCAGAGGAATCTAGATCCAGGGCCAGAGAACGTTTTAAACAACAACAAGAGGTAGCAAAGAGATGGTTTGATAAGCACAACGCTAGAACAAAATAATTTGAGGTGGGAGATTTGGTTCTCAAGTGGGACCACCCTCATGATGAGAAACGAAAACACATGAAATTTCAACAGTTATGGGTAGGCCCTTTCCAGATTACGGCAAAGCTTGGCCCCTCAACCTATAAGTTGCAGGATTTACAGGGATGGGAAGAGAACTTACCAGTAAATGGTTTAGTTCTTAAGCCTTATTTTTCTTGATTTTGTTTTATTTTGTCCCGTTTTGTACATAAATAATTGACTTGTTTGCCATTTTGACTTGTTCTTTCCCTGTTTGTTTAGTGTAGTTTTCTCTTGATTCCAATAAAGGAAGCAAACTTATGGTTGCATGGAGAGCATCAAAACCCTTGATAAACTTAGATTCTTTGGGCATTAGAATGTTTGAATCTGTTGGAATTTCTTCTAGTAAGTGGTTTTCCTAAACTGTCTATGAACACATTGATGATAGCGTAACCCCTGAAATAACCAGAGTCGAAAGGTCTGGAATACTATTTCGAGGCTCCATCCATTTCACATTTAAAACGTCTTAGGGGGTGACAACAAAAGACCCATGGAAAGGAGAGCAAGGTTAAATGATCCCATGCCAGGAATTGAAAGCTAAATGGCTAATAAGAACCAGAACTCCTAAGAAAGCAAATATCATTGAAGCAAAGTATTGAATTATGTGAGTACAGATTTCCAAAAGTTCTTCTCCGTCTGTGAGCTAAAAATTTAATGCATCTCTCACACAAAAGGACACTATGAATGGAAGAGCCTAAATAAAATTCAGAAGAAAAGGCATCAAGAGGACTCAAAAGGACATAAAGTCCACAAACGAGAAATGCCGAATGGCATGGGAATGGGGAACAAATGAATATTTATGTTTACCACGTGTTACAATCCTGTGGAGTCTAAGCTGGAAGCTACCCAAAGACAAAGTTAAAATGAAATCCGCCCACTTACGCCTCAAAAGAGTTATCTTGACTGTGAGATTTTGGTTTCCATTCCCTAAAATTTTGGACTATCATCAATGATTACAGCTTCATATATGTGACATTATGGAATACAGACATCTAGAAGAATTCGACATGTTGGTTTCACTACTAAACAGTTTATTGCTCAAGGAGGAGTTTATTCAGAGATCTAGATTCACCAATGAGCCGCCAATTGTTGCAGTTGCAACTATTCCCAAATTTTTGGAAATTTTGGACCCCCCTTGTTGATTTTGTTTGCCCCACTTTGCTACATGTTTGGATTGTTTGAGGCTAGTTCTCTTGATATTCGAGATTTCATTTGGGTCTGTGCATGGTTTTTGGACTGTAAGGCTTAGCAGTTTACGATGTTTATCATTGAGGTATGAGATGGGATTGTCATTTGCCGTTTTTCGGAGGTCAGCCCGCGTTTCATTATTGGAAAATAGACCTCATTTTTTTTATCTTTCCGGAAAGAGTTATGATTTTGATCAGAGGCCGCAGGCTGATTGAGTTCTGTCATTGCGGCCCACGAATAGACTAATCGCCCATCGGAATGTTTGCCCTTTCGCCGATATCCTATTCTTTGTTTCTCCGATGTTGACTAGCCTGCGGATTTTCTTGACTGTAAGACTTCCTTTGTTGTGGCTTTACAACACACTAACTATCTGATGCCTCAGTAAGTCCTGCCCTGATGTTTTATCGCGCCGAGTTTTGATGTGTGTTCTGGAACCCCTAGACTGTTAGACTTCCGCTGTTGCGGCTTTACAGCGCACTGACCATCCGATGTCTAGTGTTTCAATTCGCCGATGAGGGTTTTTATATGCACGTTTCTAAATCGTTTTCCCACCGATTGTCATGAGCTCGTCACTTTTTTCATAGATGATCATTGTGCCTTGTCTTTTTAGGTTGTTGTTTTCACGAGAAAGCTCGCTCCGTTTTCCTTTGCTTTCAGTTTTCATTTTATTTGGATAATGGTCGATGTTTATTAAAGATAGTCAGGATAAATGACGAGTTTATGTTTGATTGTAGACGTGAAATAGGATATTTTCTCGGATCCCCTCGAAGATCATCGCGGTAAAGAAGATGCGGCTGAAGGACAAAGCATGGTAGAGCATAAGGCAGCAGAGTGGTTGCTCGGGGGAAAATAAAATAATAAAGATATGAAAAGGGACTGAGGAATGGTAGGATGTAATCATTAAAAAAGCAAAGGCCCAGTATGGGGCAATTCATCACTTACCGAGCTTCTCCCGTTTTTTATAAAAATCTTGATCTGGAATGACACGCTTGGATGAATCATGCACAAAGTGACAAAACAGTGAGAGGGAATGGTTGGGGAAGCCCAAAGGTTTCCCTTTTGGTATAAGTATAGGAGAGCGAGACAAAAATAGGGCTTTTTCCCAGAGAGAAACTTCTGAACTACTTGTTGTAAGAGGAACTACTTCGTTTTGCAATAATAAAATTACAAATTTTTGCCTGTTGGAGAAAGTGTTGTGTGGAATGTTCAAATGTGATGAAATGAACAATGTTGAAGAGGAACTATTTTGTTTTCAGCTGTGTTTCATTAACTGTGAGAGCGTTCTAACTTTCTGAACCTATGTTCTTATTTGAATGTTCTCTGGTTTATTCTGTGATAATTTCCACTATGAGTAATGGATGTTTTAACGGTTGACAAGCTATCTTGTCGTGTATATCTTTATTCATGTTTATTTGTTTTGATTCTAAAAATAGCTATCTGTGATTTATCTTAACATGTGAACCGTATTACATTACTCATGAATTAATAATCTTGCTCACTAGGGATAGCTTAGTTAGCATTTGTTTTTCCAATTGTGTGTGATTTAGATGCGAGAGAGTCTAAGACGAGAGGTAAGAACCTGCGCATCACATTGTGACCACTCCTCGCATTCTTCATCAATCTGCATCTTAGATAGGCACTTGCACATCATACTTAAAGTCAAAAAATACAAAAATATATACGATGGACCAGGCCGCAACCGGTAAAACCCTTTGTTTTTGTTGCTTGACCTACGGTAGCCGAACCGCAAACCGGACGGATTCCCTACACCAAACAGTCACGGGCTAGTTGGGAACGTTGACTAGGAGAATCCCTTGTTGTTGTTGCCTGCGAATTTCCAGGCCTCAACAGGTTCGTAAATAAATGATTCCCAGCAAATCTTTAAAACAAAAATGTTGTTCCGTTAACGGTATTTGACGGTTTGTCAATCTTGTAAATTTTCCCTCCAAATCTTAAAAAATTAAATGTTATTTCGTTGCGGGAATTTGAACCCGGGTCTCCTGGGTGAAAACAAGGTTTGCTAATCGGACTAGACGACAACGGGGACATAAGAGTGATAAGCTAACCAGTAAGTCAGCTGTAATATGGCTTCTGGTAATTTGTATAATCGCTAGAAGATAATTGGTTAACCAAAACGAACAGAACTAAACAACAAAATAGAATTCATGTGATTTTACAAAAGATATCAAACAGTTCCTAGAAAATTGAGTTTCCATGTGGTTTTGATATTTATTTTATATTCAATATTTTTTTGTTTATATGAATATTATGACAATAGTTAAAGTTGTCATGTTAGCTCATCTAAGATAATAATTTTCGGAAGAATATGGGAACATATTGCAATTTAGTTTTTTTCCCTTATCCATGGACAAATGAGAAACTTAATTGGTAAATGATGTTAAGGTAGTTTATTGAGAAGTTTAGTTGAAGAGAATCCAAGACAATGGGACTTAGTCCTGGTGCATTAACATCATATATAACAATTAAGTGAATCAATCTATAGCTTAAACTATATTTTAGGTTTTATACGGAAGATTTCCAAAGTGGGTAAGTTGTTTGTCGACTTTGTTGAATGTTAGTTTGAAATGTGTTGATGCAAAGTATTTCATTGATTATATCAAGGAAGTTCATAAATAGGTTCATGAATAGTTGCAACAAACTTATCAACAGTATAAGACAAATACAAAATTGAGAAGAACATAAAATTAGAAGGGGATGTGGTGTTATTTCAACCATAGAAGGAGACATTTCCTTAAGGGACATATAATAAGTGAAAACCAAAGAAGATCATATAGCGTAATTTTTTATAAAAAATCTTGAACAATAATTCTAAAATGCAATGGTTTGGATATTTCTCATGTCTTCAACATATATGATTTATGAGTATTATGTTGATGTTGGTGATATCCTTGAAGATGCACAAGTGATAGAATGGGACAATCAAATTCTTGACAAGTAGCCTAATGTGATTGAAAAAAAAATGACAAAAGATTTTGCAACTGCAAAAAGTTGTAGGGTTACAAGGAAATTTTGGTTTGGTGGAAACGTGGGGACATGGATGTGAGAATTTGGGATTCTAAGATGGATTTGGGTTGTTTTGGTTGGTCACTAGATGAATGCTCCTTTTAAATTTTATGAGAAAGATGCTTACAAACTTTCTCATGAGGGTAGTATGATCGATGGGAATCCTTAGTGAACCTATTTTCCTACATGGGAAAATCATTACTTTCATTTTCCTTCCCCATTTGTTTGAATCTCTTTTGAAAAATTAGGTTTATGATTATTTAATCAAGCTTGAGTTCATTAGCATTTATGGATGAATATAGACATATGAACAAGTGAAGGGTGGGGAATTCTATTTGTATGCCAATGTATCTCAAAGTGGAGCGTGTTAATCGATGGCATTGATATGCAAGTCTAAAATGAGGAATGTGAGCCATACTTTGCTACACATATTAAAGATTGATTGAACCATGATTTGTAGAGGTATACATGTTTTTTCTTTATAACCGAAACGAGTAAAGTATATATATTATAATGAAAGAGGAGAGACAACCAAAAATATACATGCCATAATAGTGTTCAAAATTCTCTAGCTATTACAATGACTTAATACAAAAATCTTCCCCCTTATCTCTCCAACAGATTCAAACAATAATATTGACAAAAGGATGACAACTATAAACCTATAAATGTTTACCTAACAACAAAAAACATGATAAAAACATTAAGATTACATATTTTTAAGTAAAGGCATGGCCATTGTGGCCTTCTTTCAGTTGTCTCTCTTCTTTGCTTGTATCGCTTATGATGTCCATGATGGTTGTTGTCGATTGTTGAACAATGTCTTCCTCCATCATCTTTAAACCCACATATTCTCTATTTTGATACTAAGCCTTGGGATAGGCCCAAAATAATGTTGAAGCTCATCTATGTTTCATTGATTAGCTTAGAATTTTTCTTTCCCAACCTTTGCATAGTTTTTTCCACAATTTCCTTCCTAGCTTCTTGGTGAGCCATACAAAAATTAATGCCTTCTGCATTCTCTTTCAACCCATCCATATATAGGAGTTTAAATGTCTCATCATACTAATCCTAATATCCCCAATTTCTTCTTTTCCTTTACCCCCTCGTTGTGCCTTATCTCGAGGAGCAGGCCATACCCAAACGGAGAGAAGAACAAGGTTGGAGGAAATTCTACTCACACTAGGTTATTTCCCTAACACACGTAGGAGGAGAACCACAACAAACAAACCCTCAACAAAGAAGACCAATAAAACTCCCTGCTACTAAATCTAAGGATTTATGATCATTCCCAAATGAAACACATAAGAGATGGAAGCCCTTACCAGGAACATTCGTAAAGCTTGAGCAAATCAACACTTCAAGACCCCAAGCCTAGAATGTTAACTATCCTCAAAGTCTTAAGCACACATACAATGTCTTAACCTTCCCAACTCCTCTACACTCCAATATTAGGCCCAATTCTAGTTGCACCTACTAGAGAAATCCCACATTAACGCAGAGAAATACACAAATACAATACAAAGGAATAAATTGGCTAGAGAGAAAATAAAGGAAGGGGAAATCCTAAAGCACAAGGGAGTGCTTGAGCTCCCTAGATTGCCATTAATCCTACCTAAAATCTCACATGCAATGGAGGTCTCCCTTTGTCATATGCAACAAGTTGTGCCTTGAAACCTGTGATCCAATGTCCTTCATGCTTAATAAACTAGGGGAGCCACCTTTGGTTAGGTTGGCCCCTATTGTGCAATAGTAATCCTTTGTCCAATCTAGTTTCTTCATTGGTTGGATGATCGTCTAGAGTATTGTTATATCTTTAAATATGAATTTATTTTGCCTCCAGTACTTGCTCGAGATATCATTTTATCTTTGCAAATGTTATGTTGAGGATTATGGCCTATTTGGATTGTTTTTTCCTCATCTCCTTAATAACCAAGAGAGAGTCGCCTAGAATTATGAGGTTTTGTATTTGAAGGCTATGAGCTATCTATAATCCCATATACAATGCATACAACTTAGCTTGGTTGTTCGTTGCTCTCTTTGAGTTTCATGTGCTCTATCTTCTTCCTTCTGTTGTCTTTTCATCTATCTTTTCTCAGATGGTATAGGAACATATTATACATTTTCAAGTACTCTCACTCTCCTTTTTAAGTTGATAGTCAGTCTTCTCTGCACATCAAACTATAGTCAGTCTTCCTTCTATTGGTTTTAACATTGGCCAACATACTACACTTAGCTAATGGAACGATTGTTCTGATCAAGGAAGGATTTAACGACTATTATAACTAATTGTACTAGTAGATATGCATCAAGCCATCATATGCTCATAAGGCCAACTCAAAGAATTAATCAATTTTTATTTTAATCTCCATCCATGATTTTCTCGGTCTGACTCTCCAAAATTCATATTTATAGTCATTTCTTTTCATCTCTAGAGGCATACTTTACAGGCATACTTTATCACTTCATCATACATTTTTACTATTTATTGCATAGGATACAACCATCTTTCTTATCTTTATTTGTGCACGTTTTCTACTTTCCATGATCATATTCAATAACTCAAGAGCAACATAATATTCTTTTATCATTAACAAGACTTTTAGGATTATAGATTACTTACATTACTTATACTATTATGGTGCATGGTGCATGCTTTCCATGAGAATTTGTGACATTCTCATTATTCTTTTGTTCCAGGAATAGAATTAGGGCATGTGAACAACCTTTTATGTTGGAAGTTATTTATCTCATGATCTCTTCCAGGTTCAGACCACCCCCACCCCATCTGATGTGGTTGTCATAGACCAAATGGAGGAGGAAACAACACCAATGGTGTGTTCATCAAGAACACATGCAGTAAAGTAGAGAATAATGTCTACACATACCATTGACATAGAATGTGAGAAAAGACATCTAATGCAATTGTATTCATGTAGTTGACAACTATTTGTACACAATATATATGGTTGGAGTGGTTTCAACCACTTCCAACTAATCATTCGTTTAGTTTCTCTATTACATAGCATGTTAATGTATGATGACAATGAGAGTCCTAAGGGGTCTCTCCAACACTTCTCCATGTTTTCCCTAATAATATTAATATTCACTCAAATCGTCGTTATGGAACAACCACTTTAGAATACTTTATATAACATAGCAAACCTAATCTCTAGATTTACATAACCCGAAGAGAAAGATAATATTTTATCCTATTAAAGAGAAACATTTAGTTATTGGCGTGTAATGTATACAAAATGGGATAAGGAATGAAGGCACTCAAAGATATTCCTTTAGATTACATATTCTTTTCAAGTGAAAAGACTACTAATTTTTATTGAAAAAAATAGTACTTATGAATTGCTTATCATCCTATTACAATGCTTTCTATATGGAATATATATCATAGGCCATTTAGTAATCTATAAATATATGCATATTTCCTTGAAGTACAATCCTCTTTTTGTGGTTGTCTTATGGGCATAGCATGTGTATATATATATATATATATATAAATAAAGATAAATTGTCCTCTAGGGACTGCATAAGGCTTTTTGAGTTGTACATTAATAATATGAAGTTTTTTATTGACTCTCAAAATATGCATAAGCCTTATCAGCTTTATCATTCATTACAAAGAAGTTCATAAACTATAGTCACTATATTCTGAAAATCAAAATCCTACTAAAGCTCAAGAAAAAACACTCAAAACAAGGTCTTAGGGATGACCTTTCCTTCCCGTATTTATTGAATTTTAGTTTGTCCCAGTTCCAATGCTAAGGAATGTTTCAAGAGCTCATCCTTAGAATTTAGCTCTCAGTAAACATGTACAAAGGAAATAGAAGCGAAGAACCCAAACATGTGTCAACTAGATTCCAAAGATGCTCGAGATGTGGAGCATAAATTTGCATGCGATTAGCTGTCC
>LPNX010545204.1:418657-446289 GCA_001517045.1 Pseudotsuga menziesii | reverse complement strand
TTTTCAGCTTTGTTGTTAATAAAACAAATTCCAGCTCAAAATTGTCTAGTGACCCCTATATTTTCCATATATATATATATATATATATATATATATATATGATGTTTGCAGATATTCAAATTTATGCCTTTCATGCTAGTGTAATTCCATGCAAAGGATACACTATGGGCTGTAAGGATCTTAATCAACTATTGTTCTTGATTTGCTTCCAAGTTTTCGTTGATCTTTAATGTTTTTCAAGGCAGGATCTCTATTATCTTGATAGTGGTAGGATTTTCTTCTACAGAGAACACCCTCTGCCACATTGCTTTTGGGTCTTTAGGAGTACCTATCATTTCTTCTTCTTCACCTACTACAAAAATCTCTTCACATATGTTAGTATTAAGATAAATATTTTGCATAAAATTAGACACAACTTTGTCCTCGTCTTCATTCCTGGCTGCAAGAGATGTATTGATTCTGAGTACTAGGAGAATTGCTTGATCATAAATGTCATCATCCTCCAACCAAATAAGATCTTTTGTTTCAACAGAGGGTTTAGCAAGAGGGTAAATGGTGATTTTCTTTTTGAAGTGTCCATTGGTTATGGTCATACCCCTTATTTTACAGCCAATGTATGCATCTGTTTTTGCTATCCATGGCCTACAGAGGATAAGAGGATAGTCACTAAGTTTATTTTTACTTGGAGGACCACAAAATATGCAGTTTATTCCCATGATTCTATTGAAATGATGAGATCCTCTATTACCCATTTTGATTGCATGGTTGAAGTGTCTGCTAGTTGCAGCACTATGGTTTCCTTCCTTCCTGAGGATTGCATATTAAAGTTATCATTGTGTCCATAGTCATTACGTTGATTTATACCCTTGGGTCTATGAGGGTGTTTTATATGAGAGTCTTCCTAATATCAACATGGACTATTGGGCTTCCAAGGTCAAAGTAATTAGGGTTAACAATATTTCCCAACATAAATCTGCAAGTTTTGCTACAACAATGATTGTGGGTGTATATTTCTTTCTTCTTCGTAGCCTTTTGATGCAAGTTTCCTTTATGAACTTATTACAGATGGGTACTTCCATAATATCTTGGAGAAGTGGAATTTGCATGTTCAAGTGTTTCAGTTCATTAATGACAGTATATTATGCATCGATCTAAAATCTAGTTTTCATCCTTTTAGGGAATGAGGTGGTTTGCACAATGTGTGATGGAAGATCCTTATCAACATTTGCTTCCTCGTCTAGATCAACATCCATGGGTTCTATATCTTGACTTTGTTGGTTTTCAACCACAATAGGTGGGGGCTTAAGATTGTGGACTACCTTTCTAGATCATACGTTCACCTCATCTAAATCTAGGTCTTGGCACAACATAAGTGGGAAAATTGAACATATAAATTTTATACACCTATTGGGATTTCATGTTGTTGTTGGGGTTTGTTGAATTGGCATTTGAGGTGGTCTCAGTGGATTTTGTGGAGGAGGGAACAAAGCTGCTTGTGGTGGATGCACTAAAACTTGGGGTTGTTGAGGCCTCCAATTGGATGTGGAAGGGTAATGATTCCATTTTTGTTGTGAATATTTTTTAGGATATTGCTAATTCTAGTGTTATTGATGATAGGGCTGAGGATGAGGTGGAGCATATGGGTTTTGAGTATTCTACCATTGGTTTTGGCTTGCCCCATTTGTGCCTATAAGCAAAGCTAAATTGTTGAAATTTCTTGAAGAGAAAAGTCAATGGGAGAAAGAAAGGGATTTCCTTATAGCCAAAATTGATGTCTTAAATGAAAATCAAATGATTTGGAAAAAGAAAGGGGAGAGAAGGAAAATAAAGGACAAGTGGAAATTGTTGATGTATTTGTAACTTCGGAATGTATTCACTTGTATATCTTATATTGTAACCTGATGTTCCTATCGAGAGAATCATTTGTATTTCATTGTAGCCCGATGTTCCTATCGGGGGAGTCATTAATATAATAAAGTCATTTAAATTCAATGAGGTTAACCCTCCGTTGTAAGTTAGGGCAATAGTCCCCACAATTGAGTTAAGGTTAACCCTCCTTATTGATCGGAGAGTAAAGTCCCCACAATTGTGGGGCACTAGGGTTATTAGGCTCTCCTATAGAAGTCGGCCCTGGTAAGTAATTGTTAAGTAAGGCCGACTTGTTGGATTGGAAATAAAGTGAACGAAAGAATATAAATATAAGTGAGGCTCTCCTCATTTGTACACACACACACTCACTCATCTGGGGCGCATGAGTGAGAGAGAAGGAGCTGGGATCAGAGAAAGAGACAACTGTTATCGGAGATCATCTTTATTGTTTCGCGTTTTACTTTTGCTATTGGTGCTTATTCTATCTCTGAGGAAGTTGCGGGGTTTGCTCCTTTATGGTTTCCCCGAGGAAAATTCTTTGTGTCTCTTGTCTCTTATGATTATTGATGTGCATGTTATTCTCTCAGATAAGATCCTAAGATCATATTGCTTAAATGATAAAAAGCTAACATGGTATTAGAGCTAACCAGAGAAGAAGACACTATGAAACTGCAGAAGCTAGGGCTTCTTAGTTTTTGGGTCTCTCTCCACGATCCATCAGCAAAAGGATGCTAGGCTAACTCTCCATTGAAGGGCACATCTTTCTGTCAAAGCAAAATTTGATTCTGGGCATTTTCAGTTTTTGCTACCGGAAATTAGGGCTTTTTACAGAAGAGGAATTTTTTAGTGAACCCGACATAGGATTTCTCTCATCAAAATTGAAGTTTAGAGACCAAGGTCGAGATTTTTGGTTGGGTAAAACTCCAAGAAAGTCAAACCCTAGTTTGACCCCGGGCATGAAAAACCCTAAAATACTAAAATGGGTAGTTTTGGTACATTCGCTATATCTCGGGATTGAAGAAGTATTAGGGCCGAAACATTCACAAGCCAAAGATAAAATCCTTATGTACCCTATGTAAGAATTTAAGCCTCATATTCACTATATTTTGGGAGATATGTTTCCTCCAAATCAGGATTCCAACCTCTTCCAAGATTCATCCCTAAACAGGACACCTGGGGAGAATTGTTATATCTCGGGCTACAAAGATCCAAATGAAATTTATTAACATGTTCCAGATAGGGCACAGACTGTAATTTCTGTGGTAAAAGTTTCAAACTCTGATGATGAAACAGGGACACATGGCAGTCTGTACAAGTTCGCTATGTTGAACAGTCCTGAAATAAGTCACCTTGGGAAAACTCTCATAAGTCCCAATTGGTGAAACCAATTCTGGTAAAACATATGGTGTTGGAAATAGGACAGATGAGGTTACCTTAGCATGAAATTTCAGACATAGAGGAGCAGTAATTTCAGAGATACCGCATAAACAGTATCAGTCATTTTTGTAGAAGAAATTGGTAAACTAGGGCTTCTTGTTCTGGGAGCTTCCCTCCACTGCTTTCAGAAAAGGAGTACATTGGGAAGCTCAACTTGAAGAGGTTTATCTTTCTATCCAATCAGATCTGAAAGATTCCAAGTCTTGAAAATTAGGGTTTCTCTGACAAACCCTAGATCAGCCAACTCTGGAACCAGGATGGACACCTCAAATCAGTAAGATCTAATATTTTGCTATTTACAGTTGAGGTTCTCATTTCAAAATGACTAATCACACCAGATTGATGAAAAGATTGGTGAAACTGAAAAACTCCAAGCATGGAAGTATTGGATCTCAC
Organism: Pseudotsuga menziesii; assembly: GCA_001517045.1. Taxonomy (NCBI): domain Eukaryota; kingdom Viridiplantae; phylum Streptophyta; class Pinopsida; order Pinales; family Pinaceae; genus Pseudotsuga; species Pseudotsuga menziesii. Next base: position 442,587 of record LPNX010545204.1, on the reverse strand, counting down.
TGGTTCTTGAAGAAAATGAATTAGACACCTACATAAGTGGAGAGGTTCCATTTCCAGAGGGAGATGAGGCTAAAAGCCTTACACAAGAAGAACTTGGTCAAGGCTAATAAGATCATTGTTGATTCAATCACGGATCACCTTATACCACAAGTGTCTTCCCTAAAGACACCGAAAGAGATGTTTGATTCCTTAACCAAGCTATTTGAAAGGAAGAACATAAATCAGAAGATGACTTTGAGAAAACAGTTGAAGAATGTGAAGATCCAGAATGCATAGACCATGCAGTCATACTTTACAAGGGTCTCTCAAATCAAAGAACAACTTGAAGCAGTAGAAGAAGAAGTAGAGAATACATAATTTGTGATAACCACCTTGAATGGCCTCCCAGGATCAAGGTATTTATTCATTTGAGGAATGTGTTCCAAAAGGAAGTGATTACTTTCAGCAGACTTTGGGAAGAGCATACAAAAGAAGAATCTCAACTCATAATAAGAGAAAAGAAGATGGGAGCAACTGAAGATCAAGATTTCACGATTCGAAGAAGATACCTCAAGCGATGAGGAATATTAAGAACTCAATTCTTGAAGAAACTCTTATCCATCTTAAGCATTGTTATGAATGAAGAAGACGATGAAGCTGAAAGAAGGAGTCTACCCACAAAACAAATAAGGATAAGTATTCAATTTTCATTTCATGATATTGTTTTGTTATGATTTTGTTTAAATTCAGTTGATGTATTATGCATGATAGAATGTTTGCATTAATGACTAGTATACTACTAATATGCATGTGATGGGTAAGTAGCTCATGGTGCTATACAACTCTCCATTGCTACTTATCTAGAATTAAACCTCTTTGCTAACATATTGGATTAGTGCACAATCTCAATGATGTCTTGGTAGAGATGGAAGGCATCTAGAAAAGTTTTCGTGAGATATGGATGAATGTTGTATTGGCTAAAATAGTTGCATGATTATATCTTTATGCATAAGAATTTACCATTATGAAATGTTTCTAATCATACAACTGGTGCATTTGACTTGTACGAAAGATCGCGTACAATCATCTACAAGAAAAGAAGGATGAGACTTGTTCCGAAGAACAAGTGACGACAGTTCAAGATTCACTCTAATAATCCAAAATGAAGAATAATGACTAGAATGCGATGTCAAAGACCTGAAGGGAAGTCTGTAGTATCTTCCATATGGATCTGCAAGATCCATCATGCAGTAGATGGAAACATCATGGGATACAAGGAAATATTCATAGCACGAGGCTTCTCATGAAAAGAAGGCATAGACTACGAAGAGACATTTGCAGCAACTGGAAGTGAAGACACATGACAAGCAGACTCATGTGTGCAAATTAAAGAAGACCTTGTACAAGCTCAGAATGAACCCATGGAATAACACATACATGAGGAGCTTGAAGATCACCTAGAGTGATAAAGATATTAACCTTTGCTACAAGGTTGAAGATGAAAGCCTATAGAGGATGACAAGCTCACAGATGGGTGTGAGAGGAATTTTGAAAAGGTTCAAGATAGAGGATCTTGGTATCCAATGACCCTAGATGGATACATAAAATATTAGTATCAGAGGAATCTACTTGTCACTCTAGTACAAAATATTTCAATGACTAGAGTACGAAAGGAAGAGGGAGAATGATGCTCCGCTTCAGAGAGAGTGACTGCAGAAGATCCTGAGGCTCAACATGATGCAATAGGATGGACAGCTTACCGATGGCTCTAGGATTTACTGAGAGTAAAGCGGATTCCAACCTTTACTTCAATGTTGAAGGAGGAAGACCAGTGATTCTCTTGCTATATGTCTATGACTTATTCCTGACAAAAAAGAGGAACTCATTAGAGATGCAAGAAGGAGACTTGTTGCTGAGTTCAAAATCAAGGACTTGGATATGATGCACTACTTTCTATGCATGGAGGTGTGGTAGAATGCAGATGGAATCTCCCTGGGACAAGGTAAGTATGCAGTAGAGATATTGAAGAGGTTCGGGATGATGGGATGCAAGGCCATGACCACACCTATGGCATTGAACCCGAAGCTATTGAGTGTTGCTTCATCAGAGTCGGTTGATGCCATGATGTATCACTAGATGATTTGTTCCTTGATGTACCTGACAAATATGAGACCAGATATTTTCTTTGTTGTGAACACATTGAGATATGTTCACCTGATTGTTGTAAAGCATATTCTGAGGTACCTGAAGGGTACAGTTGACTATGGGATCAAGTATGAAGCGAATCAAAAGATTAACCTGGAGGGTTATGTGGATTTGGATTGAAGAGCACTTTATGGGTGATGCTTCAGCATGGAATCAGGTGTGATCTCTTGTTTTAGCAGGAAGGAGTCCTACATGACACTGAGTACAGCCAAGGCAAAATATGTTGCCACTTGCTCGGCTATTTGGGAGGTAGTATGTTTCTTTTGAAAAATACTATTTGATTTGATTGATCTGACTTGCATTTTTTTATGATGCAGAGAGGAGCAGTGAAGCTCCAGTTTGTGATCCAGATCAAGATCTCTCAAAAGAGGGAGTTCTAGCACAGCTGGTGAGACAGGTTGTTTGATCATAAATCCTGGCTAAGCTCATAGGTTTCTCAGACGTAATCAGTCTTGTAGGTTGTCCTCAGATGTAATCGGTCCTGGTGAAGCTTGCAGGTTATCCTTGGACGTAATCAGCCCTGATTTTATTCTATGCTAGAAATGTCCAGAGTGAAGTTCAAGTACTTCAGGGAGAAGCTTGGTGTTTTCCATATCGAGGCTCCTTCCAAGGGGAAGTGATGAGTCCGTGAGCCCTTCTGACATGGTGAGAGGATTGGTTCCTTCCATGGTCAGATGTAAGTGCAGAGACATTCTGATGTGATTGTGGGATGTGTTCCCACATGATCAGTGCAGAGACACTCTGATGTGATTGTGGGATGTATTCCCACATGATCAGTGCAGATCCATTATGATGTGATTGCGGAATGTGTTCCCACATGATCAGATGTAAGTGCAGAGCCTTTATAACAAGATGAGGTTGGATGTAAGTGTAGAGCCTTTCTGACAAGATGAGGTCAAATGTAAGTGTAGAGCCTTTCTGACAAGATGAGGTGGAATGTAAGTGCAGATCATTTCTGACAAGATGAGGTCGAATGTAAGTGCGGAGCCTTTCTGCCAAGATGAGGTCGGATGTGAGTGTTGGGCCTTTCTAACATGGGTTTTGGATGTGTTCCTCCCATGGTCAGATGTGATTGTTGGCCATGCCTTTCTGACATGGTTCTTGGATTTGTTCCTCCCATGGTTAGATGTAAGTGTTGGGCGGGCATTTCTAACATGGTTCATTCCATGTTCATATATAAGTGTTGAATACGATGAAGACCTACATGGAGGCTAGGCCTACAAACAACATGAAAAAGGGATGGCTCTGTAGAACTTCATGTGACGAGTAGAATTGAGAGATAGCACCATTTGATCGAGATAGTGAAAGCTTTGATGATGATCCATTGATGATCCAGCTTTGATGATGATCCATTAATGATCCAACGTTGATGATTTTCTAGTGATGATCCAGCTTTTATGATGATCTAGTGATGATCCAACTTTTATGATGATCCAGTGATGATCCAGCTTTGATGATGATCCAGCTTTGATGATCCAACGTTGATAATGATCCAACTTTTATGATGATCCAATGATGATTTAGATTTGATGATGATCTAGTGATTATCCATCTTTGATGATAATGCATTGATGATCCATCTTGGATTATGATCCAGTGATGATCTAGCTTTGATTATGATCCACAGAAGAAGACTTGTGTTGATGAATTGTGTCAAGAGAATACCTTCCTAGTTAAGCGGGAGTGTTGATGTATTTGTAACTTCAGAATGTATTCACTTGTATATCTTATATTGTACCCCGATGTTCCTATCGAGAGAATCATTTGTATTTCATTATACCTCGATGTTCCTATCAGGAGAGTCATTAATATAATAAAGTCATGTAAATTCAATGAGGTTAACCTTCAGTTGTGAGTCGGGGAAATAGTCCCCACAATTGAGTTAAGGTTAACCCTCCTTGTTGATCGGAGGATAAAGTCCCCACAGTTGTGGGACACTAGGGTTATTAGACTCTCCTAGAGAATTCAGCCATGTTAAGTAATTGCTAAGTGAGGCCAACTTGTTGGATTGGAAATAAAGTGAATGAAAGAATATAAATAGAAGTGAGGCTCTCCTCATTTCTACACACACACACTCACTCATTTGGGGTGCATGAGTGAGAGAGAAGGAGCTGGGATCATAGAAAGAGACAACTGATGTCGGAGATCATCTTTATGTTTTCGGGTTTTACTTTTTCTATTGGTGCTCATTCTATCTCTAAGGAAGTTGCGAGGTTTTCTCCTTAATGGTTTCCCCGATGAAAATTCTTTGTGTCTCTTGTCTCTTGTGATTATTGTTGTGCATGTTATTCTCTCATATAAGATCCTAAGATCATATTGCTTAAATGATAAAAATCTAACAAAAACATGTCATCCAAGTACAGAAACAAGTACAAAAACTATAGTTCAAGCTATGTCACAAGTTAGCTTGAGAGATGAAGAGAAATAAAGAGATTAAAAGCAGAAAATAAAAAAAATGGTTGAAATAGTTAAAAAGAAGGAAGAGGAAAATAGATTTTTTGAGAATAAGAATAAGGAGCTGCTTGAGAAGAATGAAAAACTGGTAGAGAAAGTTTCATGCCACTTTCCAGTACAAGGGGCCAACAATCTTATTTGGGATATAATTATCACTAAGGCTACCAAAATGATTCCATATTTAAATTTCATTAAAGATAAAGAAGTGGTGATCAGTGTAGCAAGGCAAAGCTCTACAGTCATGAAGGAGACCTTAGATAAAAAAACTAGCAAAAACAACTCAAGATACTATAATTTTTCTCAATACTTTGTCTGAAGAAGAATTCAAACAATTGTCATTAACAATAGGATTATATTGATTACTTGGGAAAGGAAAATTACTGGAAAACATCATCACATTGAAAGTGTCTAAGCAAAGGATGACTAGATGTTACAATAGGTAAAGTCTTTCAAAGACTTATTCACGCAACTATTTCAGAGAGGGCTCCCTTCTTTTTTGGATGATGATGGTAAACTAATATCTCAATTTGAATATCAAACTCTATTGGTTAAGGCTAGGTTGGATCATGAAAAAATTGAAGATATGACTCGGTCTCTGATTGGAAAAGTTATAATTGACAAGCTAGTCGTGGATTTTGAAATAATGGATTCATTCAAAATGATTGGTGCCAAGTTGTCTCTCCTATTGCTTATGTAGATCATGTGTAACAAAGAGTGTTGGAAAAAGAAATGACAAATCATGAAATGCCATTTGGAGATCAGTTGAAAACCATTGAAAATTTTGGGAAAATTAAGTATTGGTTGCATCAATTAAGACATCCATTCTAATGCTCGAGTTAAAATGTCATAAGATCCACTTCAATGTGGAGTTAAAAATTTTCTAGTCTTTAGGGAGATTTAGGTTATTAAGTTATATGATAGATGTAATAAGGCAGTTACAAGAAGCCTATTTTTAGAATATAGGTAGTTAGGCATCAACTTGAGGAGCATTTTGATGTATAAAATCATGTTTTACAATGTAATATGGGTTGGAACCCGTGAGAGTGAGACTGATTTTTGTAGCTGATCATTTTTTCAAGTTAATAAAATTTTGCAGAGCCAAGCAAGGATTTTCCATAACATAGATTCTCGTGTCGTTGTTTTACATTTTGTATTTTCCTTTCTCATGTGAATGTTTTTCTTGATATCTTTTCATTGTGTTATCTTTTCATGCTGGAATAAGAGTGTGTTGGATCAGACTTCATATTCATATGCTATGGTTCATTAGATTTCAAGTATTCACCAACAAATTTTCCTCTAAAGTTAATATTGGGTTCATCTTTTGGTGCCCATATTAATGGGCCGCTCAACTTTCTTCTTTACCACCAGGAAATCAAGAACTTGACTATGAAAGAGTAACTATCCCTCCTATGTCAATAAATATTGTTTAAAAATCCTTGTTCATCTATAATAACTTATGATTTTGAATCCATGCCCAATGATACGCTCTTGTTTCAACCATTATCCATCATTAATTCAGTTTATGTAAACATATCTCTGTCCATTGTATCTATTTGTTGAGAGAGCCTTCTCTGGTAGGAAAGAAACCAAATTTGCTCCTAAGGGTTGGTTTGAAGGTTACCTTAGAACTATCCTTCCACAATCAAAGGCTAAATTCTGAGTGATAATAGAGCACACAATGTTCAAGAAAAATACACAAGGAGTTATGCTTGGTTTCATCTTCTAAGCCATCTCTTGGACTCCAAGATGGATCTTCGTATTCACTTGACGCAAATAGTAAATACAAACTACAACAATTATTAATCCTAAAAGATTAATATTTCCAATGAGAGAGATAGGTCCAATAAAATATAAAACCCACTTAGAGAAGGGGATAAGTCCAATCATTTGATGTAAGGGTAAAGAGGTGACTTTTTGAAGGCCTGTGGTGCACTAACAACAATCACAATTTACACAAATTCAAAGGAATCATGGAAAATAGTAGGCCAATAGAACCCATAGTGCATGATCTCGTGGTTATTTTCCTTAGCGGTGAAATTCCCACTTGAATGAAACTGAAGATGGGATCCATCATTAAAATTATAAAGGATAGTTCAAGATTTATCCTTTCCAAGGCAGCGAAGGAGCATGCATCCATTAACATGTTGAAAGAAAAGGCAATTGGTCAACATGACATATTTTCTACTTTGATCCTTAGCTTCTTTCTCTTGTTGGTTTTTTGTTAAGTTTTCTATGTTTCCATATCTTAGCTCCTAACTTGATAAGAATTTAATACATTTTTACAATAACAACATAAAGAGGATCACTAAAAGAAACAAAATCACAAGGTACACATCAATTTACCCTAGGAAACCCTAAAGGGAAAAACCCAACAAACACTTCCTCAATATAGATTACAAGAATGTAATGACCAAAGAACAAGGTCTCATAGAGAGAGAGAGACCAAACCCTAAGCATAAGAGCCAAACACCAAAGACACTAGTCATCCTCCTTCTCTATACTTCCTTCTTTCTCTCTCTTGCGCAATACAAATGTGAGTGAGTGTGTATAAATGAGGGAGGGAGCCTCCATATTTATACTAATCTTCCCAACTGTCATTTTCCCTAACTGGGTCGACATGTCGAATTGATAGTGCCGAACTACCTAGGAAATCACACAATAATAAATATATTATTCCTTTTTGGGTGCTATTGAGTCGACTTACAATGGAGGGTTTACCTGATGACTTTTACATGACCTTTTACATCAGTAAAATATCTCGAAGGAGGAATAATAATAATGTAAAGTATAAGTACAATATTCTTTGAAGTTACAATATTTCAACACTCCCCCTTAACAAAAAAGGTATTCTATTGACAACAATAACAGCTGGTGTGGCTCTACACAACATCATCAGAATGAGAGAGGAGGAATCATCAACATAATCTTTTTGAACATTGTTTGGTTCATCTATAGATCATCAAAAGTTTTGAACAACATCATCATCTACAACACGGAGTTGGAGTATCATCAACTGCAACATGGAACTGGGGCATCATCATCTACAACATGGAACTATAACATCATTAGCATCATGGAGTTGGAGCATCATCATATGAAGAATGGAACTAGAGCATCACCTACAACATGGAGTTGGGGTATCATCTTCATCTACTAGGACATCATCATATGCATCATGGAGCTAGAGCATCATCATCTATAGCATAGAACTGGGTCATCACCTGCAACATGGAGATGGAGCACCATCATCATGTGCATCAACATAGAATTGATTAAACATCATCATCATCATCTTCAATATAGAGTTGAAGTATCAACATATTCAGTATAAAAATCGATACATCACTAACAACGACATCACGAAGCTAGCTCATTAGCATTAACCTGGAATAACAACAACAATGACAGCACGAGGCTGGCTCATGAGCATAAAGCTGGAATAACAACAACGATGACAGCACAAGATTGGCTCATCGCCATAAAGCTGGAATAACAATAATGTCAACAACACGAGGCTGACTCATCATCATAAAGTTTGAATAATAACAAAAACGACAACATGCAACCATCTCATTAACATAAAGCTGGAATAAAAACAACAATATGTGACAGGCAGTGACAACATCATTATCAACAACTCAAGGATAGAGTAACATCATCTATGGCAGGTGTAATAACAACCAACATGATCCTTCCTTTCAGAATTACGAGATCATGGACAACACATATGTGGTACTCATACGATCCTTCATTTCAGAATTATGGGATCAAGTCTTTGCAGAGCTACCAATATTGATCACAGTTAACAAATACACAGGACGATCCTTCCTCTCGGAATTACGGGATCAAGTCAACCACTAACATCTTGGACGATCCTTCGTTTTGTAATTACGGGATAAATTCCACTACTAGCATCCTTGATGATCCTTCCATTCAAAATCATAGGATCAAGTACACCAACAACATCTTGGACGATCCTTCCTTTCAGAATTACGTGATCAAGTCCACTAACATCCTAGACGATCCTTCATTTTGGAATTACGGGATCAAGTCCTCCAACAACATCATGGATGATCCTTCCTTTCAGAATTACAGGAACAAGTCCATTAACATCCTGGGTGATCCTTCCTTTCAAAATTAAGGGATCAAGTCCACTAAAATCCTGGACAATCCTTTTGGAATTACGGGATCAATTCCACTACTAACATCATGGACAATCATTCCTTTCAAAATTACAGGATCAATTCCACCCATATAAAAATTTAAGACGATCATTCCTTTCGGAATTACGAGATCAAGTCTAAGGATGGTTAGTCCCAACATCTTGGAATATCCTTCCTTTCGGAATTGCAGTATTAATTCCATAAACATCTTGGACGATCCTTCCTTTCGGAATTGTGGGATCAATTCCATCAACATCTTGGATGATCCTTCCTTATGGGATCAAGTCCATTAAGATCAACATTTAAGAAGATCTTCCTTTCGGAATTACGAGATCAAGTATAAGGATGATCAATCCCAATTGAGATACCTATTGTGATCAGGATACCATAGTATCAACAATACTTCTCCCTTTTCGAGGGAATTCCTTACGAACAACACCAATCTTGTCTCGTAAGTTTTCAAACTTCACATGAGATGGAGGCTTAGTTAACACATCTACAACCTGCTCATCTGTGCTCACATATCGGAGCTTTATATCTCCCTTTTTCACCATGTCATGAATGTAGAAGTATCATATTTCTATGTGCTTCATCTTATCATGGAACATAAGGTTCTCTATCATATTCATGCAGCTTTGGTTATCACATAGAATCATAGTATCATCCATCTCCAGATCAAATAGATATGGAAACAACTTCCAAAGCCATATGGCTTCACAACTGGCAGAAAAAACTGCAATGTATTCCACTTCTGCAGTGCTAAGAGAAACACTAAAATTATTCCTTCTTATCCATGAGATCATGGCTGACCCTAGACTGAAACATCCTCCTGAACTTCTCTTTCTATCTGATACACTTCCTTCCCAATTTGAATATGTATAACCATACAGTTTGAAGTCACGATCTCTAGTATAACTGATACCATATTCTATCATACCTTTCAGGTACCTCATCACATGCTTTGCAGCTACTAGGTGAACATGTATGGGCTCAACCAAATACTGACTCAAAGTGTTCACAACAAAGCATATGTCTGGACAAGTATTCATGAGATACATCAATGAACCAATGATCTGTCTTTATAGTGTCACATCCACTAATTCTAACGAAGCATCAACCAACAATTTCAAGTGGACATCCATGGGTGTGGCCATGGATTTACATTCCAACATGTCAAACCTTTTCAGGATTTCTAGTGCATACTTCTCTTGGTTAAGGAATATTCCTTCTAGTCTCTGCCATACTTCAAGACCTAGAAAATAATGCATCAATCCAAGATCTTTGATCTCAAATTCTGAAGCGAGATTCTTCTTACACTCTGACGTTTGCTTCTCATTACTTGCTAGGAATAAATCATCCACATACAACAACAATATGGTAGGCTCATCATCCATAACCTTGAAGTAAAGGTTAGGATCAACCTTACTTTTGGTAAATCCCAAGCTCATTAGAAAAGTATTGATTCTTCCATACCAAGATTTTGGATCTTGCTTCAATCCATACAAATCCTTCTTCAATCTACACACATGTGTCCCTTTGTCTTGGACTTCAAAACCTTGTGGTTGTTCTATGTACACTTATTCCTCAATAACACCATTTAGGAAGGTTGTTTTCACATCCATCTGGTGTAACTTCCATCTCGTCTTGGTTGCAAGTGCCATGATGGTTCTGATAGAAGTGTACCTTGCTACAAGAGAAAATTTCTCTTCATAATCAATTCCTTATTTTTTGAGAGAATCCAAGGGCCACAAATATGGCTTTTTATTTATCAATACTTCCATCGACTATATTTTTTATCTTGTAGATCCATTTGGAAGGTACCACACTCTTACCTTCCGGTTTGGGAACTACTTCCCACACACCATTATTCATTATGGATTAGTATTATTTTGTCATGGATTCTACCAATTATTTGATTTGAACAATTTCTTCAAACAAGTAGGTTCTTTCTTTACAAGATCACACAAAGCCACATAACTAGGAAATGGATTTGGCTTCTTTCTTTGCCTCGTGGAGCCTTCTGGAGCACCATACCTTTCTTATTCTTGAATAATATCACAAGCCCAAGCTGTATTTATCTTGTGGGATATATTGATGTGGGGAGGTTCTTAGGGCTCTAACATATCATGTTATTCATAAATCTCATCATTAGGAGAAGGTGCAACTTCTTTCATCGCTTCTACAGCTCTAGGAGCTACAACTTCTTCATATGTTTCTTCAAGTTGGAACTTTCTCGATCTGTTGAGAGTTGTATATTCATCAAAGGTTACATCCCTTCTAATTTCCATATGATGGTCACTTGGTATATAGATTCTAAAGGCCATGGAGACCTCAAAATATCCAACAAATATTCCTTTCTTTCTGGAAGGACCCAACTTGGTTCTTTTCTCTTTTGGAATATGAAAAACACTAGACAACCAAATGTCTTGAGGTGACTTACCTAGGGTTTCTTTCCTGTGAACATTTCTTCAGGGGTTTTGAACCCAAGTGCACTATGGGATATTCTTTTTTGGACATATATTGTTGTCCTTGCTTCTTCACCCCATAAGTGCATAGGAATCTCTTGATCATGGATCATGGCATTCATTGCTTCCATAATGGTTTGGTTCTTCCTTTCAACAACACCATTCTATTGTGGATGATAGGGAGTTCTAAGTTCCCTCTTAATATTAACATCTTTGCAAAAGTTTCCAAATTCATTTGAAGTATACTCTCCTCCATTATCCGTCCTGAGTGTCTTGATCTTTCTTTCTGAACGATTTCCTACCAAGGATTTGAATTCCTTGAACTTTCCCAACACTTCATCTTTTGATTTCAAAAAGTAAACCCAAGTCTTATGAGTGTAATCATCAATGAAAGTTACATAATATACATACCCACTTAAAGATGTTGAGGGCATTGGACCACATACTTCTGAGTCTATAAGTTCCAATATTCCTTTTGACTTGGTGTTTCTCTTTGGAAATGGATTCCTTATGCTATTTCCTTTCACACATCCTTTGCATATTCCTTCATGATCAATATTAGGTCTGGTAGATCTATGACTACTTTGCTCACATGTGGTAGGGATTTGTAGTTTATGTGAGCAATCCTTATATGCCATAGTTCACATGGACTTGTAGTATCATGAATCAATGTTTCTTATGAGTGACCTTTTAGTTTATACATGCCACCTTCTTCTGTCCCAATGACAGATACATATTTTAGATATTTACCTCTAAGCCACATAAGAACTTCACCATCTATAAAGACAACTCGTAATCCTTTCTTATCTAGGGCTGAAATAGAAAGTAAGGTCTTCTTCAAGCCAGACACATATAGAACATACTTCATCTTCATTGAGGTTCCTGAATCAATATTATATGTGGCATCTCCTATTTCCTTGATGGGATATTAATAGTCATATCCTATTGAAACTTTCCAAGGAGAGTCCCTTTCCTCAAAACTAGAGAGTATATTCTTATGTCCTTTCATGTGCTTTAAAGCACCACTATCAATAAACCATGTGTTACTTCTAGGCGTTGCAGACCAGGAGAGAGTAGAGAATAGAATATATTATTCACCTTCTTCCTTTGCTAACTTCTTAGGAGGTTCTTCTTCATACATTCTTGATAGGAAATGAAACATCTCCTTAGGTGTATCCTTAGAGGATACTTGAGGAATCAAGTGATCCTTAATAGAATATGTTATGATCATCTTGGCTCTAATAATGTATTTCTTGTACTTTTCCTTTGCATCATCTTCTTTTGGTTTTGACATAACTTCCTCGATAAAATTTGCAAGATCATTCTCTTCTAGAATGAGTCCTATTATATATGTCCAAGCATGAAATTTTTATATGCCTTCCAACTTGTCATTAAGTTTAGTGCTTGGAGACATCTTGTCCCAGAGATCATAAAATGACAAAAATTGAATTTCTCATAAATGAAAATTGTACTTACCAAAAGATGTGTTTCAATGAGGTGGGTATGATGGTATAGTCAGTTTCTGAATAATCCAAATTCTAACCCTTGAAACTGGACTTGCAAAATTCCGGATTGCAGTTTTTGGTTATGTTTCTGGTTTTTTGGTTTTTGGTTCCAATACAAACTATGGATTGAATTTATAGAGGATATTCCCACTGAAAACTTCGATCTTGGTTCCAAAATATTCGTCTAGGAGGGGCACACTTTCCTATATCACTTGCAATAAAAAATCCACTTTAATAGAAAACCCTATTTTTCTTGTTTGAAGAAGGAGAGAGATTTACCTCATGAAAGTTGTTCTTTTTAGGTTAGCTCTGATACCATGTTAAGTTTTTTGTGCTGCCATAGCTTAAGTCCTAACTTGATAAGCATTTAATACATTTTCACAATAACAACATAAAGAGGATCACTAAAAGAAACACAATGACAAGGTCCACAACAATTTACCCTGGGAAACCCTAAAGTGAAAAACCCAACAAAAAATTCCTCAATATAGATTACCATAATGCAATGACCAAAGAATAAGGTCTTGTATAGAGAGAGAGAGAGAGAGAAAACCCCAAGAATAAGAGCCAAACACCAAAGACACTAGTCCTCCTCCTTATGTGTCCTTCCTTATTTCTCTCTCTTGTGCAACACGAGTGTGAGTGAGTGTGTATAAATGAAGGAGGGTGCCTCCCTATTTATACTAATATTCCCAACTGACATTTTCCCTGACTGAGCCGACCTAGCTAGGAAATCACATGATAATAAATATATTATTATTTTATGGGTGTTATTGACCCAACTTACAATGAAGGATTTACCTGATGACTTTTATATGACCTTTTACATCAGTAACATCTCTTGAATGAGGAATAATGATAATGTAAAGTACAAGTAGAATATTCTTCAAAGTTATATTATTTCAATAGTTTCATATTGGGAGGGAAGGTTTGCATATCAAGATATCGGTCAATGTCCTCAGACCAAGAAATAACAACCATGTTGTGATCCATGTTAGTGTACTCGATGGAAAATACAGAGTATAAGGACTCAGTCATATTCAATGTTTGAGGAATTGAGCTCAGCGTGCTTAGCTAAAAGAAGAGCTAAGTCATGAAGTTTAACAATATTGGAAATAGTAAACTTAAGGTTGAACTCTTGGATCTTATCCAACCAATTATATAGTTTTCCCTACAAGTAACTTTAGTACAAAAGGTTCTTTATGGCAGGGAGGGGGACTTTAACAACCGTATTCCTTCTAAGAAGATGATGATGAAACTTCATCAAGGAGATGACTAAGGCCACTGCCTATTTTTAAATCAAAGGAAACTTGACCTTAGCCTATGATATGATTCGACGCATACATGCAATAGGATTCTCATGATCATCAGATCAAATTTGAATAAGGATAGTGGAAATAACATGTTTGATTGCATTAGTATAAATATGGAAATCATGATTGAAATTCGGATTGGCTATGACAAGAGGAGAGATAATGGAATTCTTGATAGCCTCAAAGGAGGATTGTGATTTTTCATTCCAATTAAACACCATGTCATTTTAGAATAGTTAATGGATAGGCTTGATTATTTGGGTGAAATTAGGCACACATTATCGCACAAAATTGATTTTACCCATGAAATATTTGATGGCTTTCTTGGATGTAGGCCTGAGGGAGGTTCTAGATTTTATATATGCACTTAAGATCAATTCTCACACCCTGCTCATAAACAATGCTCCCTAATATCTTCCCTCCATTAACATCAAAGATAGACTTGTTGGGGTTCATGGAAATAGCAAATTTCTTACATCTAAGGAAAACTTGATGAAGGTGGTTGAAATGGTCATCTCTCTTCTTAGAATGGATCGTTAGGTGATCTAAGAATATTTGGATGATAACCCGTATAAAGTTGTAAAAATATATATGCATCACCCTTTGGAAAGTGGTATTGACATTTATCAAGTCAAAAGGAATATGATGGTAAGAGAATGCACCCAATTCAGTGGTAAATGTAGTGTTGTAATGATATTTGGGATTGATATTAATCTAGTTGTATCTCAAAAATCCATCTAGGAAGAACATCATTTTGAAAATGGCAACTTGTTGTAGGATAACGTCCATAAAAGGTAAGAGGAATTTTTCCTTCACATTAAACTTATTGTGGTCTTTGAAATCTATGCAAAGGTGGATGTCGCCATTCTTTTTCCTTACTGGAACAATATTGGAAACCCATTAATAATATCATACTAGAAAGATGGTGTTGGCCTCAAGAATTTTATGAAGCACTTTTTGAATGATGACATCAAGCTTTGGGTTCACTTGTTGGTGTGTTTCTGTATTGGAGTATGTCCTTATTCTAAAGGAAAGGAATGTTGGATGATACCCAGATCAAAACCTCTATGGTCCGTGTATGACCATGCAAATATATCCTTGGATTCCAATAAAATGGTGAGAAATTTATCTTTCTCCTCCTAGGTTCACTGGGATCATATGTACAAGAATTTTGGTTCTTCTTTAGAACCAACATTAACAATAATGGCAGGGCCAAACTTACGCTTGGGAGGCTCAGGATCTATACTTGGATTCTTGGGAACACCATATGATGAAAACATACCCTCAAACAAAACTAAATATTTAGGATAGATGTTATTGTTAAGGTTCATAATTACTGAAGAAGTAGACTTTTCATCTCTGTGATTAGTCATAAAGAAATAAATATCGTTGGCATCCTCAAAAATTTGACATGATTCATCATTGTCTGGAACAGAGGGGAAGTATAGAGAAATTACACCACAACTAGGATTGTCATTTGAATGTTGCCAAGAAAGTATAGAAGTGAACATGGCTAATTTATCAACCACCATATTCATCTCATGAGGGATATATGTAAGATTAAGAAAAATGAATCCTTCCATGAGGTGAATGATGACATGAATGTACCTTTGGAGAATCTTCTTGGATGCTCGATAAATATTCTTATTCTTGTTAATGACCAACTCACTATCTCTAAAAACTTGCAAATGACGGAATCCTAACTCCGAGACATTTTGGAGACCTAAAGTAAGAGCTTTGAATTCTGCAACATTATTTGTGCATCGAAAGTAATTTAGGCAGAAGGAAAAATGATAAGGATTGATAGAGGGTGAGAAGAAAATGACATTGGCACCATTGCCTTTAGTAAAGGAGGCTCATTCAAAATTCATATTCTAGAATTGATCGTCATCAATTTTGGGTTGGGTACATGGTTCTTTCTCTTCCTATGTCTAGATAGAGTAAGTGTCGATATTAGTGTCAATATGATCGATCTTAAAACTGAGAAAATTTTCAATGTAGGGCACAGTCCAACGTTCTCTCATGATGATTAGGTTCCTCCTACTATCGTGCACAAGAAGATGAGTTCCTTCAAGGCTAAGATAACCCCTAGTTAATTTTTTCCGTTCATGTCCTAGGATCGTGGAAAATTTGCTAATGTCCATATCAAATACTAGAAAATTACACATGGTTTTGACATGTAATGTCCCTAGTATTGACCCTTGACATAAATTATGTGAATGATGTACTATTGTTGATAATTGAGAGGAACATGGTGATGATCTCAAGGAAAAAGACCTACCATGGAAATATCGAATATATATGTGTATATCGACAAGTAATGTCATTAGAGAACCATGCACTGGTCAAGAAAAATAGTATTGTAAATGTGATGTACATGTGCATGATAATAATAAATAAATTGTAATGTCCCTTTTTGGAGTTTTGGAGAAAATTACAATTTGGGCATTTTCAAGCTTTACTAGTCATGATTCTAGAGGGTTCCAACTTTCACCAAATGGTCACGAATTTGAAAGGAAATGGTATGGTGAGTCTTAAAACATACAAAGGTGTTTTATGGATAATTTTTATCTGAATTTAGACTTCTGCAACCTTGTTTGTGGTTAACGAGAAACAATGCAAGTTTACTAGGAAAAAGTGGTCAACTAGTCCTTCTTGGCTTGGTTCCAAACACCACCTAACATTTCCAAAATTATTATGGAGAGATAATAAGGAATTTAAAACATACTATAATACCTCAGACACTCAATGTCTGAATCAGAAATTCATTTTGACATGTGACTCAATTTTTCACAACTTTGGCCAATTTCTAGCTTTAGACTAGTGAAACCCAAGTTGACCCAAATGCACCCAAATGACTTAAAATTATTTATGGAAGATATTGAGGGGTATTAGTAAATCCTAATTCATAATAATAATTCTAATACACTTTCCAATTTATTCTGCAACTTTTTTTGGCCATAGGGAAAGAAGGACAATAACACTAGGAAACTGATGTTAAAACCCCCAAGGGTAGATGCCACTTTTGGCTCTTCAAATGAAGTACGAACATCCCAAATTTGAGAAAAAATTATGGATATGAATATCATACATCAGGGTATGTAATTAATCATGGTTTTTATATCTTAAAACTGGTTATAAAGTACAACATCTGTATGATAACTTTCTGTAAAATTGCTGAGGGGGGAATGGCATTGCTAGATCCATTTTAACTCATAAATAGTACATGAAAAAATTCATAACATTGCATGATGAATGGATACCATATAAAGAATATAATTTTCTTACTAAACATCATTTAACATCATAGAAATTCCTTAATACATATCAGATATATAATTCCTTCGAAATGGAATTCAAACACATGAAAACTAGTCATTCAAACTCATAATAATGCAAGCCTTTCACACATGGATTTCTGATATTTAGAATTAAAGATAATATGGAAATAATATTACATATAAATGAATCATATATTCCTTCCCCATCATCTTAAAAATCATATAAATTTTCTCATACAAATCTATTATGCAACTCTTTCCAAAATGGAAGCCAAATACATGAAAATGAGTCATTTAAGAGCATGGGAATGCAAGCCTTTCATACATGTATTTAGGATATTTCGACTTAAATATCATATTTACATGATATTACAGATCCATACATCATATCTAACATCTTCGGAATCAAATATACTTAGGAAATCACAAGCACCACTCCAACAAGTGCGCCCTCAACATGAGAGTGTGGGGGAATGGAGAAGGATGAATGAGAGAATAGGGGAATATAGGAGAATTTGATTGTATGGTCCTTCAACCTGAAAATAAAAATACTTCATTAATATACAATGATAGGTCTGAATGGCCTCTCTATCAACCAACTTGTAAAGGAATCCAACTCCCTCGAAATTGGTTCACAAGCAGGGAGAGTGAACACTCACCGCACAATGGACAAGCAAAAGCTCTCCAAAATGCCAAAGGAAAAATAAAAAAATGATAAAAATCCATTATCCTTAATCATGAAATCCTTTTATTAACTTCATGAGGCCTCCTAAGGTCGAATTTCCTTCCATGGGATTCCTCTAACTCATCTTAGTGGTTTAGTAACTCTCATGACACTTGTCTTCCTCTTCATGCTCCGATTCTTTCCCCAATTCGAATGGATTCCTATAACTCCAAAATTCGACCTCTTGGTGGCTATTTTTATCCATGTCATGTCATATTTGTCATATGTCTGCAATCATGTATGGATTTGTCATACTTGTCATAGAATCTTCATCATTTATTGTCATAGAGTGCATGGAATCTCCTTTCAAGTGGTACACATTGTCTTCTAGTCTCTTCCTCTTCCATGGGAGTTACTCCCCTTTATCAATTCAAATTCCTTGGAACATTATATTCTATTTGAAACAACATCACCCTCCAATAATGTTACATTACCCATGTGTTCGAATTGGGATGAAGATCATGCCAAGTGTGTGGGGAATCTAGACATCCAAAAGCTTCACAATCTTCCAAGTGTCTTCATGAACCCATACCACCTTATTTTCTTACTATTTATCATTTATGTGACCCATTTAAATGTGAATATGGTAAAATAAAGTCCTTTTGGGTCCCATAGACCCTTATTACAAAGTTTATGTCTCCATCTCAACCTAGGGAACTAGTAGGTTGGCGGAACATTATTTGCAAGTAGATTTATTTGGAAATTATTTAATTGGGGACATGAAAAAATACACAACTAAATGTACAAGGAATCAAGAGCATTGAGCATGATTATCCAAATGTTATGTATGGATGTATTGAATCCGTGAAGCCAATATATGAGAGCAAAGTGTCCTAGTACCTAGAGAGGACTGAGGAACCATCAGATGTTAGCTTGACCCATGCACCCCAATAATTTAATGCTTCCAAGAAGATGGTAGTTGAGAAAGTTATTATCTTATGAAAAGGAAGGAGTGGGTATAAGTTTCCTTGTGATAGAGTAGTGTGCATTCCTTGCATCGGTAGCCCTGCAAAACGGATAATGCGGATCACTTATTGGGTAAGGGATCCATTGCATTGATGTCATCCTTAAATTACTTGTCAGTTGGGAATGGTGAAGTAGCATATTAGTGAGTCAATTAGTCATATTGTGAGTGAGTATGTCAACTAATAAATGAAGTTGCATGGTCAAGTAACTCAGCCCTTCATGAATGTATCTATCTTTCCCTCTCTAGAGAGGAAGTGATATGGAGATTATTCCTCTTCAATCATCCAACCATGAAACAATTTATCCAATTTTCTCTGAGGAAGACTCGAAACCTTGCTTAAGAGGAAGCCAAACCTAAATAGTGACATAGTGGAGAGTGGACTTAATTTTTGGTTCATGGTCATGACAGGGAGTTGAGGAGGAAATTGGAGAATGGAACTTCTATGCGTTCTTCTATGGATCTAGGTAGCATAGTGATATCAAATTAATCGTCTATTAGCTTGAACTTGAGCATATTGAGTTTGTGTTGAAGTACTATGTGACAAAGTTTGTTCCCATAAGTGTTTGAGTAAGTCTGAGTAGAGTGGTGATAGAGTGGTGAACCGTCACAAATCCTTAGACACAAAATTGAGAATCCAGGTTTCCTTGATGTTGAGTTATCCTGAGTGTGGAAATATATGAGTCCAATTTTGATAGAATGGTTTGTTGGAAAGTGACCAAATTGACTTCCTTGGAGTTGTTGGTTGTGGGAGTCCAATATTTGTAAGCCCTAGGAAAATAAATCATGTAGGAAAATGAGTTAGGGTTTGGGTGGTCTTTCTATACACATACTGGTATAATACTTGGAGGAAGGTGACTCCCCAAGGACCATTGAGAAACAAAGGGGTACCTTTTTTGTGTTGTGTGGAGTGGGTATTGCGGACCCCACTAGATAGCAGAGTCTATGTGAGGCATCTGTGGTTCTAGATGTAAATCATATCTAACTGTTTGTCCTAATTGATTTGTTGTGATATATGAGAAGTGGATAAAGTGTGGAAAACCAAGTGGATTGAGATCCAAAAGCTGTTGCATGATCTCATGGTGAAATAGTATGTTTTGAGTGTTCTTTCTATGCACACACTGGAATAACACCTACACGGTGTTGTGTGAGGAGGGTATTTTGGACCCCAAACTAACTGAGTATGCACAAAGTCAATTGTTGGTATTGTGAGTACCAAAGTGGTATAGAGAATGGATTTGGCTCCGATACTAGTGAAGGTTGAGACCTCGTGGTGGAATAGAAGGGTTTAGATGGTATTTCTACACACACACACTAGTATAGCATATGGACGAGGGTGGCACTTAAGGTACCATTGAGTAGTGTAGGGGTACCTTCTTGGTGTTGTGTGGGGAAATTATTGTGGACCCAAAACTAACGAAGTCCGCTCAAGGTGACTTTAACTCTATGGTGAGTCAGGTATTGAGAAGGTTGTTTACTAGTGTCCCCCTTTTCAAGCTTTAGTTCTTCCTACTCTTTCCTCAACTCCTCTCATTCTTTTAGTTTTCCATGAGATTCAAGATGCTCCAAAAAGGGCTCAATATTTATCAATAATGATAATTAGTAAGGTAATACTCTTGAAAATGGCATCTCCTTAGATTCCCACCTTACACATCTTAACTCTTCATAATCAATGGAAATAGTATATATAATGTAGATTTCATACTGAGTCATTAAACAATGTATGCTAGTAACCTATGTATTAACGATATTCGAGAGATATCTACAATGTAAAGAACATCCTTAAGAATTTGAATAAGTTCCATAGCTATATATGAGTTTTTCCTTTGACCACTTAAATACTAATTTGAAGCTTGGGGCTTTGGTAATAAAAGATCACATTTTCCCTTATAAATATTAAATTTTGAGACCAATTAAAATCTATATACATACTTCAAAGTTTTTTTAAAGATGCTTCCTCTTGTTAGGATTATTTGTAATCCTCCCTTGTCCACCACAATCTAAATGCCAGTTTTCTAGCTTGGGAATATGTTGCCACTTCATTAGTACCATGGATAAGTTATCTAGGGCCCAGCTACCACTTGATGCGCTAGTCTCCATGAGTTTAGGAGCTCTATAGGCCAATCCAAATATTTTAGGAACCCACACTAAGTCATGGGAGTCTCACAATCAGTTCACCCTAGTCGGTGTTGATTTATGCTCTGATAGGCCACAGTCAGTTCATCTTCAGTTATTCTAGCTCCAGCTTTGCGTGATTTAAGGATATTGGGTGCATTTTCTCGCTTACCTTGGTTAGTTACACTAGTGAGCCTCGAGTGGTGTTTTTCCACCGTTAGTGATCTCTGGAGTCATTCCAAGTCATGGAATTTGAATCACTCTTAGCAGATTTGACAGGTTAATGATTATTCAAATATTGTTATGTTGTCAAAAATTTTCCTCTTATCTGAATAATTTCACCATTATTGTTTGACAATTCTTGCACTGAAATTCTTCCTCATTCATTCTTTCTTTTCACAGTGAGGTTCAATCCAGCCTGATAATCATGTGGCTCTAGTAATTTTAGACATCTTTTCAACACACACACACACACATATAATCACCAAAAAAATTCCTATTATTAATCCATTGTGCATATTTTTGGCTTAAGAGAATTTCTATATGATCATGGATTTTTCAAAATGTTTTTTTTTGTGAAAAAGTGTATTATGGCACTCCTTACCTTCCTATTAATTTTTTTTCCTTCTTTAATATAATATGATGTATTTGTGTTGTTAGTAGACGACACAAAGCAGATCCACTCAATTCAATTCTCTACATGGATACTATTCTATTATTTCTATATCTGATTCTATGCTTGAAGACTAATTGTTTACATGCATCGGAAACCGAATCGCAATCCTCAATGTCTGCTTTGCTTGGAAAATCAATGGTTGATTCTCATTCCTCCAAATCTATAGCATGAAAAAAACAATTGTTTTGTTCCATTGTTGAGATTTAAACACGTGTCACCTCAATATTCATGTCTGAGTTCTTGGGAGATATTTGCTTATGGAACTATGTAGTGTACTTTTTTACACTTTGTCCTTGCCCCTATTGATAATAGTGCCATCAAATTTATTACTGCTCTTCATACCTAATAGGGTAAAAATGGAATTTGAGAAATTTTTTTAATACCTCCCTTTTAGTTACTATGGATTTTGACTTTCTATGTTGGGTAAGCATACATTGCACTCAAACCTCATAAACCCCCCCAAAAAAACTCTTTCTAATACCCATGCAATATAAAAATGGCATAGATATTCTAAGGGTTTGATTACTATAACAACTTTAAACATCTAATAAAAATGGTAGTGGATATTCTAATGGTTTGATTACTACAACAACTTATAACAAATTTTAAACATTTAATAAAGATGGCATTGGATATCTAATGGTTTGATCACTATAACAAAATTTAAACATCTACTCCTATTAAGTAAGCATATGCTTAAGTGTACATCTATTATTTTATACTTTTACATTAACAAGAAGACATTGTTGCATCTTAGCCTCCACCACGCATGCTCTAACTGATTAAATGCAATCAAACATTTCAGATGCAATTACCATTATAACTAGTATGTATCCAATCCATAAATATATGCCATTCCCATTCCTCGAAAATCACTCAGAAACCGATTCCCGTCCCTCAAGGTCTACTCTGCTAAGAAAACCAACAAATATATTCCATTCCGTTAAGCGAAAAGGCCAGCAAATATTTTTCATTTCTGTTGCTCTCAGAAAACAGTTTAACATATTATTGTACGTTAACTTTCTCTTGGAGATACATCTTAACTTTCATTTTCATGGGCCTATTTTTCTGAATCTATTTCGTTTTTATGTTTATGATGATTTCAAATTTGAGTATTTTATTATACACAACTCCAAAAAGCACTCTGAGGAAGCAAAGTGTGGACAATTCAATTTGTATCGTCATTAGGAACTTGTGTTTTTTTCAAGCAGAAAAAAAAAACATTTCTTTTTATATTAAAGAAATTGGTTACAACACCATAATAGTTATAGTAAAGATTTCTCTCCGGTCTCCTATCTCTTTTAAAACAATCTAACAAAGATATGTCCACAAATGATACATATTTCACTACGCCATAGTTTTCGTATAATAGGTTGCCACAATCATGTTCAAAAAATCTGGCCATCACAAGCTTAAAACATAAAATTGATCAACACACCAAAATATAACATATTGAGGTGGTGTTGATCTACAAGTATATGGTAAGGAATGCAATTGTTTGCTACACATATTGAAGATTGATTTAATTACAATTTATATTTAAAATATATTTTATAACTAATTTATTCTCTCTGCATTAATATAGATGTTTCATTAGCCATTTAGTAATGATGATCTTTTACTTTAGGGGGTGTTTTTATAGATTTATGATTGTCGAGGTATTTCGAAGTTTGATGTATTTTTGTGAGATAGACAACATATATTCATTTCATATTTTTTTGGTGGACTTTATTAAAACTTCTCCAAACTTGTCCTAAATATATTGTGTGATGATGCATGTTATGTATTTTGGGATTTTTGGTTAACCTCATTAAAATATCTTTGAACTTTCCTGAATTAATCCACTTGCTAACACATGCTTGTTGTTATAGAACCTGCCAACTGAATGGAAAAGAATTGCCATGGGTGTTTGTCCTTTAGGGCACATTATTGTTTCGATGATGCTTACCTACAGATAGCACTCCATACCCTCTTGCATATGTGAACTAAAGGGATTTATGATAAGGCCTCATAGCTTTGGGTCGAGTTTGTTATTGCATGAGAAGTGTATGATATAAGAGTGAGATTCAATATGGAGGAGAGGAGA
>LPNX010545204.1:400450-418518 GCA_001517045.1 Pseudotsuga menziesii | reverse complement strand
ACACACACACACACACACACACACACACACACACATGCACACACACACATACACACACACATGCACGCATACACACATTATTTCTAGTAACTCATTCCTCATTGCATGTGGATATTCATGGTATAAACTATAAGGTCGACTCATCCCAAATGGTTTTAATCTTTTTGAGACTATTGATATGTAGTCTTCTTTAACTTCTTGTAAATTTGTGGACTTGATCCTTGAAATCCACTATTGCATCAAGTGGTATAAGAACCTATTTTTTGTTTCTCTATTAAAGAGTTTGTGGATATATTGTTCTTGTTGATAGGTTGTTGAAGAGGATTATACAAGGAGATGTAAGACTAAGAGTTTCAAGATGATAAATAGAATTTACAGAGAAGTGAATTTTTATGACATAAATGGTAGGGAGAGGAAACAAAGAAATTCCTCTTAGAAGAGGCCTTAGAACACGATGAAGAGTTGAAGTTGGAGATGATATTGTGGAGTTGCTAGATACATTTACATCGAAAGTGGGGGACATGGAGATTGCAAAATGAAGAGGAGTGGGTAGAAAACTTAATTATGGAATAATGAAGAGGGAACAAGATTTAACCCCCCCCCCCCCCAACACACTAAATGGAACAAAACAATGATCCCAAAAGAGTCATATTTGTCTACAAGAAATTAAGAGGTATTACATCATTATGTTGGGATACTTACAATTATAGAGACAATGAATTGGCAAGGGGGGCAGTTTGACATGTGATCGGATGATAGGGAAATCAAAATAAAATTTTCCCTCTAATTTTTCTTTAAATTTGTTGAGACAATTTTCCCTCTAATTTTTCTTGGGCTCAGATGATATGGATTCAGTTGAGATCATTGAATCCATTGCAAATTTTAATGGCTTGAGATTTAGCAAACAAGATGGAATCATTGTAATTCCCTTGTTTTGTCACATATATGGTATTGAATATGATAGTGTAAATGTTGTAAATATGTTAGTATGGACTTCTAGTGTGTCTCTCAAGGCCAAGGCACAACTAGTGAATAAATAGGCATATCCAATGTAAATATGCATATAAGTTTAAGCACCATGTGGTAGGCTTAATTTTTGTAAATATTATGATGAAATGTAATATTGAAATGTTTAAAGTGGTTTCTTAGAGCACGTGAATATGATTCCACTAGAGGGAAGTGGAAAAGTGGGCTTATAAGTAACCAAGTCCTATGTTGTCAAGTGCCAGCCCTATTTCTCACCCATGTTTCTTAAATAGAGCCATATACCTTATTGACACATTAAGCCAATCATTGAATGCATGTAAGAGGTTTGGTGGGGAAAGTATCCTCATATAATTGCAAAAGTAAAGGTTGAGACCCTTGCAGGAAAGGACTTTGGATGGACTCTTTCTACACACTTTGAAAGCACTAAGATATGGTGTGTTATTACTTGGTGTTGTGTGGCATAGAGAGAGGGAGTTACATGGTTTGCTTAAGAGCTAGAATAGTTTATTGGAGTATACTATTAAGGGTGGCTTGGACTAAGCATGACATCAAATGGTTGGGTTGGAGAGGGAGAATACCTAAGAACAATTCCTTCACCCCAATGGACTCATAGCCCAACATGGGGATGGTATTTGCAACAAACACCTATGATTGTGTGGATTTTTTCTTGTATGCAACTAATTTCATGGACCATATTCTTTGAAATATGAGTACATCTCATGTTGTTTAGAAATATTGTAAATGCTTAAGATCCATTGATATTTTTGTTAGGGACTCTATTCCATGTATGGATGCCTTATGTGTGATCAACACCATTCTATTATTATTGTATGCATGCTTATTAGTAGTAATTCCTTATTTGCGTTATAACAAACTTGTGCATTATTATGAGATAATGGGTGATTGGTATCATGGAAAGACTGAAGGGTTAAAGCTTGGTGTAGTGGCTACCGTACATGGCTAGTTAAGCATGGAGTGGAGTTACATAAGATGGAATCATACGTTACTATTTATTGTGCATGTTGAATTGGTGTCCATTCATAATGATGCTCAAAAAGTGACCTAAGTTGATGCATTGTATTTTAAGTGTTATTGGATTTCCATGCCCAGAACATACGGTGTTGCTCTATTGGTGTACTTATAAAGGTGCAACCAACAAGGGAGGGCCTTATCAACCTATAAGGATATGAACCATTAATCATTTGTTAGATCAATAATAGTTTAAACCTGAGAAGAAATATATGGGCATTTATTTAGGAAAAATACACAAGATCAAGACACATGGCGCCCTCTTATTTATGCAAATTATACACTTTCACAGTGGATGAAGAGGATCATTGTGACTTACAAATATATTTTCCACTCATTGAATCCAAGTTCAATGATGGAGGTGTGATATGGGAAAAATAAGCTTGAGGGATAACACCCTTACCAAGGTTCAGTGGAAGAGATAGTTGGCAGGTCTCTATTGGTACAGATTATAACTATTTAGATATGTAGACAATTGATTTGGGAAATAACAAAAACGAGTAATAATCCCCATGGCATGGGTAATATTAAGTAGTGTGGTCAAGGGATGGATCTAGATCATTGATGGGGTGAAATTAGTTATGGACAATACACCCAAAATCATTGACTAATCCCTTTAGGGTCATGTCAAAGGAAACGTGTAGCAACATTTAATTGGTGTGGGTTATAAAGTAGCACCCCTAAGGTGGGGGCACTTTGGGCCTAGAGAAATCTTAGTAATTTTTTGTATTAACTATTGATGATGTGTAAATCATCCTAAGGAAAGTTGTAGGTTTTTTAGTCTTAAGTGGTTGTAGAGAAGAGTGGACATGTGGCATATCCTTATTGGTAGGGTTATAAACTTGTGCACCAGTATGGAGTGCTCTTTAAAACCATAAGAATCTCAACCATTGATCATATTTTAGATTAATATCATGGATATAATCTATAGGAAATCCAAGTGGGAGTAAGTGTTATATAGACAAGGGATCCATCGGACTCAATGTTAATCCAAACTATTGGATTGTTGAGATCAACGATGAAGATACCCTTGTAGCATAGTGGTTGAACCCTATTGGAAATTGGAATAGGAACACACGGCACTTCCTTATTGGTGTGGATTTTAAAGTTGTGTACTATATAGTGAGGGTCTTATGGAACATAGAGTTCGAGGCCATTTATAGGATTTCATATCTGCATTTAGACGTTAACCCACTATATAAGTGATCAAGGTTTAGATTCTTTCAGGTTGACAATAAAGGGGACACTTAGCACTATATAAATGATGTTGGTTTTAATCCTATGCATCAGGGTATGAGGATCCCTTGGACACGGGAAAATAATTGAGCCTATTGTTTGGCTTTATGATTCCTCCTATCCAGCTAAATAATGCCACATGGTAGGTCTTGTGATCACAATGAGGGATAAATGAATAAAAGGGAAACATAAAGAAAACAAATGAAGGAAATAAAGGAAGAAAAGGAAACTATGAATCCATGTATGCATGCATTGTGAGGATATTTGTAAAAAGTTCCTTGACAACAATGGTATACAGTTTGGGTGTTCCATAGTATAGTGTGATTGCTCAATAAAGAGGTTGTAAATTCTAAAATGGTGTTCCCTATCTCCTTGATACGATGACAGAGAGCGTCAAGTACATGACAAAGTGGTATCAAAGTAGGTTACCGCACTTGTCCTTGTCCTTTCTGGGAAAGATATCTAGACAATAAAAATAAATCAAAGCATATAATGGGGTAAGAATTTGAGTGATTGGATGGAATTTATGATTACAAGACAACTACTAAACAAAAATTGTTATAATGAAGGATTACATATTTTATGTAACAAAACCTTCATGGAAAGGAGGGATCTTATTTAATCAACAAGGATGCTTTATTAGGATTATATTAACAATTCTTGTTAATGACCAAGTTAGATGTCATCATTGAAAGGGATGGATTGTAAGATTTTTTTTAATCTTTTATTTAGAGAAATACTTCTTATATTTGTAAGGCTATGTACAATCATACACACTCGATATTTTGATAAACAGAGTGCAAAGAGAATGGTAATGTAGTGAAAAACAAAGGATAAACATAGTAAAACTGAGAAAAATTAAGGCATTTCCAGAGACCAACATTCCCTCAAACCTGAGTAATTGCATGTCCTCGTGCACAAAATTGAAGATATCCAAAATATGCGTTAGGAAACAGGGGCCTAAGAGTTGATTAAAACATGAAATACGTGTGATTTCTGAGTTTGAAGCTATTTGATTTTCCTTTTCAATAATCGGATTTTTGTAGAACGCTAACGACCAACCATCTAAACTTTCCTCATTTTTATATGAAGTTTCCTCTTCCTCCCTTTGAGTATTTATACCTTATCTTGCAAATGAGTGTTTTGAGTCTTACACAACTCATTCTCTGTTTGAATGTGTCGATTGAGAACTTCATATTCTTGAAGTTTCTCCTTTAGTCTCACATGTGTCCTTAATACATGGCTAATGAAACTAATTCTTGTTTATTCCCAGAAACTTCATCTTGAGACCTCATTACGACTGTAGGATTTACCTTGATTGTGTCAACGTCAAAGTTTTCTTGTACCTGTGTGTGCACTGGCTCACATACCTCATGGGTTTCTTTATGATCCTTAGGAATTTCCTTTTGACTTTCAAAAACATACTTAACATCATTAAGGGCATAATCAACAATTGAATCTTCAAAATTTTCATTACAAGGGAAATCATCAAAATTATTTTCTTGCTCATAAACAGGACTGTGAGCACTATCACTCTGAAATTTCTCTTCTAATTCAGGAATTTTCTCTTCTTCCTTTGTCTCCTCTGCCCTCTTTTGAACTTCTTCTAGTAGGCGAGTCATACTCCAAGTAGGACTCAATTGAAGGCTTATGTCGTATGTAGGATTTTATTTAAAATGAGCGTCCATACTTTTGGTAACAAAGGGGTCACATCATGTTTGATATTAGGTAGGCCAACAAACGGATGATGTTGTTGTTTTAGGTGCACTTTTTGTGATGAGAATAGGGTTATTATATGCTTTTATCTTTAAGCTGTTGGCGTCCAAAATCAGGCGCCAAAGGTAAGGCGTTGTCTGTGAGCCCCTGACCAACAACCCAACCTCTCTCTATCTCCCACGTAGGGAACTCATTTGAAAGTGAATGCCCCACTAAATAACCTTCCCCATGTCCTAATAATTGTATGCCTTCCTGACTCACCTCAAACAAGGTGGATTGTTTTTAAGTTGAACCGCGTCACCTCATCTCACCCTCGAAAGGGTGTTCATGGATAGTTTCGTTGTGAATTTTTGTTCCTCTTATCCTTCCTCTAAGTGAGCACAATTTAAATTGCAGAAGAGGATTGTCATGCTCTTTGTCATTATAGTTGCATTATATACAACAAGAGAATGTCCTGTACATGTCTAATAGATATTAGTTTAACAAGGAATCTATCCTTATGCATGAGGGAAGGATCCAAGCCCTAAATTATCCAAGTTAAGGAATGGTATCCAAGTAATAAAGGTTGCATAGTTGGATAGGACTCATGATTGTCTATGAAGGAATCATTGGAATGCTTGATATGCTACATAAAATGTGTGAAGATAAAGAGGGCATGTAGCACATATGTATTAGAAGGACAAACAATTTGATTGGTTAAGAGATGAGTATGATTAGGAGAGTTACAGGATATTAACCAAAATCTTATGCATAAATAACATGAAGCTCTAATGAACTTCGGTTTGTCTTTGAGGTAGTTAAATATAAAGGAATGATAAGGCTTAGGTATGCATTGACCTATAAGGGTAAATAAAGCTACTAAGAATCGTAGGAAACCTTAAGAATCTCAAGATAGGATGATAAGAAGTGTGATGTCAAATCACTTGGAAGTTGCTAATGAGGAAACATAACACTCCATTGTGAGGAATTGTCTTGTGAGATAGAGTGTGAGGATGAATGGAAACTTGAGTAAGGAATTTACAAGAAATGAAGAGCAAGTTCAAGAGTTTTTAGAAGAGGAACTTGTTATAAAGGTGGTTCCAATCTACAACTCTAGGGTAAGGAATGTGAGTAATTGTTTGCTACACATATTGAAGATTGATTGAATTACAATTTATGCATAGAATATTTTATGACTATACAAGGCTACTCTCTAATTTGATATAGATGTTTCATTAACCAATCACTAATGATGGTTGTTTACTTCAAGGGATTTGTTTTGATATATTTATGGTTGTCAAGATATTTCAACATCTGATGTATTTTTCTGAGATAGATGACAAATATTCCTTTAAAAAAATTGTAGTAGAGTTTACAAAAACTTCTCCAAAATTTCCCCAAGTATATTATGTGATGATGCTTATTATGCATTTTGGTACTTTTGTTTTACTTCATTAAAATACTTTTGGACTTTCCTGAATTCACCACTTTCTAACACATAGTTGTTGCTATTAAACTCACCAACTATATAGACTATAATTACCATGGGTATTTGGCCTTTAGGGAGCATTATCCTTGCAATGATACTTAACTACACAATGCACTCCATACCCCCTTTCATGTGTGAACTAAAGGCATTTATGGTAAGGCCTCGGGGCTTTGGGTCAAGATTTTTATTGCAAGAGAAGTGTTAGATATAAGAGTGCGATTCGGGATGGAGGGGAGGAGAACACATAAATGGAAGAGATAATGGGTGACAAGGGAAGAAAAGTGAATCTCTCTCTCTCTCTCTCTCTCTCTCTCTCTCTCTCACACACACACACACACACACACACACACACACACCATTCTATGTATTAATTCATTCCTCATTGTCGATGGATATTCATGATATAAATTATAAGGTTGAATTGTCCTACACACATACACAAACAAACCATTCTATGTAGTAATTCATTCCTCACTGTCGATGGATATCCATGCTATAAATTATAAGGTTGCATTGTCCCAAATGGTTTTAATCATTTTGAACTAGTCAATAAAGAATGTTTTTATTTATTATTCTTTAATTTCCTGTAAATTTGCGGAGACATTTCCCAAGTAGAATTTGGTCTCACAGTTGCACTAGAGGAAATAATAATTCAAGCAATTGCAAATTTGGGAGGAATACCAAGATTGGGCTAACCTACATATTATGGAAACTTAAATCCAAAGGAGCTAATTTATTGGATTAGAAAAAATGGATTTGTTTTTCCAAAATGGAACAAAACAGAGATCCCAAAAGAGTCAAATTTATCTACAAGAAATTAAGAGGTCTTGCATCATTATGTTGTGATATTTACAATTATAGAGACAATGATTTGGAAAATGGAAAAATTGATATGGGATTGGGTCTCCTACTGCAAGGTGCACCAGTGGTGTTTAGAGGGAAAAATTAGAAGCTTCGAGGCCCTTCTCGAAGGTGGATAAGGTGGAATGTCATCCCTAGCTTCTAGGTGAGGTGACATTCGGTTCCCTAACCTAATGGGAAGATACCTTAGACATATCCTCCTAATATTCAACCTCCTCTATCCCTTTAGCCTTATAAATTGAACCCTCTCTCCATTGTGAAGAGAGGAAGGACTATGGTACTCTTATGTTGGTGAAATTTCTAGGTGATTCCTATCATCCTTTGGGAGGAAAAATCTCATCCTTTTGGAGGCACACCATCATTATTTGGAGACTTTGTTTGGATTGTTGGATGGAAGATTGCAACGTTGAGGCTTAGGTTGTGATGTTATTTCCCTAAGTAATTCTATGTATTTCCCTTGATTAAAGTAATACAAAATTCTTTCCATAAATGTTGTTGTATTGATGATGTTTAGAGATTTCTTCCTTAACTGTTAGCGTAGATCAATTCATATATGGATATGCTTGTATTGTTTTATTGTTTCCATTTTCTCTACAGAATTTGGCATCTCAAGATCTGAAGGCTCTGGAGCTTGGATCAACAAAGACGAAAATGATTTAAAACCTCGGGTAAGTGATCTATTTGTTAACTACATTTCTATTTTATCTAGGAAAGTAGATTGTATTCTGTACTTGATCTGTTCTAGATCCACTTGAACTAGGGAGATCTGGCTTGAGTCCGCTTGAGTAGATTTATCCAGTAGCACTCATACACTCTGAAACTTCCTACATAGTGACCATCCCAACTAATTCATCATCTTGAAATTAACCAGTGAGCCTTGCTATCCTAGGAAGGAATAGGGGGGATGTGTGGAACAGTAGGGTCATAAGAAATTCTTTCTTTAAGAAATATTTTCTTACTAAACAATAGTAATTAGTTTAGTTGTTTTATATTTCCTATTTCCCAGTAGTTTAGAATTCCTTATAAGTTGCACATACTATGTGTAGTACCTCTTAAATTTGTATGTCCCTCGGGTTGTTAAATTAAAGTAAAGAGTCTTGATCCTAGCACTTATCTTTGCTAAATATGTGACACACCACTTTTTTATTCCCTTGCCATGGAGGAGCTAAAACTATAAGAGAACACTCTAAAAAAAAATAGTCACCAAAGCACAACAAGAAACAAACCAGCTTTCCATAATATGCATGCATCAACAAAGGGATGAGTTCAAGAATTTCCTACCTAATATACCTATTATGAATGATCTAGGACAACCATACTTTATATTTTATGGCTCTAATACTACCGAATATCTATACTTCAACCCTCTAGAAGACTCTGAAATTCCAACTGTGAGTGTAAGAAACACTTCATATAATCATCCTATCAACATTGGCATAGAAAAAGAGGAGCATGCAAAAATCTTTGAGTTTCCTATCAAGGGAACTAATGAATAGGTTGATTGAGAACATCAACCCTACCACTGTTCCAAATTTCCATGGCTTAACTTAAGAAGACCCTTCCAACACTTTTCTATTCAAGTTTGAAGTGGTCTATAGAACCTATGAAAATTTCTTATGTGCTTAGAAACTCAAACTCTGCCCTTGTACCTTGAAAGATCCAACATTAAGAGGGTTCATGAGCCTAGAAGGGAATAGTATTACATCATGTGAGCAAATGAATCAAACTTTCATAGTGAAATATAGGGATTACTGTAAATCCAAGGACACCAGAGATGAAAGATTTACGATGCAACAAGGGGAGAACAAATCTTTAGATGATTATGAGAAAAGATTTCAATTAAGCTATAAGAGAGCCCATAATTTCACCTTAGATGAAGAGTATTTGAATTTGGTACATGTCTGAGGGGTAAGGGATGATATGATCGGCATCCTAAATATCCTTACCAATGGTGACATATTTCAAAAGGATTGTGATGAGATAAAGAAAAATTTTAAATACTATTCCAGATCCGTTAGTAAGAAGAGAAGAAATAGTAGAAATATTGTTTTTCAACCAGCTAAATTAACAACCCCAAATCTCACAAAATCTAAATTAGTAAATTTGTTAGATGACCTAAAGATATATCTTTCAATCCCTTTCCATGCAACTAGATTATATGAAACTAAAAAGGAAACACGATGAGGTTGCATAAGCCTTGGCTATATTTCCCCCCAAGTGCAAGAAGAAGCTGCATGAAAAGAATCAATTCCCACTGAATGTAGTAAATATATGTGGGATCTGCGTAGAAAATCACCCAATAGATAACTACCCATTACTATCCTCGTGCAAGGAAACCATTCAAGATAAGGGATTAGGGGACCAAATGGAACAACTATGACTTGTTAATTAGAGGAGTCCTAGCTTCCACATGCCATTCCAACCTAATAACCAACATTACTTTCCTACATATGTGAATCCCTACCAGTCACCTGATTGGACTCATATGAGACAAGTATTTTGGCTAACATAAGCCCAAAACCCTTGGAAAAACACTAAAAACCAATATTATCAAGCTTCATTTAATCCTCAATATCCTCATCCTTACAACCAATATCCTGATACCCAACACTCTCTTACTAACATACCTTGGTCAACAAAGAATTAATATCCTTCTTCATCTAGTTGCATGCCTCAACAACAAAATCAAGCTTCTTTGATGCCTCCATTGCATCCATATCAACAACCATAGAGGTCAACTAAATTGCCTACACAACCCACACCAAATCATAGCAATAATAGGGAAACCCAACTTGTTTGCAACAATGAATTAGCCAACTTCCAAACCTTTGCCTTAGATATGTTAGATCTTGATGAAGTGAACCTATGTTTAGGGAGAGTGGTGTAGATCCCTCCACCTCCTATTGTGACTTGTAGACACAATATGCATATCCAACTTATATTGACATTCCTACATAAGGAGAACATGATATTATTGATAACAATCTTCAGCAGTAGACTCAACAAAACCCACGAGTCCTTAAAAGGTTGGAGTCTAAGAAAATCGATGAAACAAAAAATGCCATTATTGATAAACTTAAAATTATGTGAAAAAAATATCACTCCTCCAAGCAATCAAATAAGTACTAATATGCAATAAATTCATTAAAGAAACTCGCATAAAAAATAGGAAGAAGGAAAAGATACCCCCCTCAATAAATGTCATAATACAACTTGTAGATCTAATGTTGGGGAAGGTCGTTAATCCTAAATATTTGGACCCAGGTAGCCCTGTAATAAATGTCCACATAAAGAAGACCTTGATACCAAACAACCATATATACTTAGGGGCAACAATCAATGTGATGACCAAATCCAGAATGGCAACATTAATTCTGAATTCATTACTAAGGCATACATCAATAGTGTTGCAAGTAGTAGACAATTCAACTTTGTGTCCAAAAGGGATCTTATAAGACATCATTGTAACCATAGACTCATGGAATACCTTACAAACTTGATGTCTTGTAAGTTAAATCCAAGCTTAATGGTTACCCTCTTATTCTTGGTAGACCCTGGTTGACAACCACATATGCCTATATTGACTATAGAGCAAGGGATATGACAATCACAAGTGGATTGTCCAAAAACAAGATAACTCTATACCTGCCTACCAAACCATTCATGGACACAAAATTCCTATATGGTCAGAGGATGATGATTACAATCACAAATATATCCAATTCTCAGCATAAACATGGCTCTTGCACTTAGAAATGTTGTTGAGGATACAATCTTGTCCAATTTTCTGCAAAATATTTATCCTAACCATGATGCAATTAAAGATATTTTTATAGTAGGTGAAGAATAAATGATAAGGGATCCTAGATAGCTATAGGCACTATGGCAGATGATGTTTTGGGTGGAACAAAAACCCACTACTGTTAAGGTAGTGAAGATTATTCTTGGAAAAAATTTAAGATCAACAAGAACCTAGAGACAGATCAAGAAGAGAAACTGGTTAAAATCCTCACATATCACAATGAAACACTTTCTTGGAGTCATGCAGACATCAAAGGGATACATTCATACATTTTCAAGCATCACATATACATAAAAGAGGATGTTGTACCCATCAGAAAATCGCAAAGGAGGATAAATCTAGCCTTGAAGGAGATTGTCAAGCAACAATTAGAAAAACTACTACATGATGGTTTCAACTATCCTATATTTGACAACGAATGGGTATATCCCTTGGTTATAGTTCCATATAAAGGGGTCAAATGGAGAATTTATGTAGGATACATGGAGCTCAACAAAGCAACATAAACAGATCATTTCCCACTACACTTCATTGACCAAGTGCTAGATACTTTTTTCTGGGAATTTTTTTTCTCTTTCTTAGATGGATTTAGCAGGTATAATCAAATCCAAACCCATATGGAGGACTAGGACAAGACAAATTTCACCTACCCCTAGGGTACGTTTGCATATAGAGTTCTTTCATTTTTATTGTGTAATGCCCCTGCAACTTTTCAGAGAGTTGCCTTAAGGATTTTTGTAGACTTTGTACATAATAGCATGGAGATCTACATGGATGAATCCATGCCCTATGGGTAGGTCTCGCAACATGCCTTGGACAATTTAGATGTTGTTGTGAAAAATATCATAGAAATGAGCTTATGCTTAAGCATGAAAAATGTGAGATTTTCATGAATGAGGGTATAGTACTGGGTCACCATGTGTCTTCCCAAGACAAAAAGGTTGACCAAGCCAAGATTGAAGTCATTAAAAATATACCTCTACCATTGAAACAAAGGGATGTAAGAAAATTTCTTGGGAAATAAATTTATTACCAGAGGTCCATTCAATGTTTCAACAAAACAATTGCACCCATCTTTTCCCTACTGACCAAAGATGTATATTTTATATGGACATGGGATTGTATGTGAACATTTGAACATCTCAAGCAAGAAATAATAACAAATTTTGTGCTTCAAGGAACAAAGTGGGGCAATTTTGGGAAATATTGGGACAACATGAAAATAAGTGGTCATTTGCCAAATATTACATCAACAAAAATCTGGTCATAGTTGAACTCAGCTACACTGTAATAGAGAAGGAGTTATTAGATGTAATTTAATTCATAAACAAGTTTAGGAATTACATCATATGCTACCAAGTGTACATGCATATACACCAATCAACAATCAAATATTTGATGAATAATCCCAACACCAATTGTAGGATTATGATATGGCTATTACTTCTCTAGGAATTTGACTTGACAATTTTGGATAAGGAAGGAAAACATAACATTGTTGCAAAATTTTTATCCAAGATAACCCATGCTGTAGATAAATGGTTAGTTGATGAGCACCTCTTTTCCATCTTGGTAAAGGCCCCATGGTACACTGACATAGAAAAATTTATGCCCTCTATGCAATCCCTCGACATTTTAACTACACACAACATTGTAAAGTAACCAGAATGAGTGCCACCTATACTTGGATCAAAGGCTTTATGTTCAAATAAGGACCAGATCAGATCCCGAGAAGGTGTATCTGGGAAGATGAAGTACATGATAGCCTACATGTCTACCACAATGAACCCTATGGAGAACATTATGCAGCAAAGAGAACAACCTGCATGATTTTACAACTAGGCTAATATTGGCCACACTTCACAAGGATACTGATCAATATGTGTCAAGATGTGATGACTGCTGGAGAATGGGGAAGCACACAGAAGAAATGAAATTCCACTACAACGTCAGGTCTAATTTGAACCTTTTAACAAATGGGGATTAGACTTAATTAGACTAATAAACCCTCCATTAAACCAAAAGCATCACATTTTGGCATGTAATGATTATCTAAAAAAGTGGGCAGAGGTAAAGGCACTTAAGGTTGCAGATGAAATAAGTGTAGCAAAATTCCTCATTGAGCAAATATTTACCAGATTTGGAGTTCCAAGAGAACTATTCTTTGACCAAGGAACTAGTTTACCTCAAGTATAAGACCTTATGATAAGAAACAAAATCAACCACATGCAATCCTCTTCCTACCATCCTCAAGAAAATGGCCAAGTGGAGGTGATAAACATAAAACTTGAAATAATACTCACAAGAATAGTCCAACTACATAGAAGAGATTAGGCGGATAGATTAAATGAAGCCACTTGGGCATATAACACAACTTGGAAGACTACCGCAGGATTACCCCCTATGAGTTAGTCTATGGGAAGAAGGTCATGTTGCCAATAGAATTTGAGATACAAAAAACACTCAGGATAGCTGCGGATATCAACTTGAACTTATTAGAAGACCAAAAAATAAGAATACAACACTTAAATGCACTAGATGAATATAAACAATAGGCACTCTTTCACACTAGAATGTTGCAGTAGTAGAGAAAGGCATGGCATGATAAATGCATTACCAAGAAGTTCAAGGAAGGAGATTGGGCACTACTTTATGTCTCTAGATTTAAGGACTTCATGGGGAAATTAACAATGAGATGGCTTGGCCCATATCAAATTGATACTTGATATGATGATGGATTAGTGAAGTTCATGACAATCGATGAAGCTCATATGCGTTTATTGGTCAATGGTCATAGACTCAAACTATAAAAGCAACCACTTTCTAAGGATAAATTTACCCAGAGGTTGAACAAGAATAATTTAACACTAATTGGGAGCACTAAGGCCTTCACTCTTAGGTGAAATACTAGTTCTTAGACAAATAAAATTAATATAATAAAATAAAAAAATAATCTTATTAGTGAAAACTTCTTTTGAGCACTATTAGGAGGCACTACTAGAGAAAACCAACAATGACACCTCTAGACATAGAGAAAAAAACAATAATCGTGTTAATGAAAACTTCTTTTGAAACACTAACAAGAGGGAATCCTTGTGAAAAACAGAAATGACACTTCTACTCCTCAATAATAATAATAATAATAATTTTGTGAACAATATCCTCATATCCAACAATTTATTTATTTTTGGAGAAATAATTTCGAGGCTCTGCTCTAATTAAATGCAATCACATACTCTATTCCAATTTACATAGTATATTTCACCAATTTGTTTTAGCATGTACAACACTATCTGCCACAACTATAGGAACACACATTAAAAAATAAATGAGGTAGTATCTACAAAATACTGAAAAATATACCATTTCCATATTTTAGTCAACTATCCATTACTTCCAATTCAAGATCACTTCAATGGCCAATCTATGTGTAAGTTGGCAATGATCAAGCATGCACTTTTTCCATTTCATTACTATTCATTAATTTACATGACACCTCGGTTAAGCCACCAGTCACAATTATCATGTTGAGGTCATCATGACTACAATTGGGGGTAGTAGCGCATGAGGAACAATGAAAAGGTGGCAAGTGTTGAACAATGACCACCCCCTGAGTAACGGTTAAGCGTTCATATGCATTGCCACCTAAAATAATCAGGGTTGTAAATCTAAAGATAATCCATGAGTCACTTGAATATGCCAAATGAGTAAGTTTAATTATTCTATGTATGCATGCCTTCTGTGTGAATGAGTAATTGAGATTGTGTATGATCAACACCATTAAATTGTTATTTAATGCATGGTTATTCGTAGTAATTCCTTATTTGCACTATAACACACTAATGCATTATTATGTGATATTGGGTAATTGGTTTCATGGAACGACTAAAGAGTTGAAGCTTGGTATAGTGCCTATCGTCCATGGCTAGTTAAGCATGAAGTGGAATTCCATAACATGGAATCATAGGTTACTAGTTATTGTGTATGTTGAAATGGTGTCTATTCAGAAGGATGGCCAGAAAGTGAATTTAGTAGGTGTATTGTATTTTAAGTGTTATTGTATTTATGTGCCCATGACACATGGCGATGCCATATTGGTGTGGGTTGTAAAGGTCAAATCAACAAGGGAGGGACTTATCAACTGACAATAATCTGAACCATTGAGCATTTGTTAGATCAATGGAGAGAGGTTAAACTTGAGAAGAGATACATGAGCAATTATCTAAGCAAAGGCTACAAGTTGAGGACATGTGGTTCTCTCTTATTTGTGTAAGTTATACACTTTCATGGTGGAGGAAGAGGTTTAATGTGACATGCAATGATATTGTCCACTCATTGAATCTAAGATCAACAATGAAGGAATGAACAAGGGAAGATAAGCTTAAGGGATGACACCCTTACCAAGGGTTAAAAGAAGAGATATAAAGTAGATCTCAATTGGTGAAGATTATAAGTATATATATCTGCAGTGGAATCTAAACAATTTATTTGGGAAATATAATCAAGGAGGAGTAATCCACATGGCATGAGTAATATTGAATAGTGTGGTCAAGGTGGAGATCTAGATCGTTGATGGGATGAAATAAATAGTACATAATATGCCAAAAATAATTGATTAATCCATTTAGAGTCGTGTCAAAGGATACATGCAACAACATTCATTGGTGCGAGTTATAAAGTAGCACCACTAAGGTGGCGGTCCCTTTGGGCCTAGAGAAATATCAATAATTTGTATCACATTTTTGTTACCTCAACTTTGGCCTTTAAACAATGCAAATTTTTTCTTACCCCTAAGGTATAAGGAGCACATTTTTCTTACCTGAAATTTGGCTTTTAAATAATGCATCTTAGAGGAGCTTGATCTATTGTCCACAAAATGTCACTTGAGCTTTCACAAAAACTATGAACAAATTAAGTGCTCATTATTTTGGGAAGGCATGAAAAATGACATATACAACTTTGTATCCAACTATGAAACTTGTCAATGACATAAGAGAGAAACAATGAATTCACCTAGTGCTTTGCAGCCACTTCCAATTCCCCACAATATCTGGACTGACATCTCTATATATTTCATAGTGGGGCTTCCTAAATCAATCAATAAATATGTTATTATTGTGGTACTATATTGCCTAACAAAATATGATCACTTTTGTGCCTTATCATACCCTTTTACCCCACCAA
The DNA here is from genome assembly GCA_001517045.1 of Pseudotsuga menziesii. Classification (NCBI taxonomy): domain Eukaryota; kingdom Viridiplantae; phylum Streptophyta; class Pinopsida; order Pinales; family Pinaceae; genus Pseudotsuga; species Pseudotsuga menziesii. The sequence goes on along the minus strand of LPNX010545204.1, from coordinate 402,235 downwards.
TCATGGCACAAGTATTCATGGATAAGATTTTTAAGCTACATGAATTCCAACTTCTATTGTATTTTACATTAGGGCCCTACATTCACAAGCAATTTTTGGAAAGAGTTGTTTAAACTTTATGGTAACTAGTTGAATCTCAACACAACATATCATCCCCAAATATATGGTCAAACGAAAGAAACTAATAATTGCTTGGAAACATAGTTGAGATGCTTTACATTAGACAAGCCACAAAACTAAGCACAATAGCTTACTTTGGTAGAGTGGTGGCATAATACCACTTATCACGACTCCACCAAGATGACACCATATGAAGTAGTGTATGGAAAAAATCCTATGTCAGAGATTTGTTATATGTTGGGCACCTCCATTGTTGAACTATGGACAACACATTTTGCACCAGAGAAACTATTATTTGCACACTTGAGGATAATTTGGTCATGGCTCAAAATAGAATGAAACAATAGGCCGACCAACATAGCTCTGAGCATTCCTTTGAAGCAAGGGATCATGTGCTTCTTTGACTCCAACCTTATAAACAAACATCTAATCAAAAACCATAAGCTTGCTCTAAAGTTCTATAGACCCTACACAACCATCCAACACATTGGACTCGTGGCCTACAAACTCGATTTTCTAGATCACTCCAAGACCCAATATTTTATGTCCCTTTCCTAAAAAAAAGTGGTGGGTTCTAATTGTAAATTTCAAACCAAATTACCAAAATTGGATGAAGAAGGATTTATTTGGCTCTATCTAGAAGCAATATTGGATTCCTAAGAACATCAATTGCACAGTCATATAATCAAAGAAGCCTTGATCTAATGCAAATATATGCAACCAAAAAATTCCATATGGGAACTAGCAAGGATTTTGCAACAATTTTTGCACCTTCAGTGTTGAGAAAATTGTTTTTTTTTCGTAGGGAGAGGGCATGTTAGGGTCTTACTCTAACCACCTTACTTTAGTAGTTATTCAAGTGCTATATACAACCATCTCTTTTAAATAAGGACGAATAGTTAGTAGTTATAATTCAATGTAAAAAGGGGTCTCTCTATAATTAAGTCCCACGAGGAAGTTGGCACTTGTTAAATATTTGACCATGTTAAGTAGTTAGGGTTATGTATCTTGAAATCCTATTTAAAGAGTTAGAAGGCTATGAATTTTTTTGTCAAGAAATTATTGTATTGGAGCTTTGCTCAAATGAAAGGTCTCCAAACCTTAAGAGGCACATGAACATTTCTTTCATATTTGATAATATAAGATCCATTTTTGTTGCTTATTCTCTCTGTTGTATTAAGTTGCACTATAATAATGGAATTCTGGCATTACTTATCTATGCTTACCTTGCTACCACATTAATTTGTAGGATTAAGTACACCACAAAAATCGAAGACCCAACCTCAAGTTACTTTTGTTGTTAATGCATAACTGAAAGAGATGATCAAGGACTTCAACCTTGCCACAAAATGCATTAGAGGAAAGTGTCATGCCTGAGTAGAACATATGTCAACAACAAGAAGTATCTCATGGATACAAACCATACAATTATAGCATTGTTTGGCTCTTGAGGGGCCATTAATGTAGTTCGTAGTCTATACAACTAAGGTGAAAGTGCCAATTATAATCTTCACTATTTATTTAGCTTTATTTTGATGGAAGGAGTCTAATTGAATTATTTGTGATCATCGGAAAAGTTGTAATGAACAAATATTCTTTGTTGTTCAAAGCCTAATTCTTCCATTAATTATTGAGAGTTTGATACAAATCTTGAATAACAAAATT
>LPNX010545204.1:327472-383546 GCA_001517045.1 Pseudotsuga menziesii | reverse complement strand
CCTACTAAGGCTAATATTAACTTGTTTATAAGTGTTAAATAATTATGAATTATGTTAATTAAGTTTAACTATAATTAAGGTTTGACTAGTGAAGGTGGTTAATATTACCATTAATGATCATTAAGATTAATTAAAATTAATTTGGATAAGGTAATAAATAAATATTAAATATGTAAATGATCTTTAAAATGTTTATATTGTTGAATGTGGCACGTACATTAATGTTTTAGAGAGTTTTAATGAGTCAAAACATAAATAATTATTGAAGTTGAATGATTGTTTGTTAATCAATAAATGAGCATGCATTAATTGTTAATTATAAGTAAGTTGTCTCGTTAAATAGAGGTTAAGAAAATTATTTAAATAATATTAAGTTGTAATATAATAATGTTTAAGTGCATTCATTCAGTGTATGTTATGTCAAAGATAATGTCGAATAATTCATTAGGAATAAACAATTGTGTCAGAATGTATGGTATATCTAAACATTAAATTAAAAGATTGACGGTGATAAGCAATTTAATAAAATAATGAATTCTTGACATGTGACCTGAATCCATAGGGTTGGATAAAAATTATTTAATTGTCATTCCTTGAATATGGCCTTTTTATCGATCCAAGATGGGATGGAAATTAAATAAGGTTGGTAGGAAGATGGGTCAAGTGGTTGAACATTTAATAAAAGATAGGGGCAGTAAAGGCTTGGGGGGAGAGTCAGTGAATAAGAGGGAGAAAGGAGGGAGGAGAAGGGGATCATCCTTACCTTAGTTTTTTGAGAAGTTTAGGGAGAAGAGAGCTGCAAGGAAGGGGTTTTGTTGGAGATTGTTATTTTTGAGGGGATACAACAGCTTAGGGCTTGTACTCGGTTTGGGCTCGGGGGTCCAAAGGGGTACCTTTGGAGCTGGGTGGTCGGCGAGACCTCACCAGTTGGCAGGGTGGCAAGACTGGTTTGGACTGGTTGAGTTTCAGAACTTGGGAAGGACTTTTGGCTGCAGGGAAAAGCAAGGAAAAATGGCAAGCAAGGACAGCAACAAAGGTGGACCTACTAGCTACCTACAGGTATTTTCCAGCAGTATTATGGCCAATTCTGTTTATTAAATTTTAAAAGTTTATATGGCAAATTCTGTTTATTAAATATTAAAAGTTTATATGCTGTGATCATCCTTACTACCTGCACAGTTAACAGTAAATTGTTAGAAGTAGATAAAACCGAATTATAGATTTTCAAACTGTATATATAAAGTGAATTTTTTTTACTGTAAATAAAAAATAAAGGAGACCCAGTAGGGGGCTCTACATATTAACACAAGAAGGTCACATAATATCATACGAATCAAGAAAGTTAAAAACACATGAAAAAAATTATGCTACTTACAATTTAGAGTTGGCTGCCATAATACATGCTTTGAAAATGTGGCGCCATCATCTAATCGGTAAAAGATTTTTATTAATGTCTGATAACATAAGCTTGACATACATGTTTGATCAACAAAATATGAACGCAAGGCAATCATGATGGTTAGCTTTCCTTAGTGAATACAATTTCGAGATTAAACATATCGAAGGAAAGGAAATAAGGTTGTTGATGCCTTAAGCAAAAATGCAAGACTAAATTTTATAGCCTACATTAGCAACCACAAAAAAAAATTAGATGATAAGTTGGAAGAATGAGTAAATTGGATAAATAATATCAAAATATATGAGAAAAAGTTACATAAAATGAATATGAAAATATAAAAACAGATTTCAATTTGAATGAAAAATTCCTAATGCTATATAAAAATATATTTTATGTACCTAATATACAAGAAATTAAATTACTAATTTAAATGAAGTACATAAAAGTCTTTATTCAGGACATCTGAGTTATCAAAAGATGATAGCAATGCCAAGAAATGATTGTTTTTGGCCTAATATGAAAATGGAAGGCGCTGATTATATAGCTAGGTGTATATAATGCCAGCAAGTTAAAGTTGAACATCAACACCCAATAGGTCTTTTGCAACCATTGTCAATTCCATATTGGAAATGAGAAATTATCAGCCTTGATTTCATAATAGGACTATCGAAAAATCAAAAGCAAAATGATTATGTAATGGTAGTGGTAGACAAACTTAGTAAGACAACACATTTTATACCTGTTAAAACTACTTATAGGACTGCTAATATTGCTGACATTTTTATGAAGGAAAATTTTTGTTTGCATGAAATTCCTAAGATAATAATTTCTGATAGAGATCCTAAGTTTACTAGAAATTTTTGGAAGTTGTTGTTTAAAGGATTAGATACTAAATTAAATTTCAGTATTGCTTATCATCCACAAACAGATAGAAAAACAGAAAGAATAAATCAAGTTCTAGAGGACATGTTACGGATGTATGTTAGAGATCATCCAAAGAAATGGGAAGATTATTTGCACTTAGCCGAGTTTGCATATAACAATCACTATCATGCTTCAACTAAACTTAGTCATTTTGAAATACTGTATGGTATAAAATGTAATACTCCCATTTTATGGAGTAATCCAGTTGACAGATTGATGTTAGGACCTGACTTGTTAAAATAACTAGAACTAATAATGAAACATGTACAAAGCAATCTGAAAATCGCACATGATAGACAAAAGAGTTATGCAGGCCTTAAAAAACTCATAAAGAATTCCAAGTAGGTGAGCATGTGTTTGTCAAGGTAAAACCCAGAAAGAGCTCCTTTAAGTTGGGGAATTGTGCTAAATTAGCACTCAGGTATTGTGGATCGTTTGAAATATTACAAAGAGTTGGGCAAGTGGCTTATTAGTTAGCTTTTCCACCTAATCTTAGAATACATAATGTATTTCATATTTCCATATTGAAAAAGTATGTGCACAATGATACTCATGTGATAGATTGGAATGTTATTCAAGTAGAACCTGAAGGATATTTTTAGGTGGAAATGGATTATATCTTCGACAAGAGAGAAATTTTTCTTCGAAATCGCACCATTGGGAAAGTAAAGGTGCAATGGAAGCACCTTAGTACAGATGAAGCAACCTGGTAATTAGAGAGTCATATGCGGGAGGCATATCCAATTTTGTTCTAGGAAGACTCATATGATTCTTAAACAACATCGAGGACGATGTTGAACTTAAGGGGGGGTGTTTATAACCCACCTAGAACTGCAAAAAACACTTTATTTTGAGAAAAACACTACTTTAAAAGTTATTTAAAAGTTTTATGTTGTTGACCAAGGAAGGTCAAGGATGACTGTAATTGAAAATTTTACTTATTTAAATAATTAAAAGAGGAGACATCTATCCAAAGAAGACAATTGAAGAGTGTTCACTGACCCACTAGGAGGAATGATCTGTTGTAGAAGGCCAAATGACAAGTGGCAACAATATCATTCACTTTCTAGCTGTTGAAGGAAGCAACATCCCTAAAATTGTGGTCATGTTCCCTAGAAAGAGGAACTGAGCAGGCGGCTCATTTAATTGCAAAACTGACCAAAAGACCTGGAAAGCTTATATAAACCATCGAATGAGCCAGAGGCTCACTACATTCTATTCCAAGTGATTAGAGCATTGTGAAATTGCTAGAAACTGAAAAGTTAGGCACATAAGAGGAATTCAATGAGGGGATAGCTAAAGTGAATTGTTGAGAGTTAAGTCTGCAAGTGAGTTTGCTAGTTGCAGATATTTCTGTGTAGGCTTCTACACAGCATCTTCATCTCGACGGTTCAGTGAACAGGCTCGGGGGTCCTAAGGCAAGTAATCTTGGTTGCCTTCAGGAGATGGTTGGGAGGAACGGTCTTCTTTGGGTGTTTTCCCCCTTCAACAATTAACAGGTTCTATAATGTTCTGAAAATTACTTATTTTCCATTCTTTATCTGTTATTTTTTGAAGAAGTTAGGAATGAGGAATTATCTATATGTTGTTATCATAAAGTAGAAAAATATATTTTAGACTTCTGTAATTTATCAGTCATTATAGGTATTACTTACTGAGAATTTCATAGCAGAAAGGGATACATTGTCTAAAATATAAACAAGATATTTTTATATAGATAGTTTTTACGTAGTGTTAACATATAAGTATATATTTTTATTTAAGTGTTAGTATTTTACTTTTATTTCCTTGAATTATAAGGAAATAATTTAAATTATAAGCACACAATGCAACAATTGTTTGTAGTAAAACCAGAGAAACCAAGGTTTGTGTAAGCTTTAGTTTTTTAATTTACATTAACATACAGAATACGGTAAACGATAATAGTTTCCAAGAAAACAAAAAAAATTATTTCTTTAATCTTTTGGTGATATAATTTTCTTATAAATAAGATGAAATGGCAATAATTTGTAAGAAATGAGAAATACAATATTTCCTAAAGCATTTAGTGCTTTAATTTACAATCGATAAAATGGAGATGCTGGAAATCAGAAAAGAATGATATCTTCATGGATTTAGTTATTTATTTTACTAATAATTCACAAAACATGGTGATAATTCATAAAACAAGGCAATAGTTTGCAGTAAAAGAAGAAAAGAAAGATTTCTTTAAATCTTTAGTGATTTAATTTGCAGATAAATAAGAGAAAGGGCAGTAAACCAGAGAAATAAAAATCTATGTTTGTCTTTACTTAGCAATATATTTTCATGGCTAGAGTTCCCAGACTAGGAAATAGTTTAGCAATATATTCAAAGAACAAAGGGAGCTCTCAGACCTCCTCTTCGCGGCTGTGGCGTTTGGATTCTCTGAACCTGTAACTGGGGCATTTGTCTTGAGGATACTGCGTATGGTTTCTCTCTCCTCTATCCTCTTTTTAACTTGGTGATTTTTTCTGCTCCTACTTTGCAGCCCTGCCCTGTCTTTTAGCTGTTACCTATCCTTTGATGCTTGCGTTTTGGTGGCTCTTGCTGTCAATGATAGATGTCCTTCCTGTCACCCTTTACGTCTGGTCTGTTGCTCCCTCTTGTTCTTTTTTTATAGGGTTTGGTGGTGGTTACTATTACCAAAGTGGGGTTATTTGGGTCACTCTTTTTACCACTGAACTCACCATTTAAGCTTTCCTTGGCTATTATCGACGACTGGAGTCCATCCTCGGCTTCAAGGACTAGTACCAACCAGTCTAAAATAAGTGGGAATTGTATATAGCTGTCGGTATTTGGCGTTTTTGCGAGCAATAGACTAGCATTTCCAGTGGGTTAGCAATATATTTGGGTTTGTTGGGTCTGTCACCTTTTTATCTGCGTCGATTGTGGGGGTTTATTTTATTTCGTCTCCTACGTTAAGAAGATTCTCCTCTTTCTGACTTTCAGCGGCTTGTCTATCCTTGTTCCCCCGTTTTTCGTCGTATCTTCTCCTTGCATTGGCTGTCGTTATCAGGGCTTTTGGGTATGATTAGGGTTTTCTATGTCGGTTGACTCTCAGTGATGTCCTTTTACCCCGAGGTTATACCCTAACTAGGGTTTGGTATCTAGGGTTTTCTGGGTCTCTGTGTTTTAGTTATATTTGTTTCTTCTTACCTGTGTTTGTCGGCTTTTTGTTGACTTGTGAGACCAGTCTGCGTTGGCATCTCCCTCCTGTCCTTATGTCGGAAACCCACGATGGGTCTTCCGATTCTCTGGTGGATCCTTGTACAGCACGCTTCCGCCATCGTCGGAAGGAAAAAGCCCATAAAATTCTTGAAGGTAAACTGTGCTACGTGGTGGGTCGAGATATTTATATGGATAGGGTGGAGGCGTTGTGCTCCCGCGCGCTTATAGGCAGACTGGAATATTGTTCTATGGATAAGAAAGAATGGTTTTCTTGGGCCAATGAACATTGGAAACCTTTCCTGTCTTATGTTCCTATGATCAGTTTATTGGCTCGGGGGTGGATTGTCTTTGTCTTCTTAGAAGAATCCCATGCCACTTTTGTACTCAATCGCCTTTGGAGAGTTGGTGATGGGTCTCTTGTTTTAGATCGATGGCATGTGCATTTCGACCCCATCCGTGAAAGGGTACAAAAGAGACATATGTGGGCTTTACTCCCGGGCCTACCCTTCCCTCTTTGGAATCGCTCTCTTCTGGAGGGTATTGGTAACACCATTGGGCGCTTCATGGTTGTTGAAGAAGACTTTATGAACTCATATGATAAAAGGATGGCTAGGATTTTAATGGAAATGGACATCTTGAAAGGATTACCGGTCGATATTGAGATTCTCTGCCGGGAGGAACTGTTTACTCAACGAATTGATTATTAGGGCATACCATTTAGATGCAGTCGATGCCGTGACACGGGCCATTTGCGTCGTGCTTGTAATTCTTTCTGTCAGGGTTCTGCTTCTCCGAGGCTCCGCCAACCATCTGTGGCTCTCGTGTCTCCCTTTCCAGATCCAAAGGCTATTCAGGTAAGCTTATCTTCGGATCCTCCGGACACTACTATTGGTCTCCTTAAAAATGCTTGTTCTCTTTTAGAAGATGCCTTTGATCATGATTTAGCTTTCTTGGACACTGTGGACGGTGGTCGTGCTCCCCCCTCTTCTCTAGCGATAGCTGTCCCTTCGACTCTTGACCACCTTTCTACTCCCTCTGCTGCGGTTCAACCCTGTATCCCTTCTCTGGACTCCGGTGCTTCTCTCTCTCCTGTACTTCCTTCCCGTTCATCTCCCGATCAACCACTTCCCCCTACGGGAGTCTCTCCCTCCCCCTTATTCACAGATTTGGATTCCCCCCCTCTCTCCACCTCTGGCCACTTGGATCTGGTTACTCCACCACACAGCCCTGTTACCTCCCCGTCCTTTGTGGACCCCTCTTTACAAAAAACCCTGAATATTTTTTCAGATAAAACCCCTCTCTCCCCATCGGTCCTTCCCCTAGACTCCATCCGATTTGAGAATGTTACCTTAAGGAGGAAAAAAAAAAACCTCCACTTGATATTTCGGATTCTGTCCCTGCCCCTTATACCCCCTTATCTACTAGACTCAAAAATGCTACTTGTCAGTCTTCCTCTTCTTCTCACAAGGTCCTTAGAACTTCGACCCCCCAACAAAGTGATACCTAATGCGCATCCTCACCCTTAATGTCCATGGCTTGGGGGGCTCAGCCAAAAAAAAAAAGCCTCCATCACATGTTCTCTTCTCTCTCACCTGATGTCGTACTCCTACAAGAAACTATGACCAGTTCTTACCCAGCCCTTCTCGCCTTTTCTAAGCTCTGCCCTAGTTGGGAATTTTGTGCGCTCAGTTCTATAGGTCTATCAGGGGGAATTCTCTCAGAGTGGAACCCGAAACTTCTCAAATGCAAAGATTATCATATGGTAGCAGGTATCTTACTTAAGGCCATGATACGTGGCTCATCCTTTTCTCTATCCATCCTAAATTGTTACGGTCCTTACCTCAATCGAGAACCATTCTGGAATGCTGTGGCTTGTGGTGGACTTCTCTCTTTGCCTAACCTTATACTGGCAGGAGATCTTAACTTAAAATTGAATGCTTCAGAGATTTGGGGCACTAAGGCACAACTTGACCCTCTGGGACCTTTTTTTTCTAAGCTCTTCTCCGATCACCTGCTGGTGGATGTGGCCCCTACATGTGTAGGACCTACTTGGAGGAATGGTAGGATAGGGGAAGAGGGCATTTCCAAAAGACTTGATCGTTTCCTTTTATCGGATCATCTTATCAGCCTTCTTTCTAGATATCGGGTATGGGCTCATAGAAGTGGGATTTCTGATCACTTCCCTGTTCTTTTTGAATGGTTGGATCATCTTATCTCTTGTGCTTACCCTTTAAATTCAACCACTCCTGGCTGGAAAATGCGGATTTTATTCAAATGGTAAGAACTGAATGGCCACTTATCTCGTCTAGTGATTCGGAGGATGTTATGAATGATCTCTCAAATAAACTTCGTCTACTAAAAGGTAAGGTTAAGTCTTGGACAAAAAATGAAACTCAAAAGTTGAAGGACAAATCAGCTATTTTGGAAGATGAAATCAGTTCTCTTCTGCATTCTTCACATTCTGCTATTTTAAATGAAGAGAAGCAGTGCAGATTGACTACTCTTAAATCTTAACTTCAAAAGTTGTTGAACCATGAATTGTACTCTGCAAGATTACAGAGCAAGGTAACATGGGCTTTGAATGGGGATGCTATTACTAAATATTTCCATGCGGTGGCATCTACCCAGAAAAATCAAAATGCCATCTGGAGTTTGCAAGATGAGGCAGGAAATTGGGTTTTTGATGATCAGAGTATCAAATCTTTGGGGACTCGTTACTTTAAGAAGATCTTCGCTGATGATCATATGACAAACATTGTTTCCCAGCTCAAGGTAATACGTCTTTTTCCTTCCTTCATCTGTTTCGAAGAGAAAGAGGCATTCACTGGATCTGTTACACTTTCGAAAGTGGAGGCGACACTTAAAACCTTCAAAAGAGATAAGTCGTCGGGCCCAGATGGCTGGACTATTGAGTTTTATCTGGCATTCTTTGATTTACTGGGGCCTAATCTTGTCAATTTGGTTGAGACCTCTAGGAGATCGGGTAGAGTGGCTCCTTCCCTTAACTCCACCTTTATTGCTCCTATCCCTAAAAAAGAACATCATGTATCCTTTGCTAACTTCCGCCCCATTTCTCTCTGCAATCTGGTCTATAAGTTGATTTCCAAGGTAGCGGCTCTGAGACTCAAACCTTTTTTAGACAAATCCATCTCTCCACAACAATTTGGCTTTCTGAAGAACCGTCAGATCATAGAACCCTTAGCCATTACGCAGGAAATCCTCCATTCTGTCAAAACAAAAAATAGGTGTGCCCTTATCCTCAAGCTGGATTTGACAAAGGCTTTCGATAGATTCAATTGGACTTTTATCCGACTTATTCTTATTCAAATCGGGGTACCTCTTGTGGGGGTGAATTGGATCCTGGGCTGTATTTCTTCTGCTAATTTTGCCATTCTTGTAAATGGATCTCCTTCGCCCTTCTTCTCAACCACGTGTGGAATTAGGTAGGGATGTCCTTTGTCACCTCTGTTGTTCATCCTGGTTATTGAAGGTCTTAGTTTACTGATTGAAGATGCCAAAGTCAATGGTAGAATTAAAGGGATCAAGATTTCGCCAAAACTATTTCTCACACATCTACTTTTCATAGATGATGTGATTATGTTTGGACTGGGTTCTTTTGAGGAATGGCTGGCTTTTAAATTTATACTGGATACTTTTTGTGAGGCCTCTGGTATGCGTATTAATTTGGACAAATATTGCTTTCTCCATAATGACCTGGATGCTAATCTACTTCGTAGAATCACATGCCTCCTACCCTACATATTTGAGCACTTAAATAAGGGCTTTAACTATCTAGGATACTTTCTTAAGCCATCGGGGTACCTGGTCAAGGATTGGCACTAGATTATATCAAAATATGAGAAGTGTATCTCTCACTGGACTAATCGGCTCTTATCCCTTGGTGGTTGTCTTGTTCTCATCAGATCGGTTCTTTCTAGTTTTCCTGTCTACTGGATGGCTCTAGTTCCGATTCCTAATTGCATTCTAGATAAGCTCAGACAATTGATATTTTCTTTTTTATGGGGTTCCTCACCAAAGAACAAGAAGTGTCACCTTGTGGAATGGCACCTCCTTGCGCGACCAACAACCATGGGCGGTTGGGGCATTAAGCATCTTCCTAGGTTTAGTCTTTCTTTGAGATTAAAAAGCTTCTGGCTAGCTCTTAACAACAATGTCATTTGGTATCAACTTCTCTCTGTAAAATATATGAAAAAATTACCTCTGCACTCTTGGCTTCGTGAAAAGTGTTTCTCTATGTGGAATGCATCGGTTATCTAGAGAGGGTTCCTCATAACCATTTCATGGCTAGGCAAGGGGCTAATCTGGCAAGTAGGGAATGGTTCACCTATTCGTTTAGGTGTGGATCCCGTAGTTGGTATGGGGTACTCCTATATTCTCCCTCGCGATTTAAGAGACTATCTGGAAGATTATGGTATTTGTTCATTAGCACATGCAAGGAATCAAACTTCATTTGCTACGGGCTACTGGTTCTCGGCAGATGATCTCGATCTCCAGGGTGAATGGAAAATTCTTTGGGAGAATTACATTAGGGGGATGGAATTTGGAAGAATTCGTCTTTCTGAACACCGTGACTCTCTTCTTTGGTCACATAACAATTATGTGGGCCCTTTAACTGCAGCCATGGGTTATGATTGTATCACATCTGCGTGTTATTCAGAGGAACATAACTCTGTTCATGATTTGATTTGGACTCTCAATATACCTTTGAAAATAGATTGTTTCATCTGGTTATTGGACAGGGGTCGGATACTGACCTGGGATCAACTTCAACTTCGCGGGTTCCAGGGCCCTAGTCGTTGTGTACTTTGTGGGTTGAATTCAGAGGATATTCAACACCTCTTTCTGGACTGCTCTTTTTCTATGGGTATACATTCCTACTATGCTGCTCGGTTTGGGTTTTCTTCCCCCCTTTTTAATTTTGCCTCCTCCTTTCTGGTTTATTGGTTCAACCATACTGCGTTCTCTGCTCACTATAGATATTTACCACTTTTCATCTTCTGGTGTATCTGGAAACTCATGAATAGATGCCTATTTGATAATGGGAAGCCTACTGTTCATGCACTTATCTCCCAGGTCGAGAGCTTTCTGAACTTATACCCTGTTCCACAAAAAAAACATAAATTACGGAACATCGGTCTAAGCCCTTTGAAGGTTTATCCTTGTGGCTTCTTTGATGGGGCTGCTGCTGAGCACATTAGAGGTGCTGGCTTTGTGATCTTTCTCAATGATGTCCATTTTTTTAGCTTCTCCATGGGCTGTGGTTGCAGCTCAAATACCAGAGCTGAATTATTGGCACTTTGGGCTATTCTAAGAGTGAGTAAGTTGATGGGTTTACCCATGCACACGATATTTGGTGACTCACTTGTTATTATTTCTTGGCTCAACAGACTTGCATCTCTAAATGTTCCATCTCTGATACATTGGTGTGATGATATTCGTACTATGCTGTTACAAGTCCCGCATGTGATCTTCAAACATATATTCTGTGAGCATAACTCGCTGGTGGATGGCCTCTCCAAACAGGCTTTGAAGTTGGATATGGGTCATGGAATCTTCTCTGAATCTCTGGATGGAATGATCATAGATCATGGCCAATTTATGCTATTTTAGATTGTGCTGAGTCACTTTGTTTCTTCTTCATTTGGCACTCAGCGATTGATATGTCTTTTTCTATGTCTGCTTTGTTTGAGACTTATCAGCCAGCAAGTTTTGCTCAAGAATGTCTGTATGATGATCACTCTCGATCTTATTCAGCATATTCTGACCTGTTTTTATTAGGGATGATGAGAAAAGTCTGCTATGATCAGACTTTGTGCTCCTACTCTATGGGATGGTTGTATGTATGCTCAGCACTATACTGTCTATGCTTTGATGTGGTATCACTTTTACTTTCTGCCAGGGAGGTTAGATTATTGTATAAGATGTCTTTTGATTCTTATGAATAACAAAGACTGGTATTTTTTCCTCTGAAAAAAATATTCAAAGAACAAAGATTTACTAAAATTTCATTGACTAAATTTCTGATCATAGGTTTTCCCCAAATTTAAAGGAACGTTTAGAAGTGGCATTACCTCGTAAGTTTGACCCTAGTCTAGACATGAGCGTAATGGAAGCAGGTGATGGGGTAAAAAAATCTTGGAGAAGCAGATTGTCATCGTCCTCACTGGCATTACTGGTGCAGAGCTTCATAATACAATGCGTTAAATGTGTTCCTCGGACGGTCTTCTCTCCTCTGTCAGTAATAAAAAATACAACAGAAAATAAGATACATAACTTCGCACAAAACCCCCCTCCACACAAAAGCACAACGCACGCAAACACATGACCCACATGTTCAAGGTTTAGAGGGAAACCTTTATACGACCGCCGACATTCAGTCTCTACAGGCCTCCGAAATGAGAAATTCCTACGCACAGGAGGCAAAACAAGACTTTGGACACATAAAGACTATAGGAACACGTTATAGAGACTTCATCAACACGTTATTGGGCAGCTATGTAATTATGCCACTTACCACTCTCAAAATTTAAATGTGTTCCTCGGACGGTCTTCTCTCCTTTGTCAGTAATAAAAAATACAACAGAAAATAAGATACATAACTTCGCACAAAACCCCCCTCCACACAAAAGCACGACGCACACAAACACATGACCCACATGTTCAAGGTTTAGAGGGAAACCTTCATACGACCGCCGACATTCAGTCTCTACAGGCCTCCGAAATGAGAAATTCCTACACACAGGAGGCAAAATAAGACTTTGGACACATAAAGACTATAGGAACACATTATAGAGACTTCATCAACACGTTATTGGGCAGCTATGTAATTATGCCACTTACCACTCTCAAAATTTAAATGTGTTCCTCGGACGGTCTTCTCTCCTCTGTCAGTAATAAAAAATACAACAAAAAATAAGATACATAACTTCGCACAAAACCCCCCTCCACACAAAAGCACAACGCACGCAAACACATGACCCACATGTTCAAGGTTTAGAGGGAAACCTTCATACGACCGTCGACATTCAGTCTCTACAGGCCTCCGAAATGAGAAATTCCTACACACAGGAGGCAAAACAAGACTTTGGACACATAAAGACTATAGGAACACGTTATAGAGACTTCATCAACACGTTATTGGGCAGCTATGTAATTATGCCACTTACCACTCTCAAAATTTGATTAATAAATGAGTAACTGCATACATACACGTGGTGAAATAAGATTGGTGTGAAAGACGACAAAAATGATACAATTTTTTTTCAAACCCAATTTGGGAGAAAAATGTTTATCAAAGTAAAAATGTCTTTAGAAATACTTATACTCATATTTATAATTAATTAAATTAATGCAATTCTAAATCTAAATAATTAAATTGAAGTAAAATTTTTAATTATAAACATTGGTACCCCATGCGCACTCGACCCATACAAACACGTTGTATTGACTCGCTTCTTAGATAGTTATAATTTTCAATTGAATTACATCTCATTTAAAACTACAATCATGCAATTTTCAATTAAATTAATCTCATTTTATAGACTCACTTCTTAGATAATTATAATTTTTCAATTGAATTACATATCATTTAAAATTACAATCATGCAATTATTCAAAATAGTTCATCCGATACGGAAATGAGCGTTTAGGGTTGCTTGTAATCTTATTGAGATGTGGGCTTAATATGTTGCCTTATGAACCACCATTGAAATATAAGATATGGTTGAGTATATTTGATTGGGTGATAACAAACTTTTTTATATATAGTTTGTTCAATTATAATATATTTATATAGAGAAAATTATTTACTGTTCATATATTTATGTTTGAAAGGTTACTTATAACATGTTCTTAGATGTATTTATATGATCATGTCTCAGGTTTACAAAATGATTAATTTGTTGGGTTTATAAAATTATTAATTTGAAGTAAGAAAATTAATTGTAAATATAAATTGATATTTGTATCTATATGATTGAATTTTTTTAAACGATCTCTCCAAACCGTTCACCGATCTTCGTGAACTGTGCCATCTAGATATCAAACTCATGGGCTGGGGCTAGCCTAAATGTTGGTCAAGACATAATCAAAGGGAGTATGACCACTACCCCAATCGTACAGTTTTTTTCTAGGGTGCAGTCTGTTCACTACACCTTCCCTGCAAGAATTGAAATTGTACTTTCGTCTAGGTAACCATCAGACACCATGGCTAACTCGTGACCTCAACCCCAAGTGACCATTTAACTTATACAAAAACACTTGTATCTAGACATGATGATTAGTTTCTTAAATTTTTGCACCCAAGAGGTGTATTCTACAACCCACTAGGGGAGAGATGTGTAACTCCTTCCGTGCTCATCCTAGAGTTAACACCTGTCATTTAACAAAAAAAAGTAATAAAATATTATTAAAAATAATATGTCGGCTTAAATTAAAATATTTAAAATCGCATATATATAAAACAACATAAATTAGATAAACTAAAACCATAAATATTGGATTACACATTTCCTCAACTAGCACACCCACATAGTTTGTGGTTGGTTCACATCCACAGGGATTAAATGGTTAAGAGATAGTTATCATATTCTTCTAGTTACTGTGAGTTATCCATGTCTGGCTACATGTTATCAATGGCATTCTTCCATTGATCAACTATCAATTATTTTTTATATTCTTTCTATTTTTATCTCACATTCTTCTAGTTATATACCATGAACAATTAGTTATACATTAATCAACAAGCTATCATATATATATATATTATAATTGTTTATTTAGAATTTTGAAGTACACTTATCTCATCCTTCTTAGATGAAAAAGTATAGGCCTTGGTCCACCCCAAATCTAGGTAACTAAAAATTATCCATACATCAACTATAAGTTATTATTTATATATATATATATATATAATTGTTTATTTTCAATTTGAAATAATAAAAAAAACATAAATATTTATCCAACTCAAATTTAAGAAAAAAAAACACCTATAATTAAGTTAATCTCCATTTATACTACTCCATAAAAGGAAGAAATAGTCTTACGTTGGTGAATTTTCTCGTAACTATTTCAAATATATACACGGTAAGTGAATTTTCTCGTAACTATTTCAAATATATACACGGTATATTGACCGCGCTCATCGTGATTTAAGTTTTATTTACTTGAAGACATACAGAAGACGCCGACGGATCTGCCAACTCATGAGCAGAAGCGATGGAAGTGGGCTTCGAACCGGTGACCGATAAATGCAACCGAAGTTAACGAGCAGTGGCTCATGCAAAATATTAAATAGGATATACTCTAATATTAGACAACGTGGATGGAGATAAACGCAATCAGGGGATCTCTCATGCAAAAGCGGCACTAGCATGTAGAGGTAAAAAAGCTTCAGCAATGCAGAATAACCAACGCCTCCAATCCCAACGCCATATCTGAAGCAGAAAAGACGGTCTGATTTACCATTCTGTGAAGAAGAATTGAATATGAGATCACTGGAGATGAGGGCGGCGGGAATCGAACCTCCTCAGACAGAGGATTCTTCTTGCTCGCTTGCTAGGATTTTGTGCAATCAGAGATACAGGATCGTGCTGCTGAAAACCTCTGTTACGCTTACACTTGGCATCATGGGAGGGTATGTTTATTCCTTTCTTTGTTTTCGCTTCCCTTGAAGTACAATCATCCATAACCCTGTTCATTATATCCCACAAAATAAAAAAAAATAAAAAATTGCAACTGTCCAACAACTTCTGAACTGCTGAAAAACAAAAGCACCTCCAATGAGACCTCAAACCATAGGTCCCGGATCAAAAACTGTATGAATATCCTGAGACTGGTGACTTCTTTGCATCAGGTGCTTTTTCTCGATGAATTTAAGGAATGGAATACCAATTCTTCCTCTACCGTTTAGAGTTTAATAGTCAATTGTTATTTTCACATTAGATATCTCACACACAACGCATGTAGCCGCTTGCTAATGCCGAACCGGCGCTTCGGAAGCCCTGTTAATTTTGTTATTAGAGCAGTGGACAGTTTAAACTGTATCTTTATTCTTTAAGAGTATTTTCTTGAAGAATTTAATCAATGGATTACCAATTCTTCCTCTTTCCTTTAAAGTTTACTGGACAATTGCTATTTTCACACGTGGATATCGCAAACACAACGCAGGCATGGCTTCGGAAACCGCGGGCCGCGGTACATTATGTGAAATGGACCAAACCCATGAAAGCAGAAGAAAGCAAATAAATTGCTGAAGAATTCCACAAATCATAGAATTGTCATGTTTTTTTGTCTCTGCTTTGGACACTCAACGGGCACGCTCGAATCCCAGTGCACACAGCTCTATCGCTTTAACAGTGTTGTGATCGGCAGCTGGCTGCTTTGTAGGAGTCTGTAGACGACCGAGAGCTTCTCAGAAGCGAATATGAGATCTTTTGAAGCGGAGGTGGTCGGAATCGAACCTCCGATGGAGAATGATTCTTGGCCGTCCCTTGCTGGGATATTGAGCAGCGAGAAACACAGGATCCTTTTGCTGAAAACCTCTGTGACGCTCACACTCGGCATCATGGGAGGGTATCTATGTTCGTTTCTTCTTGTGTTTGCTTCTGTAGATTAGGCGTCCTTGCCGTGAGATTTGACCCGTCGACAAGTTCGTTCCTCTTTTGTCATATGATATTTGGTTATTTTGTTAATCCAGACCCTTTCTTTGTTTCTTTGTTCCGCAAGGGCTGGTACGGAATTTAATGTCTCGTGAGATGTATAGGAAAAAAGAAAAACAAATGACATCTTCCTGTTTTTTAGTGACCAAAGATCATACAAATTACACCAAAATTATACACAAACATCGAAGTATTTATTAATAATTAGTCGAAAATTAATCATAATAAAAAACAGAGTTAATTAATCCTAGAGTTTTGTTTTTTCCTCTATTCCCTCTAACTAACTCATTAACTCATTGGTTCTATGTTCATTTAGTCGGTGGTTGTATTTCCATTAATTTGTTTTGCATAGACTTAAAAGTATGATGGTAGATTTAAGGTTTACTTGTCTAACTATTATTTAGGTTATCATTAAAATTTGTCTCACAACCATTTAGGTTAGA
Source organism: Pseudotsuga menziesii (assembly GCA_001517045.1). Taxonomy (NCBI): domain Eukaryota; kingdom Viridiplantae; phylum Streptophyta; class Pinopsida; order Pinales; family Pinaceae; genus Pseudotsuga; species Pseudotsuga menziesii. Next base: position 366,912 of record LPNX010545204.1, on the reverse strand, counting down.
TCCAGTCAACATCATATATTGCATTGACCATAGTTAGGGTGAATATAGAAAAATGATAAAGATTCCAGCGAAAATAATAGCAAAATGATAAAGGTTATCCCACAACCACAATCGGTCGTCAACTTGAATATTAGCTTTTTGAAGTATGAGCTGGACAAACTCTTTGCAAGGTGCCACACGGTAGGGGGTTCAATAAGAGGAGTAGCATAACGAATACTACGTAGCGCATCAACTAAACGGACAACTACGATCTCCGAACGATGGGATGGAATGCATTCGACATTTCGATGTTTGGTATCACAGACAGCCGAGGCGATGGAATCGCAGCAAAAGAATCCCAGAAATCTAAAATATTTTTTCGGACCACCACATAATCATCAATCCCTCATGAAACTCCGGATGAATAGGGAAATGAATCACAGCAGCTGCTGCTTTAACTGAAATTGGAATTGGGCAAGCGCATGTCATATAAGGTTCTCCAGTCAGATGATAATAAGAGCTCTGCTACATTCCTTCTCTCAAAAGAATCGAATATTGGGTTGGGTTTCTTCCGATGGAGGTGGTAGTGAGAATCAAACGCCCGCCACAGGATTCTGCGTCGTCGCTTGTTGGTTTTTGGGCAAAACCATAGGATTTTGTTGCTGAAAATCGCTACCACTCACAGTCGGCATCATGGGAGGATATGTTTTGTCCCTTATTGGCTTTTTCATTTTGCTTCTGTTGAAACTTGATGTGCATTCTGTATTAATTTTCTGTGTGTCAAAACAAGGGGGTGAGATTAGATCCCTGGTCAATTTAGAGAATTTTGTATCCGGCTATAGGTTGTTATGGTAGTTACTGATTATATCGTAGTTTTGGCACTCCAGTTCCTTGGTTTACCTGCTCAATAGCGAAATTGATAAGTAAGAAGGTTTTCTGTTGTGGCAAAGGACTTTTGAGTCAATGGTTCTATTGTCACGGAACCCTTTTTGCAGTAGATATGTGTGCATGGTTTTTCCTTATGCAGCAATTCTGCAACTGTGGACGAATTATGTTCACAACTTACATGGTTCACTCTATAACTCTACTACCAGTACTTGGGGTTTTGATGTGCCTACAGTGTCTAGATCTAGACTTGCAACTTCGCTACAAGAACTGTTGTTAGTCTTGTGACTTAAAAGGGGTTTTAGGATTTGCTTATGATCAGAGCTTCTTTATGCACAACAATATCCCGTTCTTTAGCCGACAGAACTAGAACTATATTAAACCCAAAACATAACAAATGCACAGTGCATTTGTTCATGACATTACAGAAAAAAATATGTAAGCAACACTCCAGTTACATAGTTTCTATTACAAAAGCGGCACGACTTTTACACTTGTGCCCCTTGGGAAAACAATCACTAATTTCCTTTAAAAAGATTCCATTATCTTGTTATAGTTTCTGTTTTTTCCTTATTGGCCTCTATTCTCCTATCTATTATGCAAATGTTCGGTTGTTGGAAAGAAATCACAATAAGAGGAGAAATTGGAAGGCCAAATGCTTTGGACTATTAGGATTGTGCAGTATCCAAACTTTGTCTCTGTCCTTTGAGTCATTTTTCTTTTACATTGGAACTACAGTAGCCATGGGTGGCCAACTGCCTTGATTATTGCTTAATGCTAGTTACTTTAGTCCAATGTTTTCATATTTGTTCTACTTCTTGCTACAAAATGTGTTTGACGTTCAACATGATACTGCACAATGTGATTGTTTGTCTTCCATGGGTGATTTGTATGTATGGGCAATAATGGGGTTACAAATCTGAGCAGCCCTGTAGCTAGATCACAACCTTTCTGATTTGTGACCTTGTTACTGCTTCACAATCGTAGGGTTGCAATCCTTCATATTTCTGCAGCTAATTAGCAATCATCTAAGGTTGTGGCCTTGTTTTGCGCCATGGTTATGGGGTTGTGAGTCTCCATGCTTTGCAACTTTTGCTCACTACAATTGTGATCTTGTAATTTCCCTGTAATATTAGGTTTCTAAGTATTCCAGCCCTTGAAAACTTTCACAGCTATGTTTTGCGGGGCTTTTACAACTTTTCTGTTTTTGCAGCTCCACTCATGTTAGCAGAGCATTTACAAGCTTGCCCCTTTGTGACATGAATGCACACTTGAAAGGCAAAGAAACAAGAGAAAAAAAACAGGAAAAAGCAAGAAAACAACGAAACAAAGAAAATTGTTAGATTTGTACATTGCTTTATGCTCTTCACTAGCTACCTTTAAAATAGTCATAGAACATAGAAACCACTCACAAAATTTTTGTCTTTTTGTGATACAGTGGGATTAAAACCAGTTGATTGAGTTAAGCATTGTGTAATGAGAAATGCAATATGATATTTACAACATGTTATCATTTATCTTAGAGGAAATTGTACCCAATTTCCAAAGACGAACACCCTTACGAATTATGATTGAAATAGTTTGTAGGCTTTGTGTTATGCAATCAATGTTATCAGAATCGGTCTGGTTCATGCAAAACCAGCCGACCCAACCCGTTTCAGCCCTCCAATGGTCCAAACCGCCTACCCAAACCGGAAATGGCCGGTTTGGTACCGAACTGACCTTTTTTCATCGAACTGGCTGGTGTAGAGCCAGGGTTGTGGGCCCATAAAATGCAAATTAAAAAAATACAAAACAGCCCTACTCTTAACCTAACCTAACCTAATCTAAATAATAATAATCAATAGTAGTAAATGGTAATATCAAATTCTTAAAGTAAAAGTAACATTCTCCTTAGCTTTCATTTTCTATCCTTTTACTTAAATTTTTTAACATTACCATTAATTATTTCAGGATGTTTGATAGTGATTCCAACCTCATCAGACTTTATATGCAAAAAGTAGAACTTTAGATCCCATTTAGAATTCAACAGACTTAACAGTGTTTAGGGTTTTAGGGTTGCAATGTTTCCACTGGATTCTATCATGTATGAGGGTAGGAGATTGGTGTTTAATCAAGCGCATCAACTCCTCTATGTGCCTCGATTTTGATGGTGCTAATTATTTAACTCCTTTGTGATGACCTTAGTAAAAATGTACCTGTCACTCAAGCAAAATTACTTTTTTTTCCTTGGAAAAAAGCATAATTTTATTAAAAGTGACAAAATTACCTTCTGCATAATGCATCTATTCCATGCATTTCATGTCTTTTGACCCAATGGTCTTTATAAAATAAAGTAAAGTCTATCCAGACTGTTCCCAACATTTAGGGCTTAACATGCCCCTCCCCTTTAGACAAGCATTGTTCTCAATGCTTGGGTAGTTGTGGATGCATTTGTATGAAAGAATAGTCTTCCCATGTTGAATTTGTGGCTGGTATGTTCTTCCACTTGATGAGGTACTCAATAATAGCTTGATTTCGTAGTTGTTTGGTCCTTGTTTCAATAAATTATTCAAATTTCCATGTGATTTTTCCTTCTTCAAAACTCCTTTGATTGTGATGTTGATTTTCCTGTTGTTTCATCCTATTTTTGGAAATCTTCAGTATTTGGAGGTTCTATGTGATCTACCACTGCTTGAACTATAGATTTTCTTTCTTCAAACTTTGATTGGAAGATTGTTTTATGGTCGACTTGAAACTGAGGTAAAATTCAAATTTTGGCTCCTCTGTGTCTGAAAATTCGTTTTGATGTAGCTTGGTATGTCCTCTTTCCAATGCCGCAGGTATGACCTAATTTGGATCTGCCAAAAAAAATCATTGCAAATATCCCAACACTACTTATTTTTGGCCTATCCAGAAGAGAAAACTTGTAGGGTATGCCACATGTCCAATATTATGTTTCTGTATCTAATAACCCTACCATAGATACCTTGGTTTGTCCCCTTTCTTATGCAAAAGGTCTCACTCAATTTGGATCTCAGATTCCTTAGATATGAGCTTTTTCCCAGGAACACCCGTTTCAAACCCTAATTGGAAGATTGTTCTAGGGCCGACTTGTAACTGGGGTAGAATTTGAATTTTGAGTCCTCTGTGTCTGAAACTTCGGCTTGTGGTACCCTGATGTGTACTATTTCTAATGATGCAGGTATGACCTAATTTGGATATGCCAATAAAAAGTTATTGCAAATATCCCAAACCTTCTTATTTTTGGTCTATCCAGAAGAGAGAACTTGTATGATATTCCATGTGTTGAATATTCTGTTTTTGTAGCTGAAAATTCTACCACAGATACCTTGGTTTGTATTCTTTTTGATGCAACTGGTCTCACTCAATTTGGATCTCGTATGCCTTAGATATGCCATTTTTCCCTAGAACACCTGTTTTAGACTAGTCAAAACCCTAAATTCCTCCCCAATTATCTCCAAAACTGTAATGGATCAAGATATGAATTTTGCACTGGAGATAGCTCGACCTGTTTTAGAAGTGGGTTTTTAACCTCGATATCTGAATCCTTGTAGAAAAAAAGTTGTAGCAAAAATTCCAAGATGATTCGTTTTACAAAAGCCAGTCCCGAGGAAAGAGCTTTGCTACCAAATGTTATGCAACCAAGTCCCAGAAATGACATAAAAAGAGCAGAAATAGACAAGAAGAGAGTAATCCATTCCTTAATAATGAAGAATAGAAATAAATAACAACTCTCTTCGAGGGGGGAACCTCCTTACACAATGTACTGTGTACCCAAAACAAGACAATATACAATGCTTACTAACATGAGAATATCTCCTTCCTATATATAGGAGACATAGGTGTACAATAAAAACTAATAGACCCACTAATAGATCCAAGCCTACATCAATAATATGTAATACACCACCATATAGGGGGTAAAGTGCCACACTATAGGGGGAAATGTGCCCAACATTTAGGGCTGAACAATTCCTCATCAGTAATCTACTCCATTAGTTCTCTATTGCCTTTCGTAGTTACAAAACCAAGGAAAAAATGATTCATTCGAATCACATCTGCAATGGAGGCTCAATCTTCAGCTTTGAAAATATTTTGGAAATGAGACTTCCCCATTCTAGCTAGTCCATCGAAAGAAGATACATCTCATTAGCCTGATCCTTTAGGACCCACTCATAAGGCTCGACTTTTAGCTCTTGTTCATCATTTTTATTTTTATTTTTTGCCCACTCTTGAACTTCCTTCTTTATCTTTATCACGTTTTGGGAGAAATGGAGTGCAGTAGGTCCCCCAATGTTTGGATTTTTGAAGAAGATGCAGAATACCTTCTTCCTTTAGCCAAGTCACACAGAACTTGAAAGGGATAGCAGGTTTTCTTGTTCTCCCTTGTAATTCCAGAAATATAAGAAGGTGATTCGATTCCCCACCCGTAGTTATCCATTGTCTAAACAAAATATTCTGTTCCATAAGATTTTCTGCAACCAGAAAGCGATCCAACCTTTTGGCTATTCAATTGTCTCCAAACCTTTTATTTGACCATGTGGGCTTCTATTTTACTAGCTCAACCTCCAGAAGCCGTCGTTCACATAATTTTTTAACAAATTGAATAGCAGGTGGATCAGTCCTCACCCTGGATCCTCAAATTTCGTGAGAACCAAGTGTAAAATTTAGATCACCTCCAATGATCACATTTTCAGATTTCACAAAATATTTCCTGAAGATTGCATCCCAGAAAGGAACTCTCTCTTCAAAGGCCCATAAATGTTTAGAATGATGAACGACGAGTCCATCTCATTCGAATAGACTTCCAACCCTAAACCGAACTCAAAACCTTATCTAGATGAAGATCAGCGGCCACCCACCTATCCCATTATAGCTCAAAACAATTGTCCATTTAAACAGTTTCATATTTATTTTTCTATGGTTTTTCAGGTCCTAAACTTTCGGGGCTGTTTTGAGGCCCTAAATGACGTTTTTGGCGATTCAGGGGGGCAAATGGTTGCATATGATTTTCATTGGGCCCCATTTGAAAGATGTAAAGCTCGAATAGACCTTTTCAATCGGCTATTGAGTGCCCAAATCGGAGATTGTATGCAAAAGTTATGACCCCAAGAAGTTGATTGTTCAACTAACCACCTTGGGGCTGTAAACTTTATGACGGTTCATCTTCTAGGGTTATGTTTTGAACGTTTAGGGCTCTCACCCTCATGCTTATTATAAATAGGCCCCTTTGGCCTCATTTTGTATTCATCTTGGCATGGATGAGCGTTGCAGCCACATCTCTTCTTAGAGATAGCTACCACCATTTTAGCTGTTGTATTTACAGTCTGTTCTATTTCTGCCATTTAATCGAATATGGGTTTAATGTATCTCTATTTTCATTGCAATATTTCTATGTTTATGATACTATATATGTTCTTTCATTTCGTTCTCACATAAATCCGCATTAGTGGTATCAGAGCCTTTTTCTCTTTGATTGTTTCTCTGTGCATGTCCCTGATGAGGTCAAGGTATAGAAAGTTGGGCCTCGAACTGGTTTCACTTGGGGAAGACCACCCTCGTTGCCCCAAGCGGCCTCCCATCGCGAAAGAAAAGAGAGATGACGGAGTAGGAGATTTTATTAAACTATTGCTTGAGGAAGCCCTTGCGCGATAGAGGAACGGGATGATGGATAATTTTTCCTAGATCCTTCGACGAATATCAGTAGCGGCAGTTGCACCTTCAACAAGCAACCGCTTCGGAGGTGCAACTCCCTTCAAGTTACAAGTTAACTTTGATATTCCTTTATTTGAAGGCTGGATCAATGTTTATGCCCTAGATAAGTGGTTGAATGTCTTAGAAGGGTATTTCTTTGTCCACAATTTTTCAACAGGGAAAAGATCCATTTGCGCTTCTCAAGATCGTCCCCCATGTCGAAAATTGGTGCGATACTTATTGTGAGCAAAACTCATCAGACGAGTCTGTAATGTTTGAGGCCAATCCCACTTGGGCCTCTTTCATAGATGTCGTCAAGGAACAATATTACTTTGTGGGAAACTATGATGACCGATACACAAGATGGACCATTTTGCGTTAAGAGAAGGACCAGACAGTGTCGAAGTACACCAACAACTTTCATACCCTACGCATAAAGCTATGTATCAAGGACTCCAAGCGGCACCTCATACTTAAATATCACTGTAGCCTACATTGGCACATCCGAACTGAGATGGACTTCCTAGACATCTCTTCACTTGGATCTTCCTATCGGTATGCTGTCAAAATCGAGGAGAAATTTCGGCAAAGAACAAGCGAGACTTTGGACCTGTAAATCCACCGCAGAAGTAGGTCAAGGGAAACCCTTCCCGCAGAACACGGGACAAGGAAAGGACAACCAGTTCCTGCCACAAGCAAAGAAGGGTAATGGAAGGACAAAGAAGGACACCAAGAAGTGGTGCGATTTCTTCGAAATTCCCTAGCACAACACTGATGAATGTTGCTCAAAGTAGTCATTGGTGGCCGAGATCAAAGCTTCAGCATCAAATCTCGATTCGGATTCATAACCCAATGTCACGACTGCAGACCAGGGGAAGCGGATCATTGATGCAGAACTGAGTGTCACTGTTGCTACGACACAGATTCAACTAGAGGAGCTTAAAGAGTCAGAGGCAGAGGAACGTCTCTTCCACTCACTGATGTGAGTGAAGGGAATCCTCTTACATTTTGTTGTTGATTGCAGCAGCCAAAAGAACCTAATCTCAATAGAAGTCATCAAGAGATTAGAGCTTCTGACAACACCACGCTCGCAACCATATAACATCGGCTGGCTAAGACAAGGACAAAGGTATCCGCGTTACTCAACAATTCCGCCTACCATATGGCATTAAGCCTTTCTAAGACGAGGTACTGTGTGATGTGGCCCCACTTCAAATCTGTGATGTTCTTTTAGGACAACCATATATGTGGAAGCGTCATGCTATATATGAATCACGAGCTCGTAGTGTCGTGTCATTGTCACTTTGAGAGGACAACTCTATCAGATACCAGAGACAGTTACACCTGCCACAGTCTTGCATGTCAGGAAGATAATCTCCCACATTGGGAAATTTTCCCTCTTCACAATTGCCTCTGAAGGAGAATATCAGATCATAGGGACCTCCACAACCTCTGCGTAGGGTGTCTCTACTGAGCAAAAATAGGAAGAACGCAAACCCATTGTTGCCTCATATATTCGAGTACCTCTACAATGCAAGGCCACGCATTTAAGGTGCTCCTCTAGGAAGAAACCATCCACATCGGTTCATACCAGGCATAACATGGCAACCAAAATTGTTCAACAACTCCAACGCATCCATTGACAACAATTACAACCCTTTGAAGATTTCAAAGAAAGGCAAGCTTTTCATTTCAGCGAATGCCACACCAGGAGATCAACTCAACACAAAGTTTCAGATATAATACGGGATCTGACGCAATGGAGACCATTGCTTCCTAAGGGAGGAGGATTGATTCAGATGGAGATCGGTGGTCACCCACCTATCCCACTAGCTCAAAACAATTGTCCTTTTCGACAGTTTCCTAGTTATTTTTCTACGGGTTTTCGGGTCCACTAGTTTGAGGCCCTAAACGACGTTTTTTGGTGATTCGGGGGGCCAAATGGTTTCCAATGGCATGCATTTTTCCCTAGTTAGAAAATGTTAAGCTCGAATAGACCTTTCTAACGGGCTATCGAGCGCTCAAATCGGAGATCGTATGCAAAAGTTATGACCCCGGGAAGTTGACTGTTCAACTAACCACCTTGGGGCCGCAAACTTTATGACTGTTCATCTTCTAGGGTTATGTTTTAGAAGTTTAGGGTTCTTGCCCTAATGTCATTATAAATAGTCTCCTTTGGCCTCATTTTGTATTCAACTTGGCATAGATGAGCGTAGCAGCCACATCTATTCTCAGAGGTAGCAACCACCATTCTAGCTGTTTTATTTATAGTCTGTTTTATTTCCGCCATTTAATAGAATATGTGTTTACTGTATCTTTGTTTTCAATGCAATATGTTTGTGTTTATGATACTATAGCTATTCTTTAATTTCGTTCTCACATAAATCCGGATCAAAACACCTTGAGTTTTGAACTTTTATAGATTTTGGGTTCCATTCAATAGCTAGACCTCCAGAGAGGCCTTTTGCATCTTGTGCTATAAAATCCAAATCCTTTAAGGTGGTTCTCAAAATATTTGTAACAAGTTCACCATTTCCCATGGTTTCTTGAAGAAGAGTGATCTATGGTTGATTTGTGAGCACCGACCGTTTTAAGGCAAGTTTTTTAGCGGGGCTTGCCAATCCCCAACAATCAAAAGATAAAAGTTTCATGGGGAGACCCCTTGGGGATTTCTTTGCTCTAAGCGCCCCAATTATGGATTGTTGTCTGCCATTGACTTGCTCCCTATAGGCACGTTCTTATGCTGGTGAAAGAAGTGAGGGTCTTTCATGCCCCCTCCCATTAGCAGAAGAAGTGGGGTTTTTTCCCAGCCCTAGATGACTCAAGGAAATCCTGGAGAGATCATGAATTTCCTGAGATCTGAGATGGAAGCGAATAGGAATATCACTGGAGCTTAAAGAAAAAGAGACACCTTCCCCGACTGAATGATTGGGGTGCTTTTAGAGATGTGATGGCTAAGGAGATCGAAACTGGGACAAAGGAGATCGCCAAAGTGGGGGAGGAGGGGATGCTTTTGGAAATTTGGGGTTTGTAGAGTCTCTTTCTATTTCCTTCCAATCACTTCCCAACAAATTGAAAGATCATTCTAGAAAAACAATATGAGTGGAAGGACAAAATCCTTACCTGGAATCATCATTGCAATCATTTTAGAAGGTTGGGAATCCGTTCGTATACCATTAGATTCATGAGCTTGCATCTGAACCTCAGTCGAACGATCCTCATGCATTTTGTACATTCCTAATTTCTAAAGATGCCCTTCTGCTGGTCACTGGGACATTGACACATGCGTGTCATAATGATCTGTGGTTTTTCTATGAACGTTCCATGTACACTTGTGTAATTTATTGTCCCCAATTCTAGACGCTTTCTAGTCCTCGAATATTTCCTGGTGATGGGAAGAGAACATTGTCTGGAAATATAGCCATATACATGGCATCTATGGCACATGAAGGGGATTTCCTCATAATCCATCTTCTGTTGGTAAGCATCCTTCCCCTAAACAAGTTCAATTTCCTCATGAAGCCCTTCCTTGATGTCCAAAGATACTAGAATCCGAGCGACAGTCATTCCTTTTGTGGTTAAGAAAGACATATCTGCATAAATGAAGGACCTGGGGGCATTTCCAAAATATATGAAAGAGTCCATGTTCTAGAATTCCATTGCAGGAAATTTTACCCAAATCGGGGCCACATCCATCCTTTCACTGTCTCCATCGAACATGGGCGTCCATTTCTTAAACAGGACGGGAGTGGAGTCAATGCTCCAATGCCTCTGTAAAATACAATTTGCATCCTCCTTGTTCTCAAATTTAAAAACAAACCAACCCTTTGATAGAACCCTAGCCTCTAGGACATAATTTAGAAGATCATACCAACAATTTTTTCCCTATTCTTCCAAAGAGTGGAGGCTGAAAATTGAAATACCTCCTGCACACCTTTCCTACCATCGTTATTTCTGCCATATCCGTTGTTGGGAAATTGATACATCTACACTACATACCATTCTGAGAGGATCCTCATAATATTTTGTGCATTTGTTCTTTTGACACTTCTGACTCAACCCACTGCTAGTTCCATGACTGCCCTTTGATACAATCTCATGATTCCTTCCTTTGTTTCTGCTTCTAATGCCCGATTCAACTGGATCTGCACACTAATCAATAAGCCGTAAAAAAGAGGTGATGAAACCCTCTAAACCCTGAAGAGGATCATCTTTTGGAGGTAAAACTTCTAGAAGGGGTTTGAAACCTGCATGTCTAGTTAGGGGCCATCCTGCTTCCATAAGTTCAAAATCAGGAGTTGGTTCGAAACCCTTGAAAAAAGTGTGAAAAGGCGGAGACCCTAGGTCTATATCTGAATGAACTATGGTAGAGTCTACAATCAAAGGCAGACCCACGCAAGTTTGGATAGATTCATTGAAGAGAGAAAAGCGCTTTCCCCTAAGCTCCCTTGCTAAAACCGAGCCGCTAAAGGGACCGTAGCGGTTTCAATAATAGGGTCATCCCCGTTACCGTTAAGAGACTGGAACATTTCAAAATCGTTCTCTATGTCCATTGAAGCAAGAAAGGAAACCCCAACTATCACTTCGATATCAACCCCAGCCTCATTGTCTTTCAGATATGCTAAATATTTCGCCATTTGCTCGCTAGGGTTTGATACAAAGACTGTTTTACCTTAAATGGGTCTGGGGAGTAATCGACAATATCCACATCTGGATAGTCCATGAGGATATTGTTCTCGCCTATAGTACCATGACGTAGATCGACCGCCAGCTGGAAAACAAAGAGAGAGGACAAACTTTTTGTTGGGGTTGCAGTTGTAGCTTCTTATCGTCGTGTCCCCTTCATGAAACCCTCATATATACGAACTGCAGGAACTCCCCCGTTCATCTCCTTTTCGTCTCTATGATTCAAGCAAAATTACTTATTCGGCATGCAAAGTTTTTTCTACCTATTTTTACTGCTTGGATTAGGAGCTTTCATCAAAATTGTAGGCTGTTGACTAATGTCCTTGGAGGATCAACTTTGAGATTCAAGATAGAGAAAAGGGCTAGAGCATAGAGGTGGGGGGCATAAGGTGCTATTGACGAATAGGATCCCAATATAGACAATGATTTTGATGATATGTAATTATTTGTTGTAGCATTAAGTTTTGAAGTTTTTTGGACTCCAGAGGCTAGTTAGAGCCTCTTTGTTTATGTATTTTGGGTCATATATAGATTGCATTCGATGCAATTTTAGTTATATGCACCCTTACTTTCTATATACATGATAAAATTTCCATATTTTTGTATAATTATTCGGATTCTTATGGATGCACATGATTTTTTTTTCAAAATTTGAATATTTCATGTATACTTTGGTCAATTGTATTTTTGGTCTGGTGTTTTCCCCTGTTCTAGACTTCCAGTTCAATTCATATTTTTTTTGGCTCTATTGTTTTGATGACCGGTTCGATATTGCATATTGCATCCACCACTAACCATGCAACCAAAAATATCAATAGAAACCCAATAAGATGTAATGGAAGAACTTTTATTATCAACCCTATTTGGGAAAGGGCACTCTTAAAATCACTTCGAGGGGGAAACCTCCTAATACAATATAACAATATATTCAAGATATCATGCAAGTACATTTAATGACCTTTATATAGAGGGAGGTTGGTGAATTTTCATTCCCTTGTGATGACACATGGGGGGGAACATGAATTCCCTTGTGATAATATGTGGAGTTTAATACTACTGAGGATAATACTAAACACCCCCTAATCCCATAATGTGGTCTAACTATATGAAATGGATTTTATCAACATCCTATGCTGCTATTAAATACTTAGGAAGGTACATAACGTACGCTCCCTCAAATAAAAAATCTTTTCCATCAAAGCTTATTTGTGAAGAAGTCTAATATGCACAAACGTAAGCTTGAAGATTGATAGATGGTGCATTGTAGTGGTTTGATTTGATACCAAGGTGATACTTGGGGATGGTGTTGGAAACAACTTTGTGTAGTGTGTCAAGGGATTCACATAGCACTTGCCAAATTGTGCATGTGCATTTTAAACAATTGCTTGTGTGAAGTCAAATGAAGTTTGGTACTAGATGGTGTAGAATGAGATAGTGTAAAGTCATGTAAACATGGTTGAATTATAACCATCTGTATGACAGTCATGTAGATCCTAATTTCTTTTTCCTTCTATTTTAAAATTTTCTCAAGGAAAGTCCCAACATTGGATGTCTAACTTGATTTCAATCCTCCTTAGCCTAAAACTTGTAGATGGCGTAAATGAATTGAATAAGATACCTAGGCTGCCTAGGATAAGTAGGTTGAATCAACATTTTCAAAATAAGGCTTATTGCTACGATCATGACTTGCTCTCCATTTGGAACCAAGGTGATTTCTTAGCCCTTCTCGATGGATTTAGCGGTAATTAGAAGGTTTGTTGCTTCTTTGTCATCTTCTACATTACATTTTGGATTTGTTGTTCTAGGATCTTCATATTGTCCTTCCTCTTTGATAGAAGACATAATGAACTCTTGTTCAACCCCATCTTCATAATTTTTGGTGGAGTGAATATATTATTCTTTTAATTTTTCTTCTTGGTAGACCTCCAAGTAGTCACCCTGTATTGGTGCATAATTCACATGTTGTTGTATTCCATTGATTTGTGTTGTTAGTTTTGGATATGGAGTGGTGCATTATGTTATAGATATTGTTTTCCTTTTCTTATGGGTCGACTAAAGTTCTCATATTGAGCAAGTACTTTATACTTGAGCAGAGTCCCATGCACAATAGTTTGGTTTTCCGATGTCCACCTTTTCATAATTGGGTGTGTTATGATGGAGAAACTTCTCAAGTTGTATTCTATTAGCAATTTGGCATTCAATGTTGATGTATTTGTAACTTCAGAATGTATTCACTTGTATATTTCTTATTATATTTCATTGTACCCCGACGGAGATGTTTATTCCTCCGATCGGGAGAGTCATTAATATAATAAATTCATGTAAAGTCACTGAGGTTAACTCTCCATTGTAAATCGGGGCAATTGTCCCCAAATTTGAGTGGTATTAGGGTTATCAGACTCTCCTAGTGAGGTCGGCCCTGTAAGAGTAAAAGTCAAGTGGAAAACAAGTATAAATAGAGAGTGAGACTCTCTATTTGCAACACACACTCACTCAACTGTAGCGCATGAGTGAGAGAGGAGGAGCTCGCACAAGTGAGAGAGAGAAACTGTCGGAGATTATTTTTGTGTTTTTGGGTTTTACTTTTGCTATTGTTGCTCATTCTATCTCCGAGGAAGTTGCGGGGGTTTCTCCTTGGAAAACTATGTCTCTTGTCTCTTGTGATTATTGTTGTGCATGTTATTCTCTCAGATAAGCTCCTAGATCTTATTGATTAAATGATAAAAATCTAACATGGTATCAGAGCTAACCTGAGAAGAAGACACTGTGCAGCTGCAGAATCTAGGGCTTCTTACTTTTTGGGTCTCTCCACAGATCATCAGCAAAAGGAGGAGGATAGGCTAATTCTCCATTGAAGGGCGCATCTTTCTGTCGAAGCAGAATTTGATTTTGGGCATTTTCAATTTTTGACTTGTCACTGCTGCGGGAAATTAGGGCTTTTCACAAAAGAGGATATTTTGAGTGAGCCCAGCATAGGATTGCTCTCCTCCTCAAAATTGAAGTTTAAAGACCAAGATCAAAGTTTTTGGTTGGGTAGAACTCTGGGAAAGTCAAATCCTAAAAGACTAAAACTAGTCATTTTGGTGCATTCGCTATATCTCGAGATTGGAGAAGGCTCAGGAGCCGAAACTTTTACAGGCCAAATATAAATTCCTTATGAATCATGTGTAAAAGTTTCAACCTCATATTCGCTATATTCTAGGAGATATGATTCCTCCAAATTAGGGTTCCTGCCTCCTCCAGAATATAGTCATAAACAGGTGACCTAAGGAGATTTGCTATATTTCAGGCTAAGAAGGTCGAAATGAAATTTTGCAAGATGGCCCAGATAGGGCACAGACTGTACTTTCTGTGGTAAAAGTTTCAGACCCCGAAGGTGAAACAGTGACACGTGGAAGTCTGTTCAAGTTCGCTATGTTGAACAGTCCTGAAATAAGTCACCTTGGGAAAACTCTCATAAGTCCCAATTGGTGAAACCAATTCTGCTCAAACCTGTGGTGTTGGAAAGAGGAAAAACGAGGCTACCTCAGTGCGAAGTTTCAGACACAGAGGAGCAATACTTTCGGAGACACTGCAGAAACAATATCATGCATTTCTGCAAAAGAAATTGGAAAACTAGTGCTCCTTGTTCTGGGAGCTTCCCTCCACTATTTTCAGAAAAGGAGTACATTGGACAGCTCGCCTTGAAATTCCAATTTTTGAAAATTAGGGTTTCTATGACAAACCCTAGATCATCCAGTAAGATAATATTAGGGTATCTAGTAACCCTAGTTGGATACATAGAATATTAGTAGCAGAGGAAACTATTGCTTCCTCTTACTAGTGCTTCCTGTTCCGGGAGCTTTTCTCCACTATTTTCAGAAAAGGAGTACATTGGACAGCTAGCCTTGAAATTCCAAGTTTTGAAAATTAGGGTTTCTCTGACAAACCCTAGATCATCCAATAAGATAATATTAGGGTATCCAGTAACCCTAGTTGGATACATAGAATATTAGTAGCAGAGGAAACTACTTTTCACTTCAGCACAGAATGTTTCAATGCATAGAGTACGAAAGGTAAATGGAGAATGATGCTCTGCTTCAGAGGGAGTGAATGCAGAAGATCTTGAGGTTCAACATGATACGACGGGATGGACAACTTATTGATGGCTCTAGGATTTACTGAGAATAAAGCAGATTCCAACCTTTACTTCAAGGTTGAAGGCGGAAGACCAGTGATGCTCCTGTTATATGTCGATGACTTGTTTCCGATAGGAAAAGAGGAACTCATTAAAGTTGCAAGAAGGAGACTTGCTGCTGAGTTCGAGATGAAAAACTTGGATATGATGCACTACTTTCTTTGCATGGAGGTGTGGTAGAATGCGGATGGAATCTCCCTTGGACAAGGGAAGTATGTAGTGGAGATCCTGAAGAGGTTCGAGATGATGGACTGCAAGGCCATGACCACACCTATGGCATCAAACCTGAAGCTATTGAGTGATGCTTCATCAGAGCCGGTTGATGCTACGATGTATCGTCAGATGATTGTGTCATTGATGTACCTAACGAATACGAGACCAGATATTTGCTTTGTTGTGAACACATTGAGCCAGTTCCTGACGGGTTCGAGACATGCTCACCTGGTTGCAAAGCATGTAGTGAGGTACTTGAAGGGTACAATTGAGTGTGGGATCAAGTATGATACGAATCAGAAGACTAACCTGCATGGTTATGTTGATTCGGATTGGTAGCACCAATGAGAAGAAGAGCACCTTGGAATGCTTCTTCAATTTGAGATCCAGTATGGGTTACTGGTTTGGCAGGATGGAGTCTTGCATGGCGTTGAGTACAGCCGAGGAAAAATATGTTGCCACTTGCTCGACTATTTGTGGGGTAGTATGTTTCTTTGAAAGCTACTATTTGATTTGATTGATCTGACTTGCATTTTTGTATGCTGCAGAGAGGAGCAGTGAAGCTCCAGTTTGTGATCTAGATCGAGATCTCTCGAAAGAGAGAGTTCTAGCATAGCCGGTGAGACAGGTTGTCTGAGCATAAAATCCTGGCGAAGCTCGTAGGTTGCTCAGACATAATCAGTCCTGTAGGTTGTCCTCGGATGTAATCAGTCCTGGCGAAGCTTGCATGTTATCCTTGGACGTAATCAGCCCTAATGTGATTCTATGCTAGAAATGGCCAGAGTGAAGTTTGAGTACTTCGGGGAGAAGCTTGGTGTTCTTCAGATCGAGGTTCCCTCCAAGGGGAAGTGATACACATGAGCCCTTCCTGGATGGTAGTAGGTGTGTCCTACCATGCCGGTGGATGTAAGTGATGAAGCCTTTCCCGGATGGTAGTAGGTGTGTCCTACTATGCCGATGAATGTGAATGTTGTGTTATTTGTATATGGGTTGTGCTTCGAGATGATATGAAGAGAAAGATCTTGCAGAGGGAAAAGCCTACATCCAACATGAAAAAGGGTTGGCTCTGTAGAGAAAGACCTTGCAGAGGGCAAGGCCTACATCCAGCATGAAAAAGGGTTGGCTCTATAGAACTACATCCAAAATGAAAAAGGCTGGCTCTGTAGATGGAGAACTACATCCAACATGAAAAAGGGCTGGCTCTGTAGAACTACATCCAACATGAAAAAGGGTTTTCTATGTAGATGGAGAACTACATCCAGCATGAAAAAGGGCTGGCTCTGTAGATGGAGAACTACATCCAACATGAAAAAGGGCTGGCTCTGTAGAACTACATCCATCATGAAAAAGGGCTGGCTCTGTAGATGGAGAACTACATCTAGCATGAAAAAGGGCTGGCACTGTAGACTTACATCTAGCATGAAAAAGGGCTGGCTCTGTCGATGAAGACCTACATGGAGGCTCGGCCTACATCCAACATGAAAAAGGGCTGGCTCTGTAGAACTTCTTATGACGAGTAGATTTGAGAGATAGCACCATCTGCTCGAGATAGCGGCAGGAGCTTTGATGATGATCCAACTTTGATGATGATCCAGTGATGAAGACTTGTGCTGATCAGCTGTGTCAAGAGAATACCTTCCTAGTTAAGAGGGAGTGTTGATGTATTTGTAACTTTGGACTGTATTCACTTGTATATTTCTTATTGTATTTCATTGTACCCCGATGGAGATGTTTATTCCTCCGATCGAGAGAGTCATTAATATAATAAAGTCATGTAAAGTCATTGAGGTTAACCTTCCGTTGTAAGTTGGGGCAACAGTCCCCACAGTTGAATGGTATTAGGGTTATTAGACTCTCCTAGTGAGGTCGGCCCTGTAAGAGTAAAAGTCAAGTGGAAAACAAGTATAAATAGAGAGTAAGACTCTCTATTTGCAACACACACTCATTCAACTGTAGCGCATGAGTGAGAGAGGAGGAGCTCGCACAAGTGAGAGAGAGAACAACTGTCGGAGATCATCTTTGTGTTTTTGGGTTTTACTTTTGCTATTGGTCCTCATTCTATCTCTGAGGAATTTGCAGGGTTTTCTCCTTTATGGTTTCCCCGAAGAAAACTCTTTGTGTCTCTTGTCTCTTGTGATTATTGTTGTGCATGTTATTCTCTCATATAAGATCCTAGATCATATTGATTAAATGATAAAAATCTAACATTCAAAGCACTACTAAAATTTTGATGGACATCTCTACTCAAAGTTGAGCAACACTGAAGAAAAAGAATGCCTTGACAAATTACTGTACACACCACACTTGGATTTCCTAAATCGCCACTATTGAATTCCTTCAAGTCCTCCCAAATTGTGTCTTTTTAGGCGATGAGTGGAAAGAGGAAAATGCACACCCTTAGTATTTATGGGTTGTATGTGCTTTCTTATAAGATATCTAGGTCTCCAAACTTTGACACACGGTTTTAATGGTTGTATCTTTAATTTAGCCAAAATTGCTAACAATTGCTTCTTCTACAAGATATTAGAGTTGAATAATGTGACCTTGGTAAAACTTTGGATCCCACTTTGGATTTATTGCTTTGCAAAATCTAAATCAGATCATATTTTAGTGTCATGTGAGCAAGTTCTCATGTTATGGAATTTTGAATTATGGTTATCATTTGAGATTTCTAGGTAACTTGCTTGCCTTGTAATTTTGGTGTGTAGAGTCCACCTTTGTACTAATGACTTGGGACTTCATCAATGGAAGAAATATCATTGCATTTATTTTCTTGTTATTTTTTAACTTTCCTTTTAGTCCAAGTTCCAAGCATTTAAAGTAAAAGACCAAAACACTTAACTTTGTATTCAAGATCAAAAACATGCCAGATGTCATATTTGTTAATATGGTTTCAAGATGAAAACACAACAATAAAGAGCACCTCACCCATCATGCAAAGACCAAACACAAAACCATTATTCTTGGCATGCTAAAAAATTGATGATGTAGTGGTGTAGTTGAAGTTGGATACAGTTGAGGGAATATAATGGGTGTCGTATTATGGTACGAGTTTGGTTTAAATTTTGATTGGTAAAGGTAAGATGAGTTTATAGGGATTTGTTAAGATTACCTTTGGATCTATTAAGATTGGAGTAGTTCTTTTATATATGCCACATTTAGGTTTTGCTAGTTTAGAGTAATGGCATTGCCTTAGTAACATTATGTAGTTGTAGGTTATGATTTTTACCCAACTTCACATAAGAGGAAAGCCATTGTTTCAAACTAAAAGCTAAGAATATTATAACAAACATTAATAACTGTATTTAGAAACATACATGCATGAGAATTTTCTTATTATATCTTTTAAACTTTGATATTTCTCTCATTAATGTTGAGATGAAGGATGACAATTTGTTTCACCAATCCATCCAAGTTATTCACTTGATTAAACATCAACAAGAACAATGTATGTTTGGTTTAACAGTCATGGTTGGAGCAAAGAAAAAAGTGTCCAAACAAGCAAGAGCCTTGTGAACAAAACCTTGATTTGCTTGTAAAATTGACTATTAGCTTAATGGGATAGATTGCATTCCTAAGTGGATCCTTGGTGCTTGGTCTTATATTCATCCTAGAGTCATTGTTTAGTATCTAGGCATACCCTTTGGGGTTGGTTTGTCTCTTGTAGCCATGTAGGATTTGTGTTTATAGAGGTTGTAGAGAAAGTGATATGTTTGGCATCATAAAGATCTCCCCTTCGCATGGAATTTGAAGATAGTTGGACACATTCTCTAGGCCTCTCATGTGTTATGTTTCTTGTTGGTTCCCTAGAAAGTCTAGTTTCATTAGCTTAAGAGGATTATGAGGTAATACTTATGTTATAAATAGGGTGGGGAGTAGAGTCTTCCTTTGGTTCCTTGGGATGTGTGCACTATGCTCAAGAACAAAGGGGGCCTTGGTTTGATTGGTGTTGTTTCTCAAGGAACTATTGTTTCAACCAAGTGGGTATCCCATTACCTTGATATTTCCATTCCTTGGCATTTTTTGTTTTGATATCGAGTGCTTTTTGCACAATATTTGGGTAGAGATCGAGGGGGTATTTGGTTTATGTGACATTATCTCTACATCCCATTTATTCTAGGTCATGGGTTTGCTTATCTTTTGGAGAATTTGGTCATCTTGGAAAATTGTTGTAGGTTTAGTCCAATGGCATTGGGAGGGTAGTTAGGTAGGTTGGGATCTAGCTTGTATGATGATTAGAAGTTGGAGGAATTAGGGAAATTGTATTGTGGAGTTGCCTTGCTTCTAGGAACGTAGGTTAAAGTAGGAAGGGCATCTTCTTTTGGATAGATTTGTGATATCTTGGAAGGAGTGGCGCCCTCTTGCTCAAGAGGATGGTCTTCTCACTTATTCCAAATTCTGAGCTATTTAAGATGAACATTGGTAATGCATGTGTCGTTTTGGAGCGATTGGGAGTGGATATATATTTATTTGTCCCCTTTAGCATCACTCCCACCATTTGTACTCAACTCTTCATTAGAGACATCCTCTCTCTCTCCAGTCCTCAATGCTCATTGATGATTGGGTATCTAAGGATTTGGATGAGTGTCGGGTTCTTTGTCTCACAATGACTTTTTTTTTACTATGTTATAAGCTGTGGGATTTTACTTGCTTGATCATCCGGCTAGGCTGGCCAAGAGTGTCCCTTGGATGGCCTTTGTCTACTTTTCTAGTGTTCAAAGAATGCCAATTATATCTTTTGAGAGTGTTAGTTTGGCAAGATTTGTTGGAGTTATTTTGAGGATTAGCATTCTATGTTACTTCAAGGAAATATTCATTAGCTTGCTACGTTGTTTGGTGATTGACATGTTAAACTAGCAACAATAAGGAAGGTCTTCCTGCATGCATGTGTCCTTGCATGCATAAGATTTAAATTAGGAAGCCAATTGTGTTTAATTACTTTTCCTAAGTTTACTTTGGAAAATAATTAAAAGTGATCTAATTGTTTATCGACTTTAAGTGAAAGAGAAATTAGGGTTTTTGCTTTACCTAAAGTTATAAAAGAAAGGTCAATTGATGGAGAGGACACACAGACACACTTGAATTTCGATCGAGACAGTATACAGACAGAGAGAGAAAGTCAGACAGAGGATTTAGTTGGGAAGACGAAGGAACGAGCAAACAAGATCATCGAGTTGCCAGGCAGGACAGAGCTCGCACGGATCGATAGGAAACAGTTGCAGAGGGAGGTCGTACAAGACCATGCGGATTCCGTACAATTGTCATATAGACTGTATGGGTTCCGTACAACAGCTGTACAGATCCGCACGCATGGGAGGCTGTACAGTTGGGCCGTACACTCACACAGGAGGGGTACTAGGATTTAGCTGGGATTTGCCCAGTGATTTTGTTGAGGTGCTGCATTCGCCAAGTTTGGGTGAATTTGCAATGATTGTAAACGTTCCATTTTTCTCATAATAAAATCTATATTTGATTGCTCCACCGCTTTTCCCATCTTGGATTTTTCCGGGGGTTTCTATACCCAAAATAAGTGTCATTTATGTGATGTGATGTTGTGATTTATTTCTCAGTTTCATATTCCGCTGCATATTGTAAAAGATATTCATGTGGGGTTATCAGTAGAGATTTTGAATGCATTGTTTAGCCCTAGTTTGAATATTAAAGGAAAATTTACATGGTATCAGAGCTCTGGTGAGCTAAAGCTGAGAGGTTTGCAGCAACAGTGATAGATCAGGGGCAAATCTATTGAAGACACGGACCTAGATTGGAGATCTAGGGTTTGACAGGTAACACTTCAGTATGGCCGTGCAGTTGAGAGTTGAGGATAGACTCCAGGGGGCACATAACTTTCCTACATGGAAAGAAAGGATCACAAGGATTCTGGACGTCAGTGATGCAGAGGAGCACACTGAGTCCACAAAAGTTGCACCCACAGATCCGGTAGATCTGATAGCTTAGAAGAAGATTGATTCTAGAGCCATGTTGATTATCATGGATGGAGTGAAGGACCATATAGTCCCTCACCTTTTTGGTAAGAAGACCGCAACAGATATGTGGACGACTTTGGAGAGTTTGCACCAAAGCAAGAACGAGAACCAGAAGATGGTGTTGCAAGAGAGGATGTGCAACACCAAGATGGACAAGGGAGGAGTGGTGCCTAATCTCAGCCTTATCTCACAAGGCTCACCAGATCAGGGATGAGCTTAGAGCTGTTGGCTCTAAGACAGTGGAGAGGAGCTAGTTCAGATAGCCCTCAATGGCTTCTCTAAGCCATGGGACACCGTTGTCAAAGGTGTTGTGGCTAGGGAGAAGCTCCCTGATTGACAAAGACTATGTGATGACTTTATGCAGGAGGAGACCCGCATGGGTCAAGGATCAGGCTCATCCAGCAGTGCCCCACAGATTGTGGATGAGGAGGCTCTAGCCCTTACAAGGAAGAGCAACGGTAAGGAAAAGAGGAAGAAGGATGGTACGAAGAACCTTGACGTGTCAAAGGTTAAAGTGTTTTATCTGCCACAAGTAGGGACACTTTGCTTCCCAGTTCCCAAACAGGAAGAAGAAGAGTAACACTCAGATGCCTAGATTTGCAGAGGTGGATGAGTTCAGCAAGAACTTCGATGAGGAGTTCTGCTTGATAGCTTGCATGGCAAGCACCACAAGGAGCAGTATATGGTATGTCGACAGTGGAGCATCTAGTCACATGATTGGACATAAGAGATTCTTCAGAGACTTGCAGGAGGGTGGAACATGGATCCATGTTGAGCTGGGTGATGATGTGTGGTATCAGGCGCAGGGAGTTGGCACTGTTTCATTTGAGAGAGATCTTGACAAACCCCTCAGTTTTGCTGATGTGTTATATGTTCCAGGATTAAACAAGAACCACATATCAGTCTCCACGCTAGAGGACAAGTGATATTAGGTGAAGTTTCGATACCATAGAGTATATATCTGGCCTAAGGGGTCAGATAGGAGCTTGGATCGGGTTATTGGCAGAAGGATTGGGAAAGTGTATAGACTACACTTTGAGCCTACAAAGGCTCTAGTCAACAGCAACAATAACGGTCAGGGTGAGTTGTGGCATAGGAGGATCGCACACCTACACCATGGTGCACCGAGGCACTTAAGACAGGATGTCATAGGAGTTCCTCAGGTAGAGGAGGAGAAGCATAACCACTGCAAGGGTTGTGCTTTGGGGAAGATCATCAGGAAGCCTTTCCCACAGAATGAGCACAAGTCTAAGGAGCCCTTGGACTTAGTGCATTCGGATGTATGCTGACAGATGAGTGTCAATTCTTTCAGTGGTTACAGTTACTGTGTAACCTTCATTGATGACTATTCTAGGAAGACTGGATCTATTTCTTGAAGGCAAAGTCAGAGGTCTTTGAGAGGTTTCGAGAGTTCAAAACTCTCGTGGAGAACCAAATAGGAAAGAAGATTCGGGTGTTGAGGACAGACAATGGGGGTGAGTACACCTCCAATGAGTTCATGGAGTATTGTTCGGCAAAGGGGATCAAGAAGGAGCACACTGTGACCCATACTCCCCAGCAGAATGGAGTTGTAGAGCGGAAGAACAGGACTATGGTAGGAGTAGCCAAGGCTATGCTATTTGATTAAGGATTACCACTATTCCTCTGTGCCAAGGCATACAGGACTGCAGTGCACATTCAGAACAAGTGTCCCCACACAGCTTTGGGGTGGAAGACACCTGAGGAGGTCTTCACAAGAACTAGGCCAGATGTGAGTCACATTCACATATTTGGCAGTGTCTACTATTGTCATGTTCACGCCGACACTAGGAAGAAGCTAGACCCTTTTGGAGAGAACGGGTTACTTGTTGGTTATAGTGAGACTTTGAAGGCATATAGAGTTTACATTCCTGCTCGCAAGAGGATCATTGTGAGCAGGGATGTCCAGTTCGATGAGGACAGGGCCTTGCGGAGATCTATGGACTTATCAGCAGAGCATCAACCATCACAGGATTCGGGGGTCAAGTTTGAGGAGCCAGATGTACAGGTACATGTACAGACACATGGCACAATATCTGGTAGTCAGAGGGAGTTAGGTGGATAGGATTCCTCAGTCATTGACTTGGAGGATAAGCTGCAACAAGATATAGATATCTAGCAGCTGCAACAGGTTGACACTAGGCTAGGGCCTCAGTGGTTCAGGTCCACAGTTCAGGATTCCAGGCAGGTGGATCCTCCACAAAGCTCCATGAGATGGAGCAAACCACCAGTGAGACTCAGTTATATGGGATTGATGACATAGTTGATTAACTATAAACCTTCCATCTTTGAGGAGGCAGCACAACATGATGTATGGCAGGAGGCTATGGTTGAGGAGTATGACTCCATTATGAAAAACCAGGTATGGGAGGATGTGCCAAGGCCACAAAAGAAAAAGGTGGTGGGATTGAGATGGATCTACAAGGTGAAGCATGCAGCAGACGGAAGCCTGGAGAAGTACAAGGCGTGCTTCATGGCAAAGGGGTTTTCACAGAAGGAGGGTATTGACTATGAGGATACCTTCGCCCTTGTTGCCAGGTATTCTTTATTCATACCATTGTCTCACTAGCAGTTGAGATGGGTTGGCGAGTGCATCAGATGGACGTCAAGACTGCCTTCCTCAACGGAGTGATAGAGGAGGAGGTATATATTGAGCAGCTAGAGGGGTTTGATGCGGAGAACATGGACACGCATGTATGCAGACTGCATAGAGCTCTTTATGGGCTTAAGCAGGCACCTCGAGCATGGTACTCGAGGATAGACAACTATCTATGGGAGATGGGATTTCAGCGGAGTGAGGCTGACCACAACCTGTACTTCTTGATAGGTGAGGTGCCTCTCATACTGGTCTTATATGTGGATGATCTCTTTCTTACAGGAGATGAGAGGCTAATTGGAGACTACAAGTACAACCTTGCAGTGGAGTTTGAGATGAAAGACCTTGGGTTGATGCATTACTTTCTGGGCTTGGAGGTTTGGCAGAGAGATGGATGCTTCTTCATTGGACAGGGGAAGCATGCTGTAGAGATCTTGAATAGATTTAGGATGGAGGACTGCAAGCCTATGGCCATACCTCTAGTTTCCAACTGGAGGAAGATTGATGCGTCAAGGTCTGACAGATTTGATCCTACCATGTATCGTCAGCTTATCAGATTGCTTATTTATCTGCTCAACACTCGTCTAGATATCAACTTTGCAGTCAACTCTTTGAGTCAGTTCATGGTGGACCCTCAGAGAGTGCATTTGACGGTTGTGAAACACATACTTCACTACATTAGAGGTACAATGGAGTATGGATTAGTTTATGAGCGCAGGGAGAGTGTGCAGTTAGCTAGTTTCACAGATGCTGACTGGGTAGGATGTGTAGAGGACAGGATCAGTACTTAAGGTTGTTGTTTCAACATTGGGTTAGGGGTTGTCTCTTGGTTCAGCAGGAAGCAGAATTCAGCTGCATTGAACTCGACAGATTCCATACATGGAAGCCAACATGGATGCTTGTGAGGGTATGTGGTTGAGGAAGTTACTTTCATGGTTGTTCGAGTGTGAGCTAGAGGCTACAGTAGTTCAATGTGACAATCAGAGTGGCATCAGGCTATCTGAAAATTCAGTGTTCCATGACCGAAGCAAACACATAGACATCAGGTACACTTCTTGAGAGATTGTGTTTAGAGAGGAACCATTCGGTTGGAGTACATACAGACAGATGAGCACGTGGCAAACACTTTCACCAAGGCACTTTGTAGACACAGTTTTGTGAAGTTCAGGGATAAGATGGGGTTTCTACCAAATCCCTTCCTCATTGAGAGGGAGTGTTAAATTAGCAGCAACAAGGAAGGTCTTCCTGCATGCATGTGTCCTTGCATGCATAAGACTTGAATTAGGAAGCCAATTGTATTTAATTACTTTTCCTAAGTTTACTTTGGAAAATAATTAAAGTGATCTAATTGTTTATTGACTTTAAGTGAAAGTGAAATTAGGGTTTTTGCTTTACCTAAAGTTATAAAAGAAAGGTCAATTGGTGGAGAGGACACACACACACTTGTATTCCGATAGAGAAATGATACAGACAGGGAGAGAAAGTCAGACATAGGATTTAGTTGGGAAGACGGAGGAGCGAGCAAACATGATCACTAAGCTGCCATGTAGGACAAAGCCAGCACAGATCGACAGGAAGTAGCTGCAGAGGGAGGCTGTATAGCTGCTGTACAGACCGTATGGATTTCGTACAGCAGCCATACATTCGTACGGATCCTCACGTGTGGGAGGTCGTAGAGCTTAGCTGTACACTCACGCAGGAGGGTGTTGGGGTTTAGTTGGGATTTTCCCAGTGATTCTGCTGGGGTGCTGCATTCGCCAGGTTTGGGTGAGTTTGCAGTGATTGTAAATGTTCCATATTTTCTCATAATAAAATCTATATCTGATTGCTGCAACGTTTTTCCCATCTTGGGTTTTACCGGGGGTTTCCATACCCAAAATAATAGTGTCAATATTCTGATGTGATGTTGTGATTTATTTCTTAGTTTTATATTCCATTGCATACTGTAAAATATATTCATGTGTGGTTTATAGTAGAGATTTTGAATGCACTATTTAGCCCTAGTTTGAATATTAAAGGAAAATTTACATGGCACTCTCTTGTTTGCGAAGCATTCATCAAGATTTGACATTGTTTGTGGATCTCAGGTTTGTTTGTTCTATGGAAACTCAACTGCAAATTTGTATTTTCCCAGTAGTGTATTTCTTTGGTAGCCTTTAGTTCTTTATGGAGAGATAAGGTTTGCCATTAGGAATTGGCAACGGGAACTATGTTGTTTAAAGATACCCATAGAGCATCTTGCTTGGATCCCATGGAGCTAGCTTTGGATCCCATAGAGTATTTTGCTTGTATTTATGCTCTAGTAGCTCCCAGGAAGAAGTTATGAAGTTCATTGTATATACCTTTCCACTTTTTGCATTTTTTATTGTTTCCTCTAATATAATATGCATTTAAAAACAAAAGAATAATGGTTGGATTTAACTAGACCTAGGAATATTGATATTGAGTATAGGGAGGATTATCCAAGAGAACTACTTAGAAGAAAACAATGTATGGATTATGCCTTCGTGTTTGGACATGTATTTGAATGTACTTGATTTGTTTTTAATTTCTTCATACAATTATATATAATCATTTCAGTTTTGAGTATGCATGAAAGGAGTTATTTAAATTGTTGTGGTTTTAATTAATTTGTTGATGCTGATGTGTAGTACTTTTAGTTTTATTTATCTAAGTAGCTGATTTGTTCCTTTGCATTTATTAATAAGCTCATGTATAATAATTTAAGGTTTTTGTAAATATCAAGTTCCAACTAACTATCAGATCTCGATCTATTCTTTTGATTAATCTTATTTCTTTACATCATTGTAGGGCAATACTCCCTCTTTCATGGGGTTTTCAACAAACTGGAATTTTATGGGGATTTGTAATCATGGCTGCTGTTTCTTTCGCAAATGACTACACATGTGGACTGCTCCTAAGACAAGCTGAAGTATTTGGTGCCCATGATTATGAAACTCTTTCAGTTTCCATTGGTGGTCAATTCTACAAGGCAAGGCTTTTCAAATCTTGTTTGTCATCAATGAAAACTGAATTTAGGTGTTGATTTTTATTATTCTATTCATTTATTTTTCGTTTTGTATCTCAAAAGGAAAGGAACTAATGTAATAGTGTATTGTGGATAACCAAAAACAATCAATGGAATTGACATTTATAACTATAAAGAAGTACATTGTTTGAACTTGCATTCCATGACTTGAGAATGATCATTTTTCACACTACAAGTTCTGTCTAATGTTACTAGAAAACATTGCAATACAAGCCTAAAATGCAACCTAATATTTTCAAGAGCTTTTAGTGCAAAAGATAGATTTATTCTTCAATCCACAATAACAAGATACAATGAGGAAGAGGCTCTCTTATATAGGAGAGTAGTTGAACTTCCTTTACAATAAAATAATAATACATCTACCAAATCTCTAGATCAATCCTAGAGAAGCTCAAAGAAACCTCTAGAAATGGTAAAAAATGATAAACAACTCATAAACCAACAACAATCCCAATACAAGGGGGTGTTTCCACTATAAATGGTCCAAAAGGCGGAGTGCTTCCTCAAAAAGGTGAACACTCTCCATGAAAAGGCTCCCAAAAGGCATGCACAGAAAAATATGGTGCAACACTTTAAACGACAGTTCTAAATTTTTCGACTTCCTCAACATTTATCAGATTTTTTTATTATAACCACTTTTCGGAAGTCCTGTGACCGTTATGTGACTAACGGTTTTGAGAAGGCACAATTCTGGGCACTCTGCCAAAAGATGATTGCTCATGAAGTTAGGATTCCCCTCCAAAAACGTCCTATTAAAAATGGCCTCCACACATGTTACAAGGCTAGCGCTCCTCATGAAACACCTAGTCATCATCATAAGATTCCACAACAAGTGTCATAACATGTAGATATAATATAATGCTCTAGTACTAAGGGGTTTACCCACATATAACTTAGGGAATGTTCACAAATATTATGATAATGTTAGTTTTGGTAGCTCGGAGGTACTCCTGCATCATGTGCTTAGGTGTAAGGGTCCGAGCACATTGGGTCTCATTAAGTAATGTAAAGTGACTTTATTAAATGTCTTATGAAAGTGACTTTATAATATTAAAGTGAGTTGTACTTTATGAAATAAAGTGTTCTTTTTTATTATTTTAGGGTAATGTGACTTTTCGAATGTAAAGTGATTTTATATAGCTTTCACTTAAGATATTTAAGTGAACTTGAGATTAAATCACGTTTGTTGATCTTCAGGGCCAAGATTCGATCTTGGCCCTAGAAGATGATGAAGAGACATGGCAGTTACCCTAATTTAATAATAAAAGAGGCTTATGAGATCATTGGCATATATTCCAAAGAGAGCATTTTTGGAGTGACTCAAATTCCAAGGTGGATATTGGTGGGGAGTGTGAGAAGCACGTCTCTGCAAGAGAGAGCAAGAGATTGAGCAGAGAGAGAGAGAAGGGTAGCCCAAAGTGAGGTCATGAATTTCATGGAGAGGGCACGATTTTCCAGGAGGGGGCGCACCTGCTGACAGAGTCAGCACACATTCCAAGAAAAACTACCTGGGAATTGTTTGCAGTCAATACAACAGAGTTTTGGAAACACAAATCGAGGGTGTAATGCTACATGTGTTGTCTGAACAGTGAGCAAAATTCTTGTAGCAGACTGTGTATTACTGGGTATGCATTTTGAGGATGAGGAAGGGCACTAAATTCAAGGTTTTGTTATGAACATTTAATTCTGTAATTTCTTACTATTGTACTCTTTAAAATTTCTGTCTCAAGTTCAATAAAATTTCTCTAGTGACTGGTTTTCCCCTTGGGGGGGTTTTCCAAGGTCTTGGACTAATTTCCTGTCTGTTTTTTTTATGACAGTTTGCTGTTATGTACTTTTTTCCACTGTAAAATGGGCTTAGTTTGTGTATATCAGCTTACAGTACTTGGATAATTAATACATGAGAAATGTACTTGCTTTTGCTTCATGTAGAAGACTGATATCAGAGAATAACTGACTGCTCAGTGAACTTTGTGCACAGATTTTGAGATTTTTAACAGATAATATATGATATTAATTACAAATACACCTTTCTAACAACTCGATGACTTATCAAACTTTTACTCATCCAACCTAGAATTTGTGACCCTTTTAAAGTCCTTAGTACATATGAAAGCCCTAAGTTAAGGTGCATAGCTTAGACTCCTAACGTAAGTGAGGGTACATGAAGTGGATGTGTACTTAGGGGAATAATAGGGTCTTTGCAAATTGACCATCATAAGAACGGAGTGTTATTGGTTTACCCTTAACTTTTAAGGGTTAGGGTTTAAGATATTTCTTCCACATGTGTGCCTTAGAAGGAAGTGATGTAATGGATCACCCATTCTTGAGCCTTTTTTTACTTTATTTTTCATCTATTTGCATTTCTTAGCCTTTTCATTGGCTGAGTCCCTTTAATTTAAATTTGGCTTTGATAACCTAGGACTTGGGGAACCTGGATTTTAGCAAGGGGGAGTGTCTACCATATGTTTCCAATTTTATTGAGCAGCATAAAACTCAGAGTACTAGACTATTTTAGCTTTATTGAGGCCTTCATACCTGGGAATAGTTATGAGGCCTTATGTTGTTACTGATGACAAAATATTTTCAAAGGGAGAAATGAAGGGGATTGATGAATTGGCTAGCGAAATGAAAAATGGCTAGGCAAAATGTTATGAAATGGGTGAAATAACTTAACTTAGTTCACTACGATACAAATTAACCTTCGGAATGACACACTTCTAAGGCAGAATGACACCAAGGTTAGACTAAGACATGAGGAACCGCTTTTAAGTGTTATGAGTCATTATACAATGAAGGTGAGAGATATCACAGCACTAGCGTATCTGATATTGTCTCTGCTAGGCACATCCAAGGCACATGGTCCATCTAAAAATGCTCGAAGTACCTTTGGTCAATGACTCATGGAGAAGCCACATTTCTCATCTCAAGAACAACTGATCAACACAATACCCCTTGTCGAGAAAGGGGTAACAAAAGGTAACTTATCAATGGCCTCTTTAGGATTATCATGAAGATAAACTCTTATGTTAGTGAAATCAAAAGGTTTATACAACTCATCCATATCTACTTGATTATTTGATTGCTTGAGAAAATATATCTTATGTCAAGGATATATTGGAAACTTGACTCTTCAAGAGTCTTTTTGGAAGTAGCCCTACTCAATCTTCTTAAACAGACTCTTTCAGGCTCGAGAATATGACAGACAATGCCTTGAGGATTTTTTCTTGAAGAATATCTTTTTGAACTAGAATTAGGTGGAGTTGCCTTATGGACTACAATGAATTAAATTCAAGCATAAGCTCATCAATACTCACAAGAAGAATTAATTAGAATTTCTTTTAATTATTTTTTTTGGGAAACAAAGGCCTTGTCCCTAGTAATGACACCAAAAATGTTACCTTCCAACTTGTACTTGAGTGGAAAAGTTCCTAATCCATGGGAAAAATCCAAAGGAAATTTTAGACTGGATGCCAATGTCACCACACAACTAGTCCCTTCTCTTTAGGCCAACTCCCAAAAGCCAAAAGAGGCTTCCCTAAGTGAAAGATTTTGCTTTAAGCAAGAGTTAGAGATAATTTAATCTTAAGCACGACAAGATATGAAATAGAACTAGGTTCTTAAGATTTCAGATGAATCAACAACTAGAAGATAGCTCAATTAAACACTTAGATTCAAATGGAGATGTTTAAATAAATATAACAATAAATGTTAGAAGCATAAAAGAGACAAATTACTAATCTACAATATTAATATGAAAATTAAACATGCACAATGTGAATTAATAAGATGTCCAAGTCTAAAAACAAGGTCTAGGGTGAAATACTAGAGCTTGCAATGAGCTCAAGGATGATTATGCTTAATGGATGTCTTTTCTATTGTTCTATTGAAAGAATGAAACCAATCACCAATTGAATTAACTAATTGCAAGAATGTAATATATAAGTTAAATACTTTGAACATTTAGATATGAGGAACTAGGTGATTATGCTCAAAGAATTAGAGGTGAAAACCACCTTTATGAGTGGTAAGTGTTACCCATAGTTGAAAAAGTAGGCAAAAAAACAGCAAGAGTCTGGAATACAACTTCTCTGCAACATTGGCAAAAACAAAGGAAAAAAGGACAAACCGCCTCAAGCATTAAAAAATACAAAATTTGTACTTTAATAGGTTTAATAGGGTCAAAATTTGCTTGCCCATTTTTTCCTATTTGCTGATATTTCCCAATTATTGTCGATTTTTTACTGATTTTTTCTTTGCCTGAGTTTTTCAAAAACCACAATTCTTTCGGCCCAAAAAATCAATAGCCAGAAAAAATCGTGATTTTTTTGGGACATCGTCGATTTTTTCAACTATGGTGTTACCCTTCAAACTAGCAACTTTGAATTAGTAGCCAAACATGGTCTGTATGGTAGTGAATGGTAAACATATGGGAGAGGCCTAGGCCCAAATGTCACCACATCCTAGCCTCTCAACTTCTTTAAGTAACTCCTAAACCTAGGGGAGAGTCCCTAATAGTAGGAGAACACCTGCAAACACCCTCCCTTACCAGCCTTGTGACTAAGATCAGTGCCTTGTATGGAGTCATAAATCAGTAATAAAGACATGGAGTTGTATGACAGGAGTTGATTCAGCTACTAGGGTCACTGTCAATAAATATTAGCAATTTTAGCAATTTTTATCCACAACTAAAATAACAAGGATATGACTGAAATTGTAAGTTAGGCTCATCCTGGTTAATACATGGAATATCAGCACTAAAACTTGCTTTAAGAAGCCTAGAAAATTCGGCATTAAGAAAGTGATTTCGATGTGAGAAGGGCGAATTGAAGGATCCTAATCAAATATGCAAACAAGGTCTGATAAAAATCTGCGTTTTTGACAATCGACAGGGACCTTCTTTCAGCAGTTTGAAGTATCCCAAGGCCACAAAATGAGACAGCCTCAGAGATTAGTGGATAAATCCACTGGGGTGAACCCTTTGGATGGATTATGTTTGGAAAATATCAAGTGTTTTTGTGGTTTTGAATTTTTCAGATTTTTAGGGTTTTTAGGAAATCTGATTTGTAGGGATTTTAATCATAAAAATTTAATAAAATAAATGTACAATGAATTTAGTAAAAAGAGATAGATTTGTGAAAAGATAGGGCATATGATTATTGTCTCAAACCCTGGGCCATTGAGAGATCGATGATCAATGTCCCTCTCTGAGAATGTCTTTCAAGCCTTTTAACCAGGGCATCACCTAGCAACCTCTAAGCTTCAGTAGGAGATCCTAGTTAGGGAAAATGCAAGGCGCAATAAACAATGGAGAACCCCTCTAATAGGACGTTTTCCTCATACGAAGTAGACAAAAAGCTAGCAAGTAACCCTAACAATTTAGCAAAATGCACCATAAAAGAACTATTTAACTAGGGTTAGAAGTAAAAATTACCAACATTCCCCAAGAGACGAGCAAGGAAAGAGCCCTAGGTCACCCTTGTGCTTGAGTTATTCCAACTAGTCTTAGCATCAACCAATGTAAGTGCAAAATCAAACCCTACAACATTCCATCATTCACCTTAAAGCAAGAAAAACATCCCAAGAGAAGTGTGCCTCACATCAAGAGCTCAAAAAGTAGGAGAAAGAGAAAATAATGCATAATAGAACCCCTTATCTAATGATTTTACAATGAGGTGAGGTGATCTATTTATAGGATTTCATCCTCAACCTTTTTAATTTTTGAGCCTACAAGTTTAAAATAAAGTTAAACTATTTTTAGTGTAAAACGCCCACAAGTTGGGAATCAAGCCATAAAATAGACATAAAATAGGAAGATAGACTGAAATAAGGCTTCATTTGATGAAATAGTGAGACAAGGGGGACCTCATACCCCAACTAAACCCAAAATGTTGTTTATCCCTCAACGCCCCCTTTCCAAGCTTGTAGGCTCAACAATGGAAGGATGACGTCATAGGCCAAAGAGCTAGAGGAGAGTTTTTTCGGTGCTGTAAGGAGGTCCAAGTGGTTGAAGCAAGTGTACTAAATAGGGGACAACAAACCTTTACAAGATGCAATCACCTCTGCATAACAAAACCAAGGTGTTCATGTGCCCCAGCGGATCACCCTTAGAATCCCTAGACACCAACCCATGGGCTTAAAACCCTTCATGGTGGTGACATCCACACACCAAAGGGGCAGTCAACTATGCCACAAAGCCAAGTACTTCTAAGAGTGAAACCAAGGGAGCCTGCCATGACCGATCGAGGGGACAACAGCCCCTAATCCAAATATCCATACAAATATAGCCCACTTTGGCTTTTGGAATAAAAATTTTAGACCCCTTGCTCTAGTTTGGCCTTGCTAGAACGTTGTATTAGCTCCGAGGCGTAATAGTAAGGACCACTATGAAATTTCCCTTGAATAGAACACTCGCAAAAGAAATATAAAATTTGGAAATTATATAATAAAAAATGCAGAAATTGAAAGTACATTCCAGAATTATAAATGAGAAAATTAACCTAAGAAAATTAATAAAACCCTTAAGACCACTTAGGTCAATGAACAATTCTGCAATATATGATCAAGTATGCTTTTATATGGCTTGAAATTGCACAAATTTTGTAACCAACTGAAACATAGAAAATATTTACACCTTAAAAATATGAAATGAGTTGCAAATTGATGTTTTAATGCTTAAGAAATGAAATTTTCAGATTGCAAAAATTTAACAATTTCTTATTAATAAAGATAAACAATTTAAACTAAACGTGAGTGATAAAATCTGAATATACTGGAGATAAATATATGATGCAAAATCAAGATTCTAATGTCTAAGTCTTCTTAGAAACCTTCTTTAATGCCCTAAGACTTCTGAGAAAGAGATCTGAAAATTTAATGGACTTTTATGGTTAAATTTTCAGATTTTCTCACTAGATCTAAATTAATAGAATAGCAAGCAGATTTAGAAAAATGTGAATTCTAAGTATGATTTTACTTTAAGGTTAGTAGATTTCACCCTTGTTATTTAGAATCTTGTAGTTGCCGCGTAGAGTGATATTATATAGGATGGCAGAGGGGAAAGGCAACTAAGTCGTGACCTACGCATACCCCAACCCCCAAATGATGGAATGGTTGTCATGTCAGTTGAGATATCCTTCGCTTTATGCCACTAAAAGCCCAAGTGACAAAGGGGGAGACCCAGACCTATCCTAGAAGGAAAGACCTTGTTACCACCTAAATTGTACTTGGTGGTTTTTTCAAGTGAGCCGACAAGGTTTGAACAAGCACACTTGTTCATGATCAGTGTTCAGAAGTCCGCCGGGATTTTTCTGGGAGTCTGTTCGAAATCTTGTAATACATGTTCATACCCCTTTGGGGAAATTGTAAAAAATGTGCTAGCATGATCAATTTTTATAAAAAGGCTCGGCTTCCTAGACTTAAGCATCAATCCAAATAGCCCATAGTGTTTTTTTCCTCGGTAATTATTGGTTGTTGAACAAACGACTAATAATTTCTGAGTTTTTCACTCACACCTCCAAAGTTGGGGTAGTCGTCTTGGTGGTTAGGCCTTAGGATGTTATTAGAGCCTCCGTGTCAGTGTTTTTCAAAATGCTAGGCATCCGAATTGAGTCATAGGGACATATTCTAGGTCCCCTTGAGTTTTTGTTCAGTTCCGAGAAAATAAAATTTCCCCGCAAAATTAGGCCATTTTTTAATAGTTTAACTTAGCAATTTTTTTACTAAATTTTGTGGGTTGTCCAAAGGCACTTCCAAAGTGTTTTTGGGCACATTTGACTAACATATGCTTGCTGTTTTTTAGCAGGTCCACCAAAAAAGAGAAGGAAACACTGCACAAAATTTGATTTTTGGGCCATCTGGAGCTTCCCAGGGGTTCCCCCTATTTCCGTGGTTCTTTATTTGATATTTTGTAAGCATTTGGATCCCAAATAAAAAGGTCCAAAGATAAATTCTCATAAAGATTGTTACCGCGATTAATAAAGATATCTCGAGTAGACTCTTTCCAACCCACTCCCCATCCCCCAGGGGGTATTTGCGTCTTTGTCATTTTTTATTATTTTCCCGTTTTTCTTTAGTTTAGCTCTTTAGTGCAGGATAGTATACTTTGATAAATGTTATATCATTCCATATCTTGTTTTTTATCAAAGTAATACTAATACTTAACCCACGACTTCCCAAGTTACCGGAAAGGGGAAAGAGATGCGTGGTAGGATTAATTAGCCAACTTGTTCTTTCTTTCAATACTTCTATTTTATGTTAATTCGCATGTTAAAATTTACACCCCTTACTCTCTCGACTAGGGCTTTTAACATGAAAGAGATTCTTGGGGATTTAATAAAAACACACTACAATTGGTAAAATCCTTAAAATTTACAGAGGCTCCGTTGTATATGCTCTGCACCGCTGCGGTTCAACTGAACAGTTGGATGCATCAAAAGCAACGTGGGTGACTAGTCTAATTAGTCTCACATTCTCAATTCAACCTCCCTAGGAGAAAATCCAATGCCTCGATTTGATCCGTTGCGGTGGACAAATTCACAAAGGAAGCGGGAACAACTGGGTAGTGACCTTGAGACACCGTCAGGATACATTCTTGTTGGTGTAGTGTTGGACACGTCTCAAAGATTTTGACCCAACCCACATATTCCTTGCGTTAAGCCGCATCGGATAATAGTTTTGGACATACTCCTCGTACCTTCGGGTATATTTGGAGTTTCCCTTCCCCCTTAATTTAATTAACTCATCTGCAATATTAATCTAAAAATTGACCAAGAGCACTTGCAACACATTTTCCCAGCAATACTACAACACTCTCTTATCTCTAGACTCCATCTTTGGCACTGATTTTTACATTATACAATCATCTGCTTCTGTGTGCTTTATCTATCATGTGTTGATCTATATGCGGTTGTGTTTTAAACATATTCTATTGCAATATCTTGTTCAAGTGTTTATTTTCATAAAAAATCCTAAGTAACTCAATCATCATAACACTAAGCCTTAACAACCTTAGAAACTAATAGGGTCTACCCCCGTTGGCTTCATATAGGAGTTGGCCTAAACGGAGGAGTCAAGAACAAGGTGACAACCTTGACTCGAGACTTGCCCCCAAGGACACATCGAGTGGCTTGACGTTTCCCCGAGGTGTGTGAAATGAGACAGCATTTTCTGGCGCCGTTGTCGGGGATAAATCTTTTTATTCCCGGAGTATGACTTTTGTTTTCTTATTTTTTGTTTTTCTTTGTTGGATGAATGCTTAGAGTAGATCTTTAATTTTCATTTGGCGACTCCACTGACTTTTTTATATATTATTTTTACAAAGAAAAAAAAAATAATTTTTGTGAAAGATTTATAAATGCATATATTTTCTTTTCACGTGGCGACTCCATTGAAAGGATAAAACCTTTGTATCTCATAAATGCCAAATGCCATGTACAGTAACAATATTATAGCTGATGAAAAAAACAATAACAACGTAGAGGAAATAACACCAATACGAAACAGTAACAAAGAATAGTAACAATACTAATCTAGAATTGTTTTGGATCAGCCTTATACTCTGATACTTTTAGGTTCTGATATTCACTGAAGGGGCAAGTCTCCTAGATGAACAAATGACGTATCTTGAGAGAGAGTTATGAGGGTTATATTAGTAAGGGTACAAACCTTAGATTCTTAATCAACATGAAGAGAAACTTCAATCCTTAATCCATGATTCAACAGTACTTCTTAAGAAGGCAAAGACACCTTCACAAAACACAACCCAACCTTAGGAGACTTCACAGCTCAGTCTAGCGGGCTGTTACATATTTAGGGCCCAGCCTTAGTGGTTGTTATAATACCACAACCCAACAATAAGGAGAAGTCAAACACAACCTAGTAGAAAAACACAGTCACGCCCAACAAAGAAACACAGTTATGCCAGCAAAGAGACACACTGTCACGCCCAACAGAGAAACATAGTCACGCCAACAGAGAGACACACAATCATGCTAGCATAGAAACACAGTCACGCTAGCAGAGAAACACACGATCACGCCAGTAGAGAAACACAGTCACGCCAACAAAGAGACACACAGTCACGCCAGCAGAGAGACACAATCACGCCAGTAGAGAAACACATTCACGCCAGCAAAGAGATGTTGATGTATTTGTAACTTCAGAATGTATTCACCTGTATATCTTATGTATTGTACCCTGATGTTTATTCTGGGAAGTGTCTGTAATGTATTGAAGTCATGTCATGCCCCGATGTGCCTATCGAGAGGTTCAATAATGTAAACAAGTCATGTCAAGTCATTGTGGGTAACCCTCCTATTGTTCAAGGGTTAAAATCCCCGCAGTTGTGGGGCCCTAGGGTTATTAGACTATCTTAGAGAAGTCGACCCTAGGTGAGCTATTGTAAGTCAAGGCAATAGTCCCCACCGTTGTGTTAAGGATAACCCTCCTTGTTGGTCGGAGGGGCAAAGTCCCCACAAGTTGTGGGGCACTAGGGTTATTAGACTCTCCTAGAGATGTCCGCTCTAGTAAGTAATTGTTAAGTGAGGCCGACATGTTGGAGTGGACATTAAGTGAATGAAAGAATATAAATAGAGAGCGAGCCTCAATTTATCACACACACACTCACTCACTGGGGCGCATGAGTGAGAGAGAAGTTGCTGAGACAAGAGAGAGACTACTGTTGTCGGGAGATCATCTTACTGTTTTTTTGGGGTTTTACTTTTGGTGCTGG
This sequence comes from Pseudotsuga menziesii, assembly GCA_001517045.1. NCBI lineage: Eukaryota > Viridiplantae > Streptophyta > Pinopsida > Pinales > Pinaceae > Pseudotsuga > Pseudotsuga menziesii. The sequence goes on along the minus strand of LPNX010545204.1, from coordinate 328,893 downwards.
TTCTATCTCATAGGAATTTGCGGGGTTTTCTCCTTTATGGTTTCCCCAAGGAAAATCTTTGTGTCCATTGTCTCTTGTGTTTGATTGCTGTGCTTGTTATTCTCTCAGTTAAAGATCCTAAGATAATGCTAGCTTGAATGATAAAAATCTAACAAGAGACACACAGTCATGCTAGCAAAGCCACAATCACGGCAATAGAGAGACACATAGTCACGCCAGCAGAGAGACACAATCACGCTAGTAGAGAGACACAGTCATGCCAACAGAGAAACAAAGTCACGCCAGCAGAGAGACACACAATCACGCAAGTAGAGAAACACACTCATGCCAGCAGAGAGACACACAGTCACGCCAACAGAGAAACACAGTCACGCCAGCAGAGAGACACACAGTCATGCCTAGAAGAGAAACACAGTCACGCTAGTAGAGAGACACACAATCATGCCAGTAGAGAAACACAGCCATGCCAACAGAGAGACAGTCACGCCAGCAGAGAAAAACAATCACACCACCCAAGAAACACACAGTCACGCCAGCAGAGAAACATAGTCATGCCAACAAAGAGACACAGTTACGCCCAGAAAAGAAACACAGTCACAACCAACAGAGAGGTACCAAACAATCACGTAGTTTAATTCCAGAAGGTCACGGGTGAGCCCAACAAAAAACCAAAAAGGTCATTGTTAGCAGCACAAGGGTTATGACCCACTTCCAAGCCCAAGACGTCAACTCCAAGCAGGAGAAACCATAGCAACGTACTCAAAGAATCAGGTCTAACATTTTTCTTTTTGTCAGGGTGCCACACTAATGAAGAAGTGAAACTTAAATTTATAATCTTCACAATCCTTCTAGAAAGATCACTCAACTACTCCTAGCTTTTAGGAGTTTAATAGAAAACATAAAAAAAGTTAAGTGAACTTAGGATAGGGTACCAATGGTCCAAAAATCTTACAAAATAAAAACCATAAAGCTAAGTTGACTTAGGATAGGGTACCAATGGTCCAAAAATAAAAACCATAAAATAAAAGTCATGAAGCTAAAGGTACACATAATAAGAGTGCTAGGACCAAGTAAGATAAAGGACCATAAGTCAACCAAAGGGGGTCACAATAAGAAGACAAGGAAACTCTCATACCCATAAGACCAAGGTGTACCATAAAGGTGGATAACCAACCCCTTTTACGCATAGGACCAACAAGACCAAAGACTTTAATCTTTTCTCTCTCTCTCAAGGTACATTGTTTCATATATTTTTATCATCATTGTATAAGGAGAAGATCCAAACTAGATGATGTGATCCTTTGGTCCTCAATACTGCTCCTAAGGGTTAGGTGCTAGTGACATCATCAAGGCGTGGCCAGTCCCTTGAGAAACAACCTAGCAATAACCGATTAGGATAGAGGGCATCACACGTCATCATC
>LPNX010545204.1:222998-320971 GCA_001517045.1 Pseudotsuga menziesii | reverse complement strand
GACCTAATTAGGTCAAAGATTAGGTTTTGCGCAGTTGAACTTTATAAATAGAGGGTAAAGCAAGAGGAGACTTCACTTATGATTATTATTATTTTGGGAGTGTTGCCCACCTATTTCAACTAGGTGGAAACNCAGCCAGTTATCAGTGGTAAGTGTGCATTCTATCTCACAAACCCTAACCCTAATTTTTCCTATAAAATAGGGATTTTTGCCTGGCAGTCTGTAAGCCCAGTGGTATCAGCATATTTGTTTAGAAATAGAAAATATCGGGATTTGGGATATTACATCATCTTGGTCAACTTGACCAAGATTCACCTAGTTAACTGGCCAGGAATGTACTCGCAGGAACTGCTTGGTCCCAGACCAAGCATGTGCCTGGTCCCAGACCGAGAAGTCTCTGTCTCAACTTGCAGGATCTGTTTAGACATCGTGTCCAAGAAATTGTCTAGTCCCAGACCAGAATACCCTAGAGACATATAGGGGCCCTAACCATATGTTAGGGACTTTTCCATGGAATCAACCTGCTTGGTCCCAGACCAAGAACCCAGGAGACTACTAGGGGCCCTAGGGTACCTTCTAGGGTCTTACTCTACCCTAGTTAACTGACTAGGGTACCATCCTCCCTGAGAATGGGTCTCATAGTTGCACTAACTTTAACACTGCATCCAGTGAACATCCATAACTTTGACGAGTTTGCCTCACCTTGTTGCCCTTGTGGGGGCAAATGAGCCTTACATCATACAATGGATGAGTGCTCATCCTTTGGAAACTAATTAATTTATATTATTTATACTTTTGCATCATTTAGATATATCATTTATGCGTTCTGACGCTTTAGTGTCTAAAGACACTGTTAGGCGAAGCACTTGTTTTGAGAACTAAAGGAAAACCATCTGGTGAACATGGCCACACTGACCAAGCCACATACTTCATAGCTAGAGACACATAAAAACATGGAGTCTATCTTGCACAGGGGTCAAGATGGGGAAAAGGATCTTCAATCTTACAGGTCTCAATCAAATAATAGGTCATGGGAAGAAATCAATCAATTGATGAGCTGGATGGGTGGGGACAAGTGATACATGGAACCAACATAGCACTAAGGTTTTAAAACTTGTATAAAGGATGGCATAAGCAATAGTCTTCAACATCAAATTCTTTTAATTATTCTCAACACAAGTTTAAGCATTGGTACAACATAAGCAGAGGTCACCATAATCATCATAACATAACATGTCTAAGGTGTCAGTATACATCAAAGAGAAAAATCCAACCAAGGAGCCATATACCTGATCTCACCATATATCAGTCTATATCTGATATGCCCATCTGTTATTTGTGTACCACATCTGCTACTCTGCTCGAATGAACTAGGTAACCACTGAAGTCATCTCAAAGGACAAGGAGATCTCAGTCCTAGCAAGGAAATACTCTCTATCTTCTGTTGAACAAAGGCTCTGAATCGAGCAAACTGCAATGATCCATGCTATAACCCCATCTGAAAGTATAGCTTAGAAAAATAAAGAGATCAATCTGTATGCTGCATCATGGTAGCCCAACTACAATATATATGTGATAACATCCCTAAAACAAAAAATAAAAATAAAGAAGGATTTGATTTTTTTTGAGATCTATTCTTTTGGTGGTTTAAGGAAAGAGACTACTGCCACACAAACTTTAGGGTATATGGAATTTCTTAAGATTTACCTAGAGGGTCTTTCTTAGAAAAAATCACTGTGAAACATATTTTTCTCTAGACTAACCTTAAGCCACTTGATGTGCTGGAGATACCTATATAAGATCACAAAGGGAGAAACAAATTTTTTCTTCTTATCCTTTAAGGGTGCACTCTACAAGGAAGGTGTTAGTATCAATGTTGTCAAACTTGGACTTGGCAAATACTCGGTTGGTTTGGAGCTCAATAAACTCGAGAAAGACTCAATAAATAGAAAAAAATAAAGAAACTCAAAATATAGTAAATTTTATGCACAAAAAAAATTCTAATGACATTTCTAATCCATATAAGTTATAAAACCACATTCTATGTAGGAATTCAATAGATCATCTCATAAAAAAATGATAATACAACATTTGACACTCCATATTTATATGGAAAATAGTGAATTTAAAGATTATTTCTTGAACAATTTCACAAATAGTACCAAGTTCAACTACATAACTCAAAGCATAAGTAGAAGAGCAAAATAGATAGTGTCTCCAAGTCCAATTTCAAGTCTCATGCATGACTACGCGAAGTAGAATGCCTAGAGTAGGCATATAGGAGCTAGTGCCAACATCACTAGATTGAAGCAACAATTTTGATGTAGGTGTATTGGGTGTTTCCATTTCAGAAAATGTACACTAAAGGGATCTCTAGTCTTTGTATCAATCCTGTTGAATTTTAGCATTTGCATATATTCGTTGATTTTGCAGACTGTAAGATAGATAACAATAAGACAAGTGCAGTAAATAAACAAACATCAACACATATGAACACCAAATGTTTTCACGGGGAAACCTTTAAAGGACAAAAACCCCAAAAGCATTAATAATTCATCCCTTAAATGAGATGACCGAGTTTTGAAAAATAATCTCATAATTCTGAGATGAATGTTCTTCAAGATTTCTCAAACCCTAGCAAGCTTGAACAATTTCACCCTAGCACAATTTGACCAATATTTTCATAAAGACAAATTTCACAGAAAATTGCAGATAAGGGCTATTGCCTAGATTTGTCTTCTCACTGCCTCAGCTGCCCAAATCAAATTAGCGTTGCGGCGTTGCCTGAAAAACATCAGTGGACTGCCCGAATTTCTTCACAGCTGTTGCTCGGGATATCTGTAAGTTTTTGCTGCTGCTCGAGACAGTACTACCCTGCCTGGACCCTAATCTTTGTTGCCCTGATCAAACTGGACCCAAACTGCTGCTTCCCGGAATAAGGAAATGGCTGCCCGTGAATTACAAAAGCTGCCCGAAAAAGGAAATAGGCTACCCAAATTCTGTTTTGACTGCCCGAGCCCTGTCTGAAGGTTTTGTGCATGCTCGAGCTGAAGAGCAACCAGTCCGAGGTCTGCCCGAGATTCTGTGGTGCCTTCCCGTGAGGTTAATGCTGCCTAAGGGCTCGTTCTACCTTCCCGTGATGAGGATGAAGCACTAGGGTGATGCTCTAGCTCTGCTTCTCTTCTGATCCTGCTAGCCATGAATAGGAAGAGTAATATCCTAGATGTTAAGGGTAACTGCTGCTCAACGAGAGTGGAAGGAGTGATGTCCTAGCTGGTAAGCCACCATGCTAGGGCGTAAGACAATAAGAAAAGTAACCAGATGTATATACTTCACTAAGACCAACGAAGTCTTCAAGGGAGATCAAGTGTGTTAAAATGAATTGCAAGTGACCTTCTTTTATAACCTTTTTGTCACTAGGATGTGGACCTTACAAATAAGAATAAAAATAATAGGGTTTTATTTTTTTACCCTTTTGACTTTATTTTTAGTGTCACCAAAGACCCTTTTGTATTTTTACTTGGATTTCTTAGTGGTCCAAGAGTCCTTATGTATTTTTGACTTTTACCTTTTAGTCTTTGAAGTGACCTTTGGTCTAAGCAAGTGGTCATAGTGGTCCTTCATGCCCACTCAAGGTACATCATCATAAATAGGGAGAAATACCAATGCTTTTATCTTGCATTCCTTGTGTCGCCAAGATAGGGTACTAGGTGTCTTAACAAGGGGTAGCTAATCCCTGGAGAGGATCACAAAGCCCACAGATTATTGGTAGGAGTGCCTCACATGCCCAGACTCGATCTAGGGCTTATAGTGATGTCCTGGTAACTGACTAGGTGCCTCAGCTGTAGGCTGCATCAATTGACTCAATGTCAAATACTTGGTAACTAACCAAGTGCCTCCATTCTCCCGGAGAATGGCCCTCAGCCCTAGGCTGAGACCCCAGTCCTAGACTGGTTTATCTTCCTGGTAACTGACCAGGTGCCTCCATTCAATGAATGGCCACTCAGCTCTAGGCAACTCAAATCATCAACAAGAGATTCATCCTCCAAAACCCAATCAGAGATTAGATAAATCTTATTCAATAAAATTGGATCTAAATCATTTTCTTGCAATTGTTTTGTGAACATATGAAGGTTGTAGTATATCAAGACCAACTTCTCCAGCCGCTCATGCTCCAACCTATTGCACTTTTTGGTGTGGATGTGCTCAAATACTAACCAATTGTGCTCACAACTTGAAGCAATATAGGGTTGTCTCAAAATTTGGATGGTGATTTCTTGCAGTTTAGCATCTCAGAGACACAATCTGTCAATCACTGGGTTGTTATAAAAAACAAACAAACAAAGTCAAGTTTTGCAATGGCAAACTTGAAAAAGAAAACTAGCAAAATTACAATGTGATGATTTACAAATTGAATCTTACCTAACATTTTCTTCTCCCTGAGATGTTGGGTTGAATTAAATCCAAATATGCCAGATGATACCTTATACATATCTCGTTGCATGTTGATTTGGTCTTGAAGGTTTGGATCAATGAAGCACGACTGGAGTTGGACTCACGAGTACTCGCGAGTCGCGCCGAGTTAGCCACTGAACCGAGTAATCGCAGGAGACTCGTCCACACACTCGACCACTTTGCTAGAACTCGCCGGAATTGCCGAAACTTGCACGGACTCGGCCATAGTGATCCCCATCATTCAGTGAATTCATAGATCATCATAACTCGAGGGGTTGGATGCTTTCAAGCCAGAAATTCTTTCATGAGGAGAACCGGTCGCTACGAGAAAGTTGCATGAACCAACCACCTGCTATCAGAATAATAATTAAACAATACTGTATGAGACTTAAAAAAATTGTTTTAATTTGACTATTGGTCCAGGCTTATCGAACATATATGGGCTAGTAAAACCCACCATAGATGCATGTCGCTGATAAGAAAGAAGCTAAGTGGTCTTTGACAGGAGGTCAAAATCTTATTATTATGTGTTAGTCATATATGATACAAACCAATGTTGAAAAAGTCGGCAAGGGTCCTGAATACAACTTCTCGCCAACATCGGTGAAAAAATCGGCAAAAGTTGGCAAACATTAAAAAATAGAAAATACATTTTTTTTTTTAGAATTTTAAACATATAGAGCAACAATAACATCAGAAAAACATATTGGAACATAAATATGAAGAAAGCACTGATATATATCATCATCATGTAGTCATGCCAAATATAAAATGATACATCAAAGTTGATACTGAAAGTCTGAAACATCATAGTTGTCAAATCAAGGACTCAAAAGTGTATAAAGTTTAAACAATACAAAATGACATCACATATATAAATGTATTTGAGGAAAACTAGCATCTAGCTATCTAAAATCAATGCCCTCTTCCCCTTTTACGGGGATATATCATGGGTCTTTTGTCGGGCCTGCCCCTAGCACTAGAAGTAGCAGTAGAAGGCCCTGAGCCTGCATCTAATACTGGACGCTAAGTGATGGATGGAGGACTAGATGTATCGAGCGATGCAGAAGGTGGTGGCGATGCTAACACATCACCCTCCATGGTGCCTCCAATCACCTCCTCCTCCTTCTCCTCCTCCACTTGCCCCTCCTCTAGCCATGCAAGTGACTCCTCCATGATAGGAGTCTCAATCTCCACCCTCCACTTAGACAATATATCAATATTGTCCAAGGAGATGGCATTTGCATCTGGTTCTTTCTATATCTGTGCCATCCACAAGCGGAGGTTGTAATGGACATACACCAAGTCATTAAGACGTGTGAACTCCAACCTGTAAGAGGGTAATCAAAAAAAATTTAGATTCTAGAGGGTAATAAATTAATAAATTATAATATCTTAGAGGATTGTAGATTCATAAATTGCATTAAACATTTAAATGCAATTACTTTGTTCAAATTCTAAGTTCTAAGTTTCTAACCTTCTGCTTCTCTTTGCATGTATTTTTTCATATACACTCCAATTTCGCTCACATCCCAAAGCTGTATAGGTTTGTCTAAGGATTTTGATGGCAAATTTCCGTAAATTTGGTGTACTCACACCATAGGTTCACCACCAAGTGGCTACATCAAACAAGAAATAAATATAAATAAATCATAATTCATCTTTCAAATAAAGGTGAAAACTTAAAATAGTCTAATAAGTTAATAACTTACCTGGCATGAATTCGGTCCTGTCACGAATAACATCAACAAAGCTGAATACTCCAGTACCATCCCGATACACCTCTATCTCGCGATTGACTGCATTGCGAGTGTCATAATTGGGTATCATCCTCTGAATACAAGTGAGAAGCCCCTCCAAAACCTCACCATCAAAATCAAAATTGCGTTTGTAGGAAAATGCGGGGTTGAGGAAGAGTCCTGCTGCATGAATGGGTCGATGAAGCATCCCAGTCCATCGAGTATCTCTCAACTCCCATAACAACATGTGCCTGTCATGCTCCGGGGTACCCTTTCCCACATAGAAATTCCGAATGGTCTCTTTGGCCCTATCCATGGCCTCATTTAAATAGTCCATTGCGGGCTTATCACCATCAACAAGTCGCAAAACCCTCACTAAAGGTTCACTAACCGAGCACACTTCCTCCATTCATTCCCAGAAGGCGTCAGTGTACACCAGCTTGGCAATGGTTTTCCCATCCTCTCTCCTGCTGTAAGCACAATCATGCCACTCATCACAAACAAACATTTGCTTCAACTCAAACTGACATTGAAGCAAAGACTGAAGAGTAATAAATGTGGTGGCAAAATGCGTGATTGCAGGACGCTTCAACTCCTTGTTTTTGGTGTGCCTCCTCATGAGACTAAGAACAAAACCACGGTTGTAAATGAACTTGGGGATGGTCCTAGCTTGATCAATCACTATCTTGATAAAGGGAATTTTCTTCATATCCTCCAACATCAAATCAATGCAATGAGCTGCGCATGGAGTCCAAAACAAAGAGGGGTACTTATCCATAAGCATCCTGCCAGCAGCCACATAATTAGCTGCATTATCTGTAATAACTTGCACGACATTGTGCACCCCAATACCCTGGATGAACCCATCCATCAACTCGCATAAAAGTGCTGCATCTTTTACATGTGTTGATGCATCAACTGATTTTACAAACATGGTACCTCTAGGACAATGTACCAAGAAGTTGATAAGGCTTCTACCCTTACCGTCTATCCACCCATCTGACATGACTGTGCATCCAGTGCTCTCCGATGACTGCCTAAACTCTGCCAACCTAGCATCGATGTCCATCTTTTCTGCTTGAAGGATTGGGCCCCGCAACTCCTCAAAGGTGGCACTTTTATACCTTGGGCCAACTATTGCAATGGCATCACACATCAGCTGCCAAAATGGATTGTTTTTAACAATGCTGAGAGGTATGTGACTCCAGTAAAGACACCTTCCCATTACCCTGTTCGGTTCTACCTTTTTCGGTTTCTTTATAATTGACTTGATAGAAGGTTGTGATCCTGGTCCAATAAAATGGGATGTGAGCCCCGCCCTCCCAAGAGGTGAAGCTCTGGATCCCCTCCCCCACCCTCACCAATAGTGGTAGATAGAGATGCACCTACACTTCTTGCTTGGCCAAAAGCTGCAAGCTCAGCTCTGTTTGTAGCGATCTCATCCTTCTTTCTCATTTTTTCATCGATGGCGTCATGGGCAGATCTCATGATTTCTGGGGTCACTATAGTACAAAGGCCAACATCATGGCCAGGTAGTTTGGCTAGATGGTATTTCAACCTGTTAACCCCTCCTGACATGTGATGCCCACATAATTTGCAACTCAAATTTTGCCTATTGATGCCATCATCGGGCTCACCATACTGCCAAAATGGGTCCAATATCTTTGGCATTTTTGCAATTGGAATGCTTCAACTCAAATGCAACCCTAGGGCACAAAAACAAAAAAAAATTACATTAAACTCCATTGAAAAAAAATCGCAACATTTTAGCTTAAAAAATCAGACCTCTAAATTTGGATTTTAAGCCATGAAAGATAAGAAGAGAGTGGCTAAGAATTAAAAAAACAAGCATGCTATTTTCCATTCTAATTTTTTAAAACCCCCATTTACATTGGGACTGTGTTTCATTTTTTTGGGAATGGAAATCAATGGCAAAATAGTAAAAACAAATAGCAAAGAAATATGCAAAGAAACAGTCAAAGAAATATGCAAGAAAAAATGCAAGAAATCTTTCAAACAGTCCATGGAAAAGATAGAAAAACAATGGGATAAAATGCACATACCTTGAAAACTTGCTCCACAAAAATCCTTGGTTGAGATGCTAAATGGTGTTTGAAAGCCTCCAAAGGTGTTGGTGGTCTCCTCAAGCACTTCTCCTCCACTTCCAACAAACTCATTTGCCAAATGACATTAAAAAAACCCGTTTTTTCCTTTTGTAAGCCGCGGAATGGTTGCCTGGGCGACTTTTTCCTTCAACCCGCAAGGTTTTCTCCAAAAACGCAATTTTTACCGAAAAGTTGCGACTTTTGCCATTTCTTGTGAGAAGTTGGTGAGGTTTTCAACATTGATACAAACACAAATTCTATATATATATATATAAACATAAACATAATTTTTCTTTGTTTTTATTTATTATAGATAGTTATAATCGTGTATATTAATTTCTTTTAGCTTGAGAAATGATGTAAAATTTTAGAGGAACTAAAGCATCTCATAAATCTACAAACAAATAAAAATAAATCATTTTTTAAATTTATTTAAAATCAATTATAATCATTAATTTAATAAAATATTACAAACAATTAAAAATAAATCATTTATTTAATTTATGTAAAATTAATTATAATCATTAATTTAATAAAATAGTAATATTTTTTTCTTCATAGTTATATTTAAATGTATTCATATTATGCAATATTTCAATTAAAAAAATTAGTATATATAAAAATTGAAATATTTAAATAAAAATAATAAAATTGTCAAAATATTTAATAATTATAAAATTTTAAATAAATATATTTAAATTAGAGCATTATATTAATATCATTAATTTTTTTCTCCTATTTGCTGAGTCTTGCCGAGTCTTTCCCGAGTTTTTTTCCGAGTCGGCGAGTCATGCGAGCCGAGTCTTTGCCGAGTCCGAGTCGTGCAACATTGGTTTGGATTGTGGTACATCTTCTCAAAGCATATCATCACACCACTCATCACCTCAAGATCTTTTTGAATTTTAGATCCCTCGTTATAGAATATGCTTGGATTGAGATAAGTTCCTGCTACATGCAATGGCGAATGTAGCTGCCTATCCCACCTGGAATCAATAATATCCCATATAGGGAGATATTTAGATAAACCCACCTTTATAGAAAGCCTCGATGGCCTCTTTATCTTTGTCCATAACCTCATGAATGTATCCCATATGTGGTTTGTTAACATCTATTATCCTTAACACTTTTACAAGTGGTTCTGTCACACTGACAACCTCAGTGAGTTTCTCCTGTAAATCATCTTCAAAGAGAGACACTTTCACAGCCATTGCATCTAGTTTTCTGTCGTTTTTCCAGGATAGCCATTGTAGGAAAAAGGATTTGTCTCAATGCTTGGTTTGAGTATATCAGTTCTACTCCAACTAAGGTTTGAGTATATCAGTTCTACTCCAACTAAGGTTTGAGTCCAATTGAGTTCTACTAGGTTACCAACCACTATTGTTCTTGGCAGTTGAGGTGCCCTCTATTCAGATAGTCCAGGGGATCTTGTGAACCTTTGCTTGGAAAAAAGAAGATATATATAGATTGTTGAAATGCTCAGCTTCCATAGAATGTAAATTTTAAAACATTTAGCTTCTAACCATTTTTTAAAGGAGAACAAGAAAACATGCAGACTGTATATTTAAAAAACTGTCGGTTGGTTGGATGCCAAACAAAAGATTTTAACACTCTTTGTAGAGGTAACATCCAATCAGTTAGGCTCCCTCCCAACAAAAATATACTACCAATAAATCTACCATTGATGGAGTCTAGAACAATACCACCATTAGTGCACTGCATGCATCTCCTCTACCCATAACTGACACGTGTTCTACAATTAGCTGGCCAAAACTTCTGTAGATGGAATCAAAGGTTTACATTTTGCTTATAACTGAAAAACTCACCTAAGCTAACCCTCGGGCACTGAAAATGGTTCTTGATACTTGGAGGCAAATTATAGTGACCTTTCCAAATGCACATTTCTGATTCCTCTCACCTTGTCACCCTTTGTGTCCTCTCATCTAAAAAACAATTCGTACAACTTCTCAAAAACATTTCTCCATGTGAGTTGTATCCATTCCGGTCATTGTTTCTAGCATTTCCATTGCACAAGGAATAGGCATGAATAACTACACACTTCCTTCAACAAGTTCACAAGCTTGGAAGAAAACTAACTCTTAAAAATCAAATTTGACAGTCTCTTCCTTCCCCATTAATTTTTCAACATCCTCAGCCATGCCAGCCATCTTCATCTCTTATCTCCATCTCTTCTTAAGCAAGTATGGAATTTCAAAGCTTTTATGGGATTCCTTGGCTACTAACACAAATGCTTTCTTTCTCTTCCCCTTAGCTGTCTCTTATATCATGTTAAAGAACAGAAAAATTACAGCTACAGCACAGAGGGAGAGAGACAACCACAACACAGAAACTGTACACTAACTATGCAATGCTAAATTACTAATAGTAATATCTTACTAATATATACATATATTTATGTATATGTATATATATGGATAGCTGAAACGTTCAGCTTCTACAGAATGTGAAATGTTTAGCTTCCAACAATTTTTTTAAATAAAGGAAAAAAGAATTCCAGCTGTACAATTAAAAAATTATCAGCTGTTTGGATAACTGCTGACAATTTTAACATTAACCACTTCACATGGTTATCCCAAGCAATCGATCACTATAACTAGAAATATGTGTACACGTAATGCCTACAATCGAAATGGTATCAAACATGTTGGTTTGTATGGGACTCATTAAATGCATTTAGAATTTCAAGCTGTAGTTTTCTACTAAAATAGAGCAGTTGTGTTTCTAACATAAAAAATAGTGGTATCTGTGCATTTATTATGTCTTTCTAGGAGAACATTTATTATGCAGATCAAGAATGCTTTTATCATAGATTTCTTATTTGTGCTTGAGAAGTGCTGTAGATGACATAATTGGTTTGATCTGTTATCAGTATTTTACAGAGCTTGCTATCATAATACTTCTCTTCGGTTCCATTGTTGGAGCAATTCTACAATGTGGAGAGGCTGGTGCTATTGGGCTAGAATATCTTTCATCCCATGTGTCGCATTGGTTGATTGATAGAAGTGGAAGCTTATTGATGGCAATTGGCACAATGTTTATTGCTTACCCTCTTTGCCATTATTCAAGGCTTCAAGAGGTATGCTTAAATTGTTTTATAGTGACTACTTTTGACAAACGTTTGCACTCTTTTCAGAAACAAGGTATACATTAATTAGCAGTATCCTGTTATTTTCATTACTGCTGTATAATGTTTTCTATTTTATGATAAATACACTGGACAAATTTAACCAACAAAATTTCGGATAATGATTCTCAAAAGATTTTTGTACACGAGAAAGAAAGAAATTATATTAATGGCCACAAACGACCAAATTTGGTCAATGGGACTAGAAAGTACAATATGAGTGATAATGACAACGCACGAGTGCTTAAAAGAGATGCTTCTATTCTGTTATATGTAGGATTCTTGGGTTGTTGATGACACCCCACGTTTAGTGCAAATCTAACTTGTCAAGAAACTTGGGCACGGGGACGGGTGCCTGGATGGGGACGTCGCTTTTTGAAATAGGGGACTTGGGTACATTGAGGGTACTATATATATATATTACAATACATATGAAATTTAAATCATTTTCATTGTACATATATATTCATGTGCATCCATATCCAAAACATTATACACAAATATGCAAAGTTTCTCATGTATATAGAAAGGGTTCATACAACTAAAAAAAATAAAGTGCAATCCATATTTGACCCAAAATATATAGACGGAGAAAGTAAATGGCCTATAGAGTCTAAAAAACTTGATGCTACAAAAAATAATCACATATCAAATTCCTTGCCTATATTGGGATCCTATTCATCAATAGCACCCTGTGCCCCACCCTCTAGGCTGTAGACCTTGCCTCTACCTTGAATCTTGAAGTTGGTCCTCCAAGGACATTAGTGAACACCCTACAATTTTGATGAAATTTCGTAATCCAAGTGTTAAAATAAGGTAGAAAAAACTTCCCATGCTTAATAAGTGATTTTTCTTGAGTGAAGGGTACATTTTTGTTAAGGTCATGATAGAGGAGTTCAACAATAAGCACCACCAACATCAAGGTACATAGAGAAATTGATGTGCTTGATTAAATGTCAATCCCATATCCTCCTACACGATAGAATCCAGTAAAAACGTTGTAATCCTGAAATCCTAAAAACTGAATGGGATCCAAAATTCTACTTTTTGCATATGAAGTTCAATGAGGTTGGAATTGTTGTCCATCTAGCCAATTAGGTGGGAAACCATGTACCATGAAGATGAATGAAGTGTGGCTTACAAAATTTCAAGCCCCAAAAGACTCAACAGGGCAATATTTCCCCTTCTCTTCTCTTCTTCTTCTCCATGAAATTTCTGCACCCCTACGAAGGATTTTGTAAGGATATGTTAGCATGATGGTCAAAGTTTTGTAAAATATTTGTTGCCTAGGACTTTATCATTAGGGAAGTCTTTTCACTGAGTGTTTTTTTTTCTTGGTTGATTAAATTTGCTTTTTAGCATTTTAATTACATGAGTTTCTCACTCAAATTCCCCCTAAAGTGGTTAAAGACAATCTAATGATTGAGCCCTGTTATCACAAAAGTTGTAGTTGTCTCTGAAGAGGATCCTATTTAGGATGGGCAGAGGATAGACAACTAAACCAAGCGACCCAAGAGTGCCTCAACACTTGCAAGTAATGCAAGTGTCACATCGGATGGGGCGCTCTTCACTTTAGGCTAAGCCAAACCCAAAAAATTGTGGGCATCCCAAGGAGGGTGCATCCCTATTGAAAAAGACTAGTGCCTAAAGGGGTTAAATGGAGTCGAAAATTCGCGGGACTTGGTCTCTATGGTTTAAATGTGATTTCTAACTTGGGTTTGAAAGAAAAAATAAAATTGACGGTTACAAATAAAACAACAAATTTTGAGAGTTTTAACTATTATGTTTAAGCTTGATTATGGAATGAAAAATAAGAACAAAGAGAGGTCACAAAATACTTACTTGAAACTGGAAAGTCGACGAGGTTATTTTCTCCTTACTAACCAACAACTCAAATAGCTTGATTTTATACCACGAGCAAACAAAATCGATTTTGTCCAAGTCGCCCTGCCACAACAAACATAAATGTTAGCAAGATGGAAAACAGATCTGAATGAAATAGAAAAACATAAAATGATTGCAAGAAATGAGAGACAAATTGCTCATTAGGGGAACTTGGAGGTTAAAAATGGGCCTCAAAACAAAAAATGTACCATCAAAATCAACTTTACAAGAACCAATCAAATTCTAGAGAATGACATCATCCCTTATGGTTGATGTGGCATTGCTTGAGTTAAAGTTGCTTACTTGTCAAATTCTAAATGGTGGATGAAAATTCATGCTTAACCATACTCATAATAGAAAAAGTACTCATAAATTACTTTAAAATATAATATTTATGTACTTAGTATTCTTAAAGTACTTTCACTTTTGAACATAAAAATATATTTTAATCGAAAGTCAAACATAAATTCAAAAATAAAATCATGATTTAGTCTTTTTGATTTTATATAATAAATAATTTTTATTGTATATATAAAATTTTATGACATAATAAAATTATTATATATTATATCACATCATATATTATAACTTTTGTCATATATTATAACCTTTATTATGAGATATATTATACATATAATATATAACATAAAACATCTTCAAGTTATATAACATAATTTACTCTTTATGTTTTCTTTTTGTTATAATATAAAGTCACATATATTATGCGTTTGTATAAATGGTCATATATCATATTATATTAAAATATAAGATAATCTATATGATAACTATTATATTATATTTTAATATATATTATATTATATTTTAATATAATATACGATGTTATATTTAATTAAAGAATAAACATTTAAATTTTATATTTAATGTGTAAATATATAAAATAAATAATTATTAATGTGAATTATTTTAAATAAGTATAATTTAAAATTTATTTACAAAAGTTTAATGTAGGTTTCCAATTCAAAACTAAAATGCTTTACTTTATTTTAGTTCATTTATGCATTCAAAAGTACTCATGTTTTAAGTCTTATCAAAGACTATTTTTTATTAATTTTATTTGTGGTCATTTTTTCACTTTAATTTAACCATAGTTACATGAATTTTATTGTAAAAGGTGAGTTGTAAATATACCTTCCCCACAAAATGACAAACTTATAATATTCTAGTATATCTTTTATGAGGCCCATTTTAGACCTCAAAATTCCCCTAATGAAGATAAAAATGACAAGAGTTTGTAAATTAAAATCCTAGCAAAACTCCCTCAAGACGAAGTGCCAAGATAAAGGGGGCACATCCACCAATTTGCCCAACTAAGACGCCCTTTTGCAAATGAATTCAAACAATAGTTGTGTCACGTCCCTTTCCCTCTACTTGTCGAGAGAGAGAACGTGACTCAACTACTTTGCCATCTTAACTGGGCATCTAGCCCCATGAACATAAACATAAATGCATTGAATATAAAAACATACACAGATGCATAATGCAATAATATACAGCGGAAGCAAATCTCATTCAACACATTCATAATGTTCATATAATTCATAAAGCAATAATGTTCATATAATTAACACAAGAAATCTTATCTTGAAGAGGAGCTTCCCCGCAACTAGCTATGTCGCTGCAACGTTTCACCCAACCATAGGCCAGTGTGCTCATCAATCTCTTAGTACTACTGCCACCCCCAAGTTGGGCATGGTTTCCACAGGGAACTAGGGAACAACAGGTTCACACATAGCCAAAAACACATCAAAATTCAACCAAACCAATCTACAGTTGGGTTTATTAGGCTGCTAAGGCAGTGGAAAAGGAGAATTGCTAAGCTAGTGAGCTCAACCACAGAGAGATGGACACCTGCACCAGATCTATCTAGCTTGGCATCCACAATACCTACACACCCAACACAAGAAAGTATTCCCTTCACTGCTACACAGTCCCTCAGGCCATACCTTCCCTTCCAATGCTCTTCAGGGTGTGCATAGAAGATTTTCCAGCCCCTCTTGATTTGTCTGTGAGATTCCTCTCTTCACTAGGTTTATCAAGCCAATTCTGGGCCTCTTCCACTCCCAAGTCTCTCAGACCAAAACAAGGATACACATAACAACAAAATACCACTGCTGGGCATGCAGAAAAACGTCTTGGGAACCAAAACAAAATGGTAGATGGGGAAATATACCCTAAGAGAGAAAATCCGTTTTCAGAAAATGTTCATGGACGTTACAGGAGCAAAAACGACCTCTTAAAACCCCAAAATCATGGATCTCTTCTCCCATTCCTTGAGCAATGCCAAAAACGAGTTCCCAACCATGGAAAATGAAGGTGATTGCAGAAAAGCGGGATGAGAATGCCCCAGCTATCTCCAGCTGCGTGAGGAAGAGAAGCGCATGGGTGAATGATGGAATGGGAAGGCATTTATTGGAGTTTTCTTGCCCCATAAATCAAATTCGATTTGCCAAAACTATTGCTTGCCCCAATACGAAATTGACTACCATACTCTTCCATTCCCAAGGCATTAACTACCTCAACCAATTTTTGTAAGAAATAAATGATTGGGTGCATAAGACAAAATGGGTAGTCGACAACTTTATGGGTTCTCTCATTGACATTTGTCTTTACCCTAATGGCTTAAGGGTTTGAATATCTTCCCTCCCTATTCCTTGTGAAATCATGTCCCCATCTCTTTGTTGCATTGACATAGCTAGTTGTGGGTATTTTTATTAATTGCCTATTTACATGATGTCTTCAATTTTTACTGTGCTTGGCTAGCACGATAACCATAGGTATGGATTTTAATTGCCAATACATAAAACGTTAAATCGATGGTGGGCCTTGGCCTTTAGCTCCTCACCATGATTTAATAATAGTATTTACATCATATACAATTTTAATGCAATTGGGGTCAAAATCGGGATATTACAAGTTGCTCGGGATACAAACTCAAAATATGGATAATACTGTAGTTTGGAAGATTTCACAATTACATTTAGCATGAAATTTGCACAAGTTAAGTAGAACAATCTCTCTATTCTATTTCTCAAGAGCCAAAAATCCATTACAATAAGCCAACACTCTCTCAAATAGAGAGAGGGTCAACAAAATCCCTAAGCCAATATGATGAAGGGATGAGATTTAATCTCACCAAATCCAATCAACGGCCAAAAGAGTGTCGGATAACATCATGAACAAGTGATAGTGGTGCACCCTCTCTAAGTAGGTACAAAGTACAAATAATAATCATGGGTGAAAGAGGAGGGTCGCCTAGGGGCTAAAGTCCCCCTAAGGCACCCCCTTTACAATGATAAAGAATGTGTCAAGTGATACATATCATGATGCCCCACTAATGCGCCCCCATGGAGCAATTGCACCCCCTTTCTAGGGGAAAATACAGGTGTGGGCCCAACTCTTCAGTAATAGCCTCATACATAGGCTTAAAACAATTGTACAAAGTCACTAAATAATCCCAAGTAACATTTTGCCCCACATTTGCCACTTTAATAAGGTCCACTAAATCAAGGTTCACATTTAATTTTTAATTATGCTGATAAAACATGGCTGAAGCTGTAATTAGCCAAAAATGGTCACTTCGCTTGCCTAGATGCCTGAACCAACTGTGCCAATGAGTTTGTAGACTCCAAATACACTAATGGTGATCACAAGAACCACCCAAATCCATCAAATATGCTTTATGTGGCTCAATCCATGCCAAACCAATAAAAATCTAAGTTGCACTGAAACGGATACGGATACGGGGAGGGAAACGGATACCACAAATTTTGAAAAATGTGGGATACGATACGGCAAGGAAACGGCAGTAGACTTATATATATATCAAAATGGCCATGAGACATACATACTTTAGACTACCATTCATCAATTAGATTTAAAGGTAGTTGTTTCATTTATAACAATTAAAATCAACAAACTCAAATATTGTCTTAAACAATATTCTTCTATCTCAAGTGCCATAGTTAAGTCACCCGCTGGCAAGCATTTAAACAGGAAAATGTCAACTACTTCTAAACATTGATTTCAAACCCTAAAATTACTTGATGGATGTATCCAAATGTTACCATCTAACAAATATTACGTTGTTTACACCTCTAGAAAAGTGTTAAAATTTGTGATTAAACACAATTTTTTATGTAAGACAGACTCAACTATGTTGTATTTAGGTTGGTCCACTCATTGATGAGACAATCAACTAGGCAAGTGAGAGTCAATTGACCAACCGACTGGTTCCAAAAGTGACTAACTGACTGGCTCTTAAAGGGCCTAAATTCATAGGATTGTCTATGATTTGCAATTGACTTGGATATTCAAATTTGACATAATCAACCATGTTTTAAGGGGATTAATTAAGCACACAAGTATAAATAAGTGAGCTCATGTTTTAGTGAAACTTTAGGTGTGAGTGTGATGACATGCAATATTGCACTCTATGCAATAATACTATCTCTAGACACCAATGAGTTTCCTTGGATATGTTGTTTATGCTTTATGGTTTATACTAATAAAAATGCTTGAAATAAGATTAAAATATCACATGCACATCTTATGGAGAACTGGCTAAACGACGCACCATCATAATTCTCTCCACAACATAAGGATAGGGATATGAGTGTACTAGCAATGGAGTAAATAAGGCCATAGGTCAAGGGTTCATACTAATTCAAAAAGGAAAAGAAGAAAACTGAAGTTTGTTGGAAGATTATTGGAAATATGTGTTGGTTTATGTAACCCTTCATAAATGTAGTACGCTATTTTGTATGGCTAAAGCTGCGATTGTATCAATTTTGATATGCAAGTTGATTTATCACATATGCATGTCATTGGGGTTTATTTAAAATGAAGTTGCGAGGAATTGGCAAAAAAACTGAAAAGAAAAAAAAATAAGTCATTGTACTTCTACAGTAGGCTGTGAAACTATCACTATAGTAGACAAGCATTTGATACAATAAAATGTCCACAGATCAATGATTTTTTGAACCAACGGTAGGCTTCTATCAATTTTGGAAAATTACAATGAAACACAATCAGTGAGATATAAGATGTCAAATTACCATTCACCAATTTAGGATTAAGGTTTTGCTATTGATTTATAAGCTTAGAGGTTCAATTTAGGGTTATGGTTTTATAGTTTTCCTTTGGGGTTATTTATTTGTTTATTTTCATGTCAAAAAATCTGTATTTCTAGTAAAAAACTTACCCTGTAGCAGCTGAAACGTTTCAGAAAACCAGGAAACTGCTGGAGACGTTTAAGGAAACGGTTGGAAACTTTGGAAACATTTCAGGAAACGGCTGGAAACGGAATGGAAATGTTTCTAATTTTTGGATACGGCTTGGAAACGTTTCAGTGGCGTTTCCAAGCCGTATCCCCTCCGTTTAAGTTTCCGAAACGGGGAATGAAGTTTCCCCTCCCCTTCCTAGAAGTTTCCGGCAACTTAGATAAAAATATGACCCTGGTAACTAATAATAAATAAAATTCTCACCCACCGGGTTGCATCATGGCAAATTGAAACATGGAATCATGTATGGGATCCATGTGGAAGCTAAAAACCAAAAATCACATGTTCGGATCCAAAATTCCTAGGATCCCATTTTTGGCTTGGTCAAACTAGTTTGACCAAGTTAAAATGGTCAAGTAATGACAAAATTGAAGCTGTGAAAACATATAAGCACAAGAGGATGCCAATATTCTCCCTTATTTTTGTTAATAAACTAACTAAAACAATAAGTAAGAAGCTATAATGATCCATCATGACGCACAAAAGAGACTATGCCTAAGGTAGAGCAGACTTGTTACCTTTTCAAGTAGCCTCCAATGTAAGCACACTTATAGTCTTGGTCCTCTTGTTAGCAATGGGTGAGGTGATCAAAGAAGTCTTATGGTAAAGGGGACGATTTTAATTGCCAATACATAAAACACTAAATTGATGGTGGGGCCTTGGCATTTAACTCCTCACCATGATTTAATAATGGTATTTACATCATATACGATTTTAATGCAATTGGGGTCAAAATCGGGATATTACAAGTTGCTCGGGATACAAACTCAAAATATGGATAATACTGTAGTTTGGAAGATTTCACAATCACATTTAGCATGAAATTTGCACAAGTTAAGTAGAACAATCTCTCTATTCTATTTCTCAAGAGCCAAAAATCCATTACAATAAGCCAACACTGTCTCAAATAGAGAGAGGGTCAACAAAATCCCTAAGCCAATATGATGAAGGGATGATATTTAATCTCACCAAATCCAATCAACGGCCAAAAGAGTGTCGGATAACATCATGAGCAAGTGAGAGGGGTCACTATCATGTGGTGCACCCTCTCTAGTTAGGTACAAATAACAAATAATAATCATGGGTGAAAGAGGAGGGTCTCCTAGGGGCTAAAGTCCCCCTAAGGCACCCCCCTTTACAATGATAGAGAATGTGTCAAGTGATACATATCATGCTGCCCCACTAATGCACCCCCATGGAGCAATTGCACCCCCTCTCTAGGGGAAAATACAGGTGTGGGCCCAACTCTTCAGTAATAGCCTCATACATAGGCTCAAAACAATTGTACAAAGTCACTAAATAATCCCAAGTAACATTTTGCCCCACATTTTCCACTTTAATAAGGTCCACTAAATCAAGGTTCACATTTAATTTTTAATTATGCTGATAAAACATGGTTGAAGCTGTAATTAGCCAAAAATGGTCACTTCGCTTGCCTAGATGCCTGAACCAATTGTGCCAATGAGTTTGTAGACTCCAAATACACTAATGGTGATCACAAGAACCACCCAAATCCATCAAATATGCTTTATGTGGCTCAATTCATGCCAAACCAATAAAAATATGACCCTGGTAACTGATAATAAATAAAATTCTCACCCATCGGGTTGCATCATGGAAAATTGAAACATGGAATCATGTATGGGATCCATGTGGAAGCTAAAAACCAAAAATCACATGTTCGGATCCAAAATTCCTAGGATCCCATTTTTGGCTTGGTCAAACTAGTTTGACCAAGTTAAAATGGTCAAGTAATGACAAAATTGAAGTTGTGAAAACATATAAGCACAAGAGGATGCCAATATTCTCCCTTATTTATGTTAGTAGGCTAACTAAAACAATAAGTAAGATGCTATAATGATCCATCATGATGCACAAAAGAGACTAGGCCTAAGGTAGAGCAGACTTGTTACCTTTTCAAGTAGCTTCCAATATAAGCACACTTATAGTCTTGGTCCTCTTGCTAGCAATGGGTGAGGTGATCAAAGAAGTCTTACGGTAAAGGGGACGACTTGTACTTTAATGTTGATGTCCTTTGGACAAGCAGGGCGAAACAAGGGCCATATTGACATAAGCATGCTGGAGAACAATAGGAGATGGGAGTGTCTCACAAATGGGATAGAGTGCTTAGGCAACCACCTCTAGACTCTAACAAGGTGCTCTGTGGCTCACATCTAAGCTTGCCTCAAGCTTCGTGAGGATCTTTTCTAGAACCCCTGTGATGAGTTCACATGTGACTGTAATGCAGTGAAGTTCTAGGGGACACTTAGAATTAGCTGTCCCTTGTTCCATATCATGTCCCAACCTCCATGAAGTATAATCATTACATTTATTACATTTACATGTGGCCAAACAGTCATTTAGATTTGGAATTTGTTCCTCATCTGCTTGGCCTTTTTCACTTTAATTTCATATTAGCGTTTTGGCTTGATTTAACTTTCTTTAGCCTTTTTGGCTTGAATATCACTTTCTTTGGATACTTCATGATACACATATACAATGTAATGATGGTAGTAGCATTTGCTTTGAGGACTAATGGGATGACACCCGGTGGAATCCACAACTCTACCCACCACTACAACATTAGGGGCAACTGACATGAAGTAGATCCACGGTTGAAGCTATACTCACACACACTCCAGAGCTGAGACACAAATAACATGGGGTCCAACATAAATAGGGGTAAAAGGGGGGTTCCTCTAGATCACATATCTCAGTCCAAGTTAAGGTAAGGATCCAATATGAATGGGTCAGATGGATGGAAGCAATGAAAGGCGATGCTAAGGCTAGCAACAAGACAAAATGACCAAGTCTATACCAATGGTGGGGAAGGTAAGGATCCAATATGAATGGGTCAGATGGATGGAAGCAATGAAAGGCGATGCTAAGGCTAGCAACAAGACAAAATGACCAAGTCTATACCAATGGTGGGGAAGGAACCAATGTGCATACAGAGGAGCCTTGCAATCAAGGCATCATTACTATTCCGACAGCCAACCTATGATAATAACAAAAGAAGCACAATATCATCCAACTAGTCACCTAATATCAAGTCAAACTACTGATATAAACCAACATAGATCCAAATCCTAGGCTCTATCAAGTGCCGAGAGGGATCAAATATCTTGAGGTGCAAACCTCTTATTAAGTATTGCACTCAAGGAGCTACCAACTTTGGTGTGTCCTATATATAGCCATTGATTTGATTGAAATTAAAAGACACATCTTTTTATTTAAGGTCGACATATAATATTTTTATTATTAATATGTAATATTATTTATGGCCGACATAATATTTTTTATTTTGTTAGGAACAAACATTACAACATCTCCCCCATACACGGTTTTAAAACTATGTGCAAGGCCTTCCTAAAACCATGGGTTGATTACGAGGCCTTACACATGGTCTTAAAACCATTTGCAAGGCCCTCCTAAACCATGTACAATAAAACCATGGGTTGTTTAGGTGGTCTTGCACATGGTTTTAAAACGATTTGCAAGGCCGTCTTAAACCATGCACAATAAAACCATGGGTTGTTTAGGAGGCCAACATTCTTTTTGCGGATATTTCAATTTTTTAATTTTTATTATTTTGCTAGGTAGGAACATTACAACATCTCCTCCATATTGTGTTGTTTTTCTTACCAACATTTTTTTGGCGGATAATTAAATTTTTATTTATTTTTTTGTTTTCTTAGGTAGGAACATTACAACATCTCCTCCATATTAGGTTGTTTTTGTGGCTGACATTTATTTTGGCGGATAATTAAAATTTTCAATTTTTAATATTTTGTTAGTAAGAAACGTTACAAGATCGACAAACGTTGCAAGATCTCCCTCATGACAAACGTTGCAAGATCTCCCTCAGACTGGGCTGTAGAGCGCATCTCGGCGCAATAAAGGAGACAAAACATAACATCAATGTTCAACACCATATACCTGCTTTGTTGCATGAATTCAGATGATGATCTTTGATAATGATGAGCAAGGGAAGGGCCAACACTGCTCTCTGCTAATTTCTATGTGAACCATGACCTAGAAAACCAAATCTCCATGGGGTCATGTGGAAACAACTGTGACATGGGAGCTTGGAGTATAAACTGATTGATCTTCGGGTCTAGTTCACATTGCTGATAACAAATGTCTTTGCTGATAATAAATGTTTCATGCTCATGTAAGGACTGGTTTTATGCTCTGGTGCTGGATCTGCATCACGGTGGCTCCAATTAACATGGATGTGATAACAAGCCCATGGGGTGATTAAGGTCTAAGAATGTTGTATATTACCATGCTAAACATTATCGAGAATCTTGCGGGATTTCATCAAGTTTTACCTAGATTTTTTAAAATATTTTGTAATGAAAAATGTCCCTCTGCTTAAAATGTTGTAATGTAAAAGAGGGATAAGTTTTCCTTAGTGACCATGTATAGGGGTATTGGGTAATCAAAATTAATGGTAGAGCACCCACTACAACTTTGTACCAAGTTTGGAGTCATAATAGTGGATCATTTAGAGTCTAGACCACTATTTGTCTAGGTCATTAAAAAAATCAAGAAAAATGCCTATAATTAAAAATGACAAATTTTTGTAATGAGTCTAAAGTCACTTGAAAAGGGGAAATTATGTTTCCTAATGTCATATTATGTACCAAGAGGGAAACCAAAGGCAAAAATGGCCCCTCCTATCTATAATTCCATGAGTTTGAAGTTGTCTCCCTAAAGGGGTATTATCTTTCACCATGGGAGATGAGAAAAAATGAAATAAGCCAAAGGGAGGGGTCCCACCTTCATGATACCCCCCTTGGCCTAGCAATGAGTTATAAAACATGGGTGGGGGGTTTACCCCCCTCAATTGTTTGGATTTTTAACCCAAGGAGGCGCCCCTCTAGGAAATGCACCCCCCCTTCATTGACCTCTCTTCTCTTCAAGCGACAAATTTCACTCATGCAAAGGGGATCTCCCTTCTCTCTTTTTATATATAAGGAAGTCCCTTCCTCTCATTTGGAGCGAGTTTTTGGCTACTCTTTCATTCTCTCATGCTCTCATCTTGCCCCAAGAGAAGGGAGCCATTGTGATTTCCAGCTATTGTTAATAATACAAATAAATATTTGGGGGAGACCTTATGTATTGCTTATTCTGGATAGCTTGCACCCATTTTACATTGCTTGCATATGTTGTTGGAGGCCAAAGAAGCAAACTTCTTTGCTTTGGTGAGATCTATTGCATTTTTGTTATAGATTTTATGAGTTTCTCCTTTGTATTTGAGAAATTCATGCATTTCTTGGTTGAATAGTGTGATTTCTCAAGTCATTTTGGTTGGGACTCACCTTTCTTGGGTTTGTGTAGCAAATCTTTCAAGTTGTAGGTTACCCAAGTTGGAGAGTGGAATTCCTTTGTTGGATACCACACTTCTTCAAGCATTTGGAAGAGCAAGAAGCACCCTTTCTTCCCAAAACTTTCTATTTTTTGCAATCTATGTTTATTTACATTCACATATCGAAATTTTGTCCAAAATTTCATTTTCTAATTTTATTTTATGCTAGTTTACTTATCTAAAATCGCAGAATTTTTTCATACATTTGTTTCCCTAGCACTCAGTGTCCCAAAGCGATTTTGGGCATATTCTATCATTTTTTTGCTTGTTGGTTTTGCAGGTTTTACAATAGAACAAGGCAAGGTGTAAAGGCACCCGGGAACACTCAATTCTCCACCCATCTCTCCCAAAGGGGTGAAACCCCCTTCTACTTTGTATTTCTCTCATGTTTCGTATTTTTCAGTTATTTTTATAAGGGTTAAGGAGAGTCTCTTAGCCCATCTTTCCCTTAATGGAAAGATTGTCTTAAATTTCTTATTTTTCTTTACCCTCCTTTTCCCGTTGGGCATAGTTGTGTGGCTGGTTTAATCTTAACTAGTTTGCACTCATTGTTTTCAGCCACCCATTGCATGCAAAGGTAGTTAGGTTTTCCCAGCCTTGCATTGCAAGAGAGGAAGGGCTAGGATTTAATTTACTTTGCCTTTTTTTAATATTTAGCTCTTTGGTTTTGCTCCACCTCTTCTTATCGAAAGAGGGTTGTTTGGCTTAGTTCGTAGTTTGTTTCTTACCCTTTCGTTAACAAGTTTGTTTCCCACACCTTGCATGTGAAGGGAATCTTCCCACTTGCAAAATCATGCTGGCTAGTTTTGTTTTGTTTTGAGTAACCAATTTCATTCTTTTGTTAAGTAAATAAACTTTGCCCCACTTTTGCCCTATATTCACTCCCCTTTCTAGTTCGTCCCATCCTGGACGACAACAAAGGGCAAAAGATTGACTTGGCTAGTTTAATTAGGCAATTAACTACTTATTGTGAGGTTGAGAAAATAAAGATTGACAGGTGGAGATAGAGGAGTAGAGGCTGAAGGGAGCCCGCTACACTTTGTGTCCCTTGTTGAGCACCCAACAATCTTCGAAGCTGATTTGTGGAGTTAGAAGGGAACCTTCTTGTTCTCTTGTTTAGCACCCAACAATTTCTCTCAATCAAATGATAAGGGGTTAGAGGTAGTCACATTAATTTAGGACTATCAAACTTGCATTGCACCTTTCACACTTTCTAATTCCCTAAGCCAAAGTGAGACCTAAAATTTATTGAAACTTACAAGATCATGTATGTAATATCCCCCAGTAGATAAACATTTTCTTGTAATATTTTAATTTACTATTTTATTTTTAATATTGTCTGGTTCTGGAAACCGCTAATAGGTCCTTGATGGACAAATGTAATCGAAACATTTGTTTTTAATGAAACGTTGAATGATGGGGACAACCATGTTAATTAAGGAAACTATGTGTGCGAGAGTGGGGTGGAGGTAGAGGAGTTAACCTTAGGAATTACACCAAGCGCCAAAACGCCATGATGGCGTAGGGCACGCCCTGGAAAAAGAGGAAATGCAGTGGGTGACAGAGATTCCTTAGGGGATGAGCCGTAGTTGCAAAAGACCTAGAATCAAAACACTATAAAGGGAGCAATACACAAGGAGGCAAGGGCGCTGCTCAATATGCGGGAAAGAAGGAACTCTTACGGGTGAATACTCTATGTTAGGAAGTGGTTTCTCATTGAGAAACTGGACCTGGGGTTGGCCGTCTCCGCTCTTGACACGCATAGTTTAGCTCGGGGGTGATTGAGGACAGAGAACATCCGTGCCTAATCTACAGTTGGGTGGAACGTGGTTGTTCCCTCTTCATTCGGTTTGCTGTACAACCAAGTTCCTTATATGCCTAAATTGTTGTAGAATGTTGAGCTCGGAGTATATCTGGCGCATGTATTTGTGGCCTGTGTTTTAAGATCTAAAATATGTTTTGTTGCCTGTGTTGAAGAACTGGAGCATGTATTTGTTGCATGAGTTTTAAGATCTAGAATATGTTTTGTTGCCTATGTTGAAGAACTGAAGTATGTATTTGTTGCTGGAATGTTTTGTTGGTTCATTGCTTCTTGCGTTAAGGCCTAGAGCCTAGAAAGTGTATTTGCAAGTTTATTGTTGTTTGCATTAAGATCTGGGCAGGGAAAAATATATTTGGTGGTTATTGCTGCATGCATAAGACCTGCAACATGAAATGTGTGTTCTCAATGCTAATCAAATGATTAGCACAACTCCTAGGTTTCTAGATAAAAGTCATTGCTTATGAGATAGTAACTCCTGCTCTGTGTTTGAATGACTGTGATCCACATCTAGTTATATGGTTTCCATTGGTGTAATATTGTTTCCACAAAGGATTTACTTGAATGCTTTATGACTTCACTGTTAATGTTCAGATGTAAGGGATCCCTTCAAGGGAAGATTAAATTGCTCATTCTGGATTTAAACCCCTTCCAAGCTTAGAGAGGTCCCTATTTATTACTTTCAAATCCTTAAATGAATGTGAAGTTGTGAGATAAAAGATTTGCTGCTGAAGTCTTTTTAAGAAACCGACTGCTGAGAAACGCCATAGAACCCCTAAGCTTGCACGTGTTTTAAGCAACGAACTCCGCCGTAGGTAGTGAGGCCAACGAAGGTAGTTAATCCCTTGGTTTTACCTAAGAAAATCTAAAAAAACTAAGTAAAAGTCTAGGGCCAAAAGGTTTGCGGAAGCCTAAATATCTTTAAGGAAAAACTAAGTGCTTCCGCAACCCGCAACTTGCATTCCGGAAGCATAAAAGCGGAAGGTAATTGGTAAAGAATTGGTGTGTTTCCGCAATCTGCAATCTGCATTGTGGACGTAGGAAGTGGAAGATAATGTGCAAAGAAATGGTGGGTTTCCGCAATCCACATTGCGGAAGCAAAAAGCAGAAGGTAAATTTATAAGAACTTATGTGTTTCCACAATTTGCAATCCGCATTGCGTAAGGATCAAGTTGTAAAGAGACTAAGTACTTTCCGCTATATGCAATCTGCATTGTGGAAGTGGAATTGCGGAAGGGAAATTGGTATAGGATTTAAGCACTTTCCGCAATCCGCAATCCGCATTGCGGAAGGGAGAGTTGTAAAGAAACTTGAGTCATAATGTAATGAAACTTAAGCCCTTCACATAATGTAAAGAAACTTGAGTCATAATGTAATGAAACTTAAGCCCTTCATAATGTAATCATCAGTCCCTGCCTCGAACAAATCATCAAACCAATGAGTGCTCTCCATCTCATCCAATTCAGGAGTTTAGTTGGAGATGACAAGTCCGTTAACTGAATATATCTTTATTGCTCACTGAATGCTGACTGAAGCTGAGTTATGATAACTCCAATCATCATAAATGCCCATTGACATGTCGCTCTACATTTCGTTTCACTGAATTTGGATTAATTTGGAGAGTTTTGAATTTTCTTCAAAATAATCATTTTTTAATAAAAAATCATTTTTTTCTCCAAAAATGACTTTTTTCAGAAAATGTGCATTATGTGTCCGATTGATGATCTGAAAGTTGGATTTGACTGGCTGCCCGATCAAGAATGATTTTTGGCTTAAGGTTAGAGCTTTAAATCACTAAATTCGGGGTCCGGATGACTAACTTATTACAAACGTGATTTTTCCATTTAATTTATGGAAAAATTAATCAAAAAACTTAGGGAAATAATTAAAAAATTAAAAAATAATTTTTTAACGCGTCCGGTAAATTTTTTCGATTTTCTTTTGATGGTCCTATTGACTTAGGACATGACCATGCTCTACTCTAATAATGCCTAGTAGGTTTATATACACTTAGTTGGGCTCTAATAACCCCCTAAGGCCCAGAATTCAAAATCGGGCATTGCAGCTTTGGAGGAAGTAGGAGAAAACCTCGTCAATTATACTCGGCTATAAGCAAAGCATAATTGTCAAGGGAAAAAAACTCCCTGGAATACCTTAGTTGAAATTCTACGTCTTGGGAGACCGAACCACTCAAAACACCCTACTAGCACATTTTATTAGAAACCCCACGGGGCCATGGTCAAAATTATTCAAATGAAAAACTAGCTAGACACAAAGACAGATCAACTGATACACTGGAATCAAACATTGTACATGTTTGTCAACCAACGGCTCCTCAGGTAACCCAAATATGGTACAAAAAAGTTGGTAACATCTGGATGCAACTATGGGACAGGTACTTGCTTGATCTATTGATCAAAAAGAGTGCCTGAGAATCCAGGAATCTCTGGTACCTGCATGTAAACAGAAGTGTCTCAAGACCATGTATATGATAAAAATATGTCATGATGAAATACTAGAAAAATATTTTTTGCTTTTTTTTCGAAATAAAGTACATGAAATAAACATTTTCTTTTATAGCATGTATAAGTGAAAATATAATACAAATGCTAATATACAAAAATAAGAAATTTTGATACAACATTCTACATGGATATGGTACATAACATATGATACAAAAATAAAGTACATAAAAATACAACAAGGATGGGTTTAGAAAAGCCTTGGGACGACCCCTTGGTCATCTTGGAGGTTGTTTCGATGAAAGGGCTTCAAGTGTTGGCCGTTCATGGGCAGGTTTAATATTTCTCCATCCATGGTGTTAAGGAGAAAAGAATTGGTGCTAGCCGTGTCGCAGATGATAAACGGGCCTTTCCAAAGGTTGTCAAATTTTCCATGCTTCCCAGGCTTCTCCCTTCTCTTATCCCATAAGAGAACAGTATCTCCTATTTGGAAAGCTCTCAGCCTGGCTGACTTATCAAAAGTGCCCTTCATGCTTTCTTGATGTCAGAGTGACTGATCAAGGGTAGCTCTTCGGGATTCGTCCAACTCTATGATCTGATTGATCCTCTGCTCCATTTCTGATTGTTCTGTGCCATATTCACTTAACATTCTGAAGATCGGAATCTGCATGCTGACCGGAAGGGGTATTGATGTTCTGGACAAATGGGGGATGTTGCTTTCTAGGAAATGGGGTGCCACTTTGGGAGGATCAATCCAGATGGATTGGACCTATGCCACCATACTAGCATCGGAGTTTTCACTTGTTAAGTTGTATTCTGAAAAGGAAAAAAGACACCATGTTGAAAATCCTCAAAGACCATTGAATGAGTATGCTTACCACACTGATGAAAATGGTACCTATCAAATCAACTCCACCTTCTTGGAACCCCTCCAAGAAGAGATAAAGACTGAAAAACTTAGTGTATTGTGGAGAATGAATTTTGATGGTGCTTACTCTAGAACGGGCAAGGGGGCCGATGTTGTCATTATTTCACCAAAGGGTAAGGTTTTCAACTTTGCTTTCAGATTGGAATTCGAAGCAACTAACAATGTGGCGGAGTATGAGGCACTTCTACTGGGCATTGAGATTGCCAAGGACATGGGGATCAAGTTGCTTAATATTAAAGGGGACTCTGATCGAATTGTCCAACAAGTTATGGGTCAGTTTGCATGTAAGTGCCAAAGACTTAAAAAATATAGAAATGCAATCTAGGATACAATGGAATTCTTTGATGCCCTTCACATAGAAGCAGTCCCTAGAGATCAGAATAGTGCCTCCAATAAGCTTGCAGTTTCAGCGTCAACTCTTCAGCCATCGGATGAGATGTTGGAGGGGGATTGTTCTTTAGGGATTAACTTCAGACCTTCTGTTCCTGATAATGTTGAACATTGGCAGGTCTTCAAAGATGATGAGCAAATTTTGAGATTCATTCACAATATCGATGAATTCCTAAACTTTAAAGTGAATGATCAGGAAGAAAATAAAGAATATTATGGAGAAGGCGACCAGTTTAACAATCCTGTCCCACGTGGTCTAGTTTCCTTAGAAAACATCTTTGACAGACAGGACAGAATAAAGAGAAATGTTGAGCAAATGAAACCAGGGGATTACATTGAAATCAACATTGGGACGAAAACAGAACCTAAAATTATAAAAATTGGAAAAGGTACTTTTGAAAAAGAAAGGAGTAGCCTCATAAACTTGGTCAAAGAGTATAGGGATGTATTTGCCTTTACTTATGACGAGCTCAAAGCCTATAGGGAGGATGTATTTCAACATACTATTCCCTTAAAACCAGAATGTCAAAAAGGCAAGCCTTTTAAACAAAAACTTAGGCAAATAAATCCTAAGTTAGTACCAATCATTAAAAAGGAGTTAGAAAAAATGTTAGCAGCAGGAATAATAGCTCCTATGAGACATTCAACGTGGTGTTCTAACTTGGTCTTAGTTAGAAAGAAGAACGGGAGTTTAAGGAGATGTATAGATTTTAGAAATCTAAACATAGCATGTCAGAAGGACAATTACCCGCTCCCCAACATGGAGACCCTCCTCCAATGGGTCACTGGATCAAGCATGATGTCGATGCTAGATGGTTTTTATGGCTATAATCAAGTAGTCATTCAAGAGGAAGATAGGCATAAGACCACTTTCACAACTCCTTGGGGCACTTTTGAATATCTGAGAATGCCCTTTGGCCTTTTAAATGTAGGAGCTACTTTTCAAAGGGCCATGGATTATGCTTTCAAGGAGTTGATTGGTAAAATCATTGAAATCTATCATGATGATCTCATTGTTTTTCGAAAGAAAGATCCAGCCATGTTGGTCATCTTAGGCAGATTTTCGAGCGATGTAGGATGTATGGTATTTCTTTGAATCCGGCTAAGTCAGTTTTGGGCATAGAAGAAGGAAAACTCTTAGGACACATCATCAATAAGGATGGTGTCAAGATTGACCGTGAAAGAGTAGAGGCCATAAGAAAGATTCCCCTTCATAAGAATGTTAAAGCCCTCCAATCCTTCAATGGTCATATAAATTTTATCAGAAGATTCATTCCAAACTTGGCCGAATTAATGAAACCTATGTAGGCCTTACTTAAGAAAGATGCCAAGTTTGTGTGGACCAGTGAAGGAAAGAAAGCCTTTGATTCTATAAAGAATGCCATTACCAGGTCTCCAGTCTTAGTCAGCCCAGATTACACGAAGGATTTTATGATATTTTCCTTTGCTTCTGAAGACACTATTGCATGTGTGTTGCTCCAAAAGAACTTCGAAGGGTTCGAGCAACCTATAGCATTCATGAGTAGAGCCTTGCAGAATTCCGAACTAAAGTAAACCATCATGGAGAAGCAGGCTTATGCCTTGGTAAACTCTTTAAAACATTTCAGGACATATATTGGGTATTCTAAGGTTATTGGATATGTTCCCCACACTGCGGTTAAAGATATCCTATCCCAA
The DNA here is from genome assembly GCA_001517045.1 of Pseudotsuga menziesii. NCBI lineage: Eukaryota > Viridiplantae > Streptophyta > Pinopsida > Pinales > Pinaceae > Pseudotsuga > Pseudotsuga menziesii. Next base: position 289,696 of record LPNX010545204.1, on the reverse strand, counting down.
AAAGATTGTTTAGGAATAAGGGGTACATGGGTGTCCAAGATCCAGGAGTATGACCTTGAAATAAAGCTAACTAAATTAATCATGGGAGAAGGCCTTGCTAGAATGCTTACTCAGAAAAACGAAGAAGCCATTGAAATGATTGCAGAAAATGATATCCCTCAGCCTACCATGACTCCTGCCCTTCAAGAGCTGGATAATCATTGGTATTCCGACATCATTTTCTTCCTTCTCCATCTCACTTGCCTTGATCACCTCAAAGGTCACAAGTGTAGGGCTTTGAGACTTAAGACTGCTAGGTATTTCCTTACCCAAGAGGTTCTGGGTTGGAGGAACCCAGATGGTATCATACTTAGGTGCATCAACGAGCAGGATTCCAAGAAGATCTTAGCAGAGTTTCACTCAGGATTTTGTGGAGGCCATTATGCAGCAAATAAAACTGCCCACAAAATTTTGAGAGTTGGTTACTATTGGCCCACTATTTTTTCAGATGCCCACAAGCATGTCAAGTATTGCCAGGAGTGTCAGCTTTTCACTAGGAAGCAGAAGTTGGCTGCTCTTCCCCTTACTCCGATTGTGGTCCTTGCCCCTTTTCAGCAGTGGGGGCTTGATTTTATTGGCAAATTTAAGGATAACTCTAGCAATGATTTTTGCTGGATTCTCACAGCAACCGATTATTTCACCAAGTGGGTAGAGGCTATACCCACTAAGACTGCCACTGAGAAGGTTGTTATAGATTTCATCGAGGAAAGAATCATCACTAGATTTGGAACTCCCCTTAAGATAACAACCGATAACGCCAAAGCTTTTAGTTCTGAAAAAATGAATGACTTATGTTTTAAATATGGCATTATCCTATCCCATTCATCAGATTACTATCCACAGGGCAATGGACTTGCTGAGTCCACTAATAAAAATTTGATGACTATCCTTAAGAAGACTGTTGGGGATAATAAAAGATCATGGGATAGCAAGATTAAGTATGCTGTGTGGGCAGATAGGATCACTAAGAAGAACTTAACTGGAAAGTCACCTTTTGAGCTGGTTTATAGACTCATAGCCACTCTTCCGGTCAGCATGTAGATTCCTATATTCAGGATGTTAAGCGAGTATGGCACGAAACAATCATAAATGGAGCAGAGGATCAATCAGATCATAGAATTGGATGAATCTCGAAGAGCTTCCCTTGATCAGTCACTCAGACATCAAGAAAGCATGAAGGGCACTTTTGATAAGTCAGCCAGGCCGAGAGCTTTCCAAATAGGAGATATTGTTCTCTTATGGGATAGGAGAAGGGAGAAGCCTGGGAAGCATGGAAAATTTGACAGCCTTTGGAAAGGCCCGTTTATCATCTGCGACACGGCTGGCACCAATTCTTTTCTCCTTAACACCATGGATGGAGAAATATTAAACCTGCCCATGAATGGCCAACAGTTGAAGCCCTTTTATCGAAACAACCTCCAAGATGACCAAGGGGTCACCCCAGGGCTTTTCTAAACCCATCCTTGTTGTATTTTTATGTACTTTATTTTTGTATCATAGGTTATGTATCATATCCATGTAGAATGTTGTATCAAAATTTCTTATTTTTGTATATTAGCATTTGTATTATATTTTCACCTATACATGCTAATAAAGAAAAAGTTTATTTCATGTACTTTATTTCGAAAAAAGCAAAAATATTTTTTTGGTATTTCATCATGGCATATTTTTATCATATACATGGGCTTGAGACACTTTTGTTTACATGCAGGTACCAGAGATTCCTGGATTCTTAGGCACTCTTTTTGATCAATAGATCAAGCAAGTACCTCTCCCACAGTTGGAGCCAGATGTTACCAACTTTTTTGTACCATAGTTGGGTTACCTGAGGAGCCGCCGGTTGACAAACATGTTCAATGTTTGATTCCATTGTATCAGTTGATCCGTCTTTATGTCTAGCTAGTTTTTTATTTGAAAAATTTTGACCATGGTCTCGCGGGGTTTCTAATAAAATGTGCTAGTAGGGTGTTTTGAGTGGTTCGGTCTCGTAAGACGTAGAATTTCAACTAAGGTATTTCAGGGAGTTTTTTTCCTTTGACAATTATGCTTTGCCTATAGCCAAGTATAATTGACGAGGTTTTTTCCCGCTTCCTCCAAAGCTGGAATGCCCGATTTTGAATTTTGGGCCTTGGGGGGTTATTAGAGCCCAACTAAGTGTATATAAACCTACTAGGCATTATTAGAGTAGAGCATGGTCATGTCCTTAAGTCAATAGGGCCATAAACAAAATTTCAATTTATTTTTACTGGACGCGTTAAAAAATTATATTTTAATTTTTTAATTATTTCCCTAAGTTTTAAAATTAATTTTTCCATAAATTAAATGGAAAAATCTCGTTTGTAATAAGTTAGTCATTCGGACCCTGTTTTTAGTGATTGAAGGCTCTAACCTTAAGCCAAAAATCATTCTTGATCGGCCAGCCAGTCAGATCCAACTTTCGGATCATCAATCGGACACATAATGCACATTTTCTCAAAAAATCATTTTTGGGGAAAAATTTGATTTTTTATTAAAAAATGATTATTTTGGAGAAAATCCAAAACTCTCCAAATTAATCCAAATTCAGTGAAATGAAATGTAGAGTGACATGTCAATAGGCATTTATGATGATTGGAGTTATCATAACTCAGCTTTAGTCAGCATTCAGTGAGCAATAAAGATATATTCAGTTAACGGACTTGTCATCTCCAGTTAAACTCCCGAATTGGATGACATGGAGAGCACTCATTGGTTTGATGATTTGATCGAGGCAGGGACTGATGATTACATTATGATCTACCGACAGTGGCTCCTCTAGACCTAGCAGCAACTCTTCCTTACCTAGCTCACGCCTCCCTTAGCTAGCTCACGCCCCTCTCTCATGCTCATGCCCTCTCTCTCCAACAGGGGCGTCATCACACGTGTGGGCTTATTTTGGGCTTGTTTTTCACTGTTTAGGGTTGGAGTGGGGGCGCCTTGCCTAGGTGGAGGCCTCCCCTCACTCTTAGCTCATCCTCTTCAGGTTTGGTCTTTCAGTGGTGTGCCAGGCTTGTTAGGTCTGGTTTTCTGGTTTTAGGGTTTTGGGTTCTTCTTTCATTGTATAAATAGAGGCTTCTTTAGCTCTATTGGGATGGAACTTTTGGGTTAAAGTTACTCTGAGAAAATTGTATCAAGCATTTGCTTTGGATTTGTTAATAAACATATTCGACTTTGGAGGTCTATGGGCTTTGGATTGTGGTGAATTCCTCATGGTTGAGGTGATATTGTCTCTAACTCATCTCTTTTAATACTTGTATGTGATTAAATATTTTTCTAGCTTAAGAAGGTCATTGTTGGCACGGTAGAATAGCCATTTGTTGTCTTAATTTGGTTATTTATGCAAAGTAGATTGATATCTAGATGGACATGAGTAGTCAGTAATACAAAATGTTGATCTTGATTTGATTTTCCTAGCATACTAGCATATAATTTTTATCTTACTTCTTGTATTGAGTTTTGGTGTGATTCAGGCTTCATAGATTGTAGACGGGTGTGAGCTCAGCTGCTTCTATTCCAAGCTTCAAAACAACCATTTTGAGTTTAACACTTTGTAATTGCAGGACCTACAGGGTTTGTCATCTTTTGCTACAAAGAGAAAGCTGGGAGTAACTCTCTCTTTCTTGTGTTCCATCCACAAGATAAAGTTCTTTTGGTTACCGGTTCTTAGGAAGCCCTAGTTTACTTCTTTCCATCCTTTGGCTTCCCTTTCATTGCCTTGTTTGGCTTGCCTTTCCCCCTTCCTCTTCGCTGCCCTCTTTTCACTCAGTTTTGCAGCCCTCTTTCTTCCCTTTGAATAGCCCTCTTTTTACGTAGTTTTCACCCCTTTTTTCATGCTTTGGACAACCCTCTTTTTCTTCCTTTTGGACAGCCCTCTTTTGACTGTTCGTTGCCCTCTTTTTTACTGTTTTACAGCTCTCTTTTTGCCTTTGGACAACCCTCTTTTTCACCTTTAGGACAGCCCTCTTTTTTACCTTTTATCTCTCCCTTTTCTTGGTTTTTCTCCTCTCTCTTTCCTCCTCTTTCACCGCTGGTTTCTACCCCTTTTTTGAGAGTTTAGTCTATAGTTTTGTCTTTAAATTTTTGAGTAACACATAATGTTTGAATTGTTTAAAGCTCTTATTTGCAGGAAGAATCGAGAAAAGCCCAAAGGGCCTTAAGCAAGCAAGGAAGCAAGCAAGAACAAAAAAAACAAATCTTCCCTCTTCTCTCCATCCCTTTCTCTCCCTGTTCTTTCAAGGCAAAGACAAGAGCAAGTCATCAAAAAATTGTAAAATTAATAAAAAGCGAGTGGGATTACGGCTCCTACAACCTTCTTCCCCCATTTGGGGGAAGCTGTATTGTCTCATTGTCATGCTTTTCATTTTTGTTTAAATTGCTAATGGTAGAATAGGGTAGGATAATTGCATAATCGTAAGTAAAGTAGTTCATGTTTTGATTAATTTATTATGTTTTGAAAATGAAGTAAAAATATTGATTTGATTGTTTGATTAAACATTGCATAATTTTTTACTGTATACTTACCCCCTTGCTTTCCCGATTAGGGCCCCAAAAAGCCTGAAAGAGACTCTTGGGTAGTTAGATTTTTATGTTTTATTTCTCTTTCTGGTTTAACGAATTAAGTAAGACTCTTGAACTTGCAGTAACACAAGTCAAGAGCACTCTCTATCGGAGAGCATTCATAGAACTGCATACCCCTGCATTAGGCATCTTGGATTAGATAAGTCTCTTGAACCATTGTCATAAGACGGCGTCAAGAGCGCTCTCTGTCGGAGAGTCCTAATTAATTGACTTAATAAAATTTGCAACACACACACACCCCTTAATTAATTAACTTCGTTCTCTCCTTGTCGGAGTATGCTCTGATCGATCTGAAATCGGAGTACCCAGAAACGGCACTGGATCTCGAATCTTGCAAGAATAACTTAATAAAATTTAAAACCCCGTAACCAACGCACCAGCATTGCAGGGAATTTTCTAAAGTACTTCCTAGTAGAGGCGCCGGAACCTCGCTATCTAAGCTTCTCAGCTAGCTGGTCAATCTTTGCGATATGAGCCTGGGATACTGGGCGGGCCTGACATGTCTTCAACAGAGTGAACTTGGAATATTCTCTCGGCTTTTGACAAACCTTCGTTGACACCCTAATCAAGAGCACATAAAATTCTTAAAACCTACCAAGAGCACTCGCACAACCTAATATTCACTAGTTTGATTTCTAGACTTATTATTTTCTTTGCGCATTTCAGTATTATTGACTCCATAAGGCACTGGCCCTTTTTAATCTGCATAAATTATCTTATTTTGATCAATTGTCTGTGGTTTATTATAATTTCTATCTCTGAATGCATAATTAAAGTCTGGAATCATTACTTATCTTGTAATCTCTTGTTAGCAACGTGGATTGCTTTTGATTATGTGTCATACTCAGAATAAATAAGCACTTCTAATCATAATAACTCCTAAACAAACACCCATTCGCATCCGTAACCAATTAAAATACTTTAACCACTTTGAGCCTTAGAAAACTCTTTGTCAGGGACTACCCCCCTTGGCTTCGTTAGAAGTTAGCCTAAACGGAGGAGCTAGGAGTAGGTGACAGTACCTAGCTCTGTGCTTGCCCCCAAGGTCACACCTCTCCCACTTTCTTAAGTGAGGAGACAACTTTCGGAAAGTTTCTGCTGCTGGTGTGCAATCGGCGGACAACAACTTGCTCTTGCCTTTGCCTTGAAAGAACAGGGAGAGAAAGGGATGGAGAGAAGAGGGAAGATTTGTCTTTTTTGTTCTTGGTTGCTTCCTTGCTTGCTCAAGGCCCTTTGGGCTTTTTTTGATTCTTCCTGCAAATAAGAGCTTTAAATAATTCAAATGTTATGTATTACTAAATAATTTAAAGACAAAACTATAGACTAAACTCTTAAAAAAGGGGTAAAAACTAGCGGTGAAAGAGGAGGAAAGAGAGAGGAGAAAAACCAAGAAAAGGGAGAGATAAAAGGTAAAAAAGAGGGTTGTCCTAAAGGTGAAAAAGAGGGCTGTCCAAAGGCAAAAAGAGGGCTTTAAAACAGTAAAAAAGAGGGCAACGAACAGTCAAAAGAGGGCTGTCCAAAATGAAGAAAAAGAGGGTTGTCCAGAGCATGAAAAGGGGGTGAAAACTAAGTAAAAAAAGTGTTGTCCAAAGGGAAGAAAGAGGGCTGCAAAACTGAGTGAAAAGAGGGCAGCGAAGAGGAAGGAGGAAAGGCAAGCCAAACAAGGCAATGAAAGGGAAGCCAAAGGATGGAAAGGAGTAAACTAGGGTTTCCTAAGAACCGGTAACCAAAAGAACTTTATCTTGTGGATGGAACACAAGAGAGAGAGAGAGTTACTCCCGGCTTTCTCTTTGTAGGAAAAGATGACAAACCCTGTAGGTCCTACAATTACAAAGTGTTAAACTCAAAAATGGTTGTTTTGAAGCGTGGGATAGAAGCAATTGAGCTCACACCCGTCTACAATTTGTGAAGCCTGAATCACACCAAAACTCAGTACAAGAAGTGAGATAAAAATTATATGCTAGTATGCTAGGAAAATCAAATCAAGATCAACATTATGTATTACTGACTACTCATGTCCTTCTAGATATCAATCTATTTTGCATAAATAAGCAAATTGAAACAACAAATGGCTATTCTATTGTGCCAATAATGGCCTTCTTGAGCTAGCAAAATATTTAATTACATACAAGTATTAAAAGAGATGAGTTAGAGACAATATCACCTCAACCATGAGGAATTCACCACAATCCAAAGTCCATAGACCTCCAAAGTCGAATATCTTTATTAACAAATCCAAAGCAAATGCTTGATACAATTTTCTTAGAGTAACTTTAACCCAAAAGTTCCATCCCAATAGAGCTAAATAAGCCTCTATTTATATAGTGAAAGAAGGACCCAAACCCTAAAACCAGAAAACCAGACCTAACTGGATCGACACATAACTGAGAGCTCCAGACCGCAGCTGAAGAGTTAAGAGTGAGGGGAGGCCTCCACCTAGGCAAGGCGCCCCCACTCCAACCCTAAACAGTGAAAACCAAGCCCAGAATGAGCCCACACGTGTGATGACGCCCCTGTTGGAGAGAGAGGGCGTGAGCATGAGAGAGGGGTGTGAGCATGAGAGAGGGGCGCGATCTGGCTAAGGGAGGCGTGAGCTAGGTAAGGAAGAGCTGCTACTAGGTCTGGAGGAGCCACTGCTGGTAGATCATAATGTAATCATCAGTCCCTGCCTCGATCAAATCATCAAACCAATGAGTGCTCTCCATCTCATCCAATTCGGGAGTTTAGCTGGAGATGACAAATCCGTTAACTGAATATATCTTTATTGCTCACTGAATGCTGACTGAAGCTGAGTTATGATAACTCCAATCATCATAAATGCCCATTGACATGTCACTCTACATTTTGTTTCACTGAATTTGGATTAATTTGGAGAGTTTTGAATTTTCTCCAAAATAATCATTTTTTAATAAAAAATCAAAATTTTCTCCAAAAATGACTTTTTTGCGAAAATGTGCATTATGTGTCCGATTGATGATCTGAAAGTTGGATCTAACTGGCTGGCCGATCAAGAATGATTTTTGGCTTAAGGTTAGAGCCTTCAATCACTGAATTCGAGGTCTGGATGACTAACTTATTACAAACTAGATTTTTCCATTTAATTTATGGAAAAATTAATAAAAAAACTTAGGGAAGTAATTAAAAAATAATTTTTTAACGCATCCGGTAAAAATTTTTCGAATTTTTTTTTATTGTCCTATTGACTTAGGACATGACCATGCTCTACTCTAATAATGCCTAGTACGTTTATATACATTTAGTTGGGCTCTAATAACCCCCCAAGGCCCAGAATTCAAAATCGGGCATTCCAGCTTTGGAGGAAGCAGGAGAAAACCTCGTCAATTATACTCGGCTATAGGCAAAGCATAATTGTCAAGGGCAAAAAACTCCCTGCAATACCTTAGTTGAAATTCAACGTCTTAGGAGACCGAACCACTCAAAACACCCTACTAGCACATTTTATTAGAAACCTCGCGGGGCCATGGTCAAAATTATTCAAATGGAAAACTGGCTAGACACAAAGACGGATCAATTGATACACTGGAATCAAACATTGGACATGTTTGTCAACCGACGGCTCCTCAGGTAACCCAAATATGGTACAAAAAAGGTGGTAACAAGTCCCATGATTTTTGAAGCTCCTCCAATTTGTGAGTGCAATTAGCCTTTTCATCATGAAGGATGGGCCCTCTCAACTCCTGATAACTAGGGGGCTTAAACCTTGCTCCAATTATAGCAGGCGCCTCAAACATGGACACATAAAATGTGTTCTTTGCAAAGTTAAATTCAATAGCACTCCATAGCAAGCATCGACCAATACGTTTGTTTGCTTCTGCTTTTTCCTTTACTTTCACCATGGACCTTATAGAAGGTTTTCCACCAGGATTGTATCTTGAAGGCACATTGAAAGGTGATGTGGACTGTTGTGTGGAGTGGGTATCGGTATATGGACTCATCCCACTAGCCCCCACTCCTACTGTGGGCCCAGATCTTGAAGCAATTTGTTTCCTCATGACCTCCGTGTATTGTTTTCTTAGCTCAAAGCCCTGAATTGCTTCTATGGCCTTAGCAATGAGTTCTGGGGTTGTTTGGTTGCAAGGACCCACATCATGCCCTGCTATTTGTGCAAGGTGGTATTTCAATCTACTTATCCCACATAGATTGCAAGTGAGGATTTGTCGATTGAGTTGGTCCACTGGTGTGCCCCACTTCCAAAATGGATCCAAAGCCTTCGGCATCTTGTATATGGACAAAATGAAGCTTGATACTTTGAACTTTGAACCTAAGGAAAGAAAAAAAACGTTTTTAAGCATATGTGATTGATGGAAATGTAAGACACAAGAAGAAATCCAAGATATATTGAGCATTCAAACACTATTTTGACGAGGGAAAATAAATAAACATTTTTATGAGGATTTAAAAGGATCTAGGGCAAGAAAAAAAATGAAAAAACGTTTTTTGGCATGACACATTACAGATGCAAGAAAACTTGCTTAAAACCCTACAAAAGTTGATTTTCAAGATGGAGAATTAATTGGCAATGTAAATCAACAAGAATCCCTCTTGGAAAAATGAGAAATGATGGGAAATTTTTTTACTTACCTTCAGCTGTGATAAATGTGGAAAAAACTCCAAATAACAAGATCCAATCTTCAATTTTGATGGTTGATGGCAAAGGAAATGTTGCCCAAATCCGTCCTTAAGCCCAAAGAAAGCTTTCTTAGTCTCCTTAGCTCTCCTGTCTATCTCTGCAGTGAGAAAATGACAAAAAAAACCAACTTAAAACCACCTTTTCCTTCCACAGTCTGCTACTACCGATTTTTTCATCAACTCGCGATTTTTCGGCAAAAAATCGGCAATTTTTCAGCAAAAAAATCAGGCTGATTTTTTCTGCAATTTTTCGCCGAAAAATCGGCGTCCTCAAAATTTGGTGATTTTTTGGACATCGCCGATTTCTCAGCCGATGTTGGTAACACTGGTTTATAGTGTTTGTTTATTTTTGACATGGTTATGAAGACTCGATTTTGATATATGCATGTTTAATTTTGCCAGAGACATGGTTTCAAGATACTATTTTTGGACATATGCATATCATGGAACATAATGTTTCTTGTCTTGAATATGACTATAATAATTAGTTTACGTTTACCAGTGCATGATTAATATTGGAGAAAATGGCTCAATGTATCTTTGATGTGATTATAATATGATATGTGGGGGGGTGGGGCTGTTGGTTGTGATATGACAAAGTTTGGAAGTCACAAGGCGGTTATATAATATTTTATAGCGCTGGGATTCGTTCCCAGACCACTCATTATATGGAAGACAGTGGGCCCCTTTTTCTTACCCTTCTCTCTTACTTTGACTTTTCCTTTTAAATATTCTTTATTTATTATTTATTATTCCCATGGATATGACTAAGCCCTAAAGAAACAGTTAAGAAGATAACAGTTTCGCTCTTACGAGTGGGTTTAAAAGGAAAATCAAATGAAGATCTACAAGGTTGTTATCAGCAAGGTTATGGTATTCTAGTGCTCGAGCTTTCTTTTTGTTGGTAATTCATTTTTATTACTGAGTTTTCTTGAGTCTAATAACTCTGGTGACAGCAGGAGTCCTCTCTTAATGGCGAAGGCACTATTGGTTGGAATCTGAGTTTGATTTTTTGAGGTATCATTATTTTACTATTGTGTATTTGGTCACATTATGCCAATGGAAAATATTAACTAGTATTCTGGTACGCAGAAGGGACTAAAGGCTACGTGGGAGGTTTATCAATCAATAGCAGATTATAACAGATTCTTGTTTTTCCTGTATTCGCCCTTTCATTATCATCATACAAAGTCAATAACATTGGTGATAATTGAAAACAATTCTGGGTCCTGGTTTTCGCAGAAACCAGAAAGGGTTATAAGACAAATTTTTATTCATGTATGAAATCAGATCTTCAATTTAAGCTCAGCCTTTTTTATATTTAAATTTGGATCACTGTGTACATTTGTCCTAAGCTAATCTGCTTGACTTTAACTCAACTCTTAACAGAAAATTTCACTACATGGCATGATTATGTATTATGTATTATTTTTATTTTTTATCATTCTTTTCTTTTGAATCAGTTTATGTGAAAAGTTGTATCATTTCAACACATTTGCTGTATTTACCTGTAAATATTGTAATCAATTGCTGTTTTCTGTTTTCCCAATTTTGACTTATTATAAAGAGAACTATTTAAAAATTAAATATTTAAAAAAAGTGAATTTTGATTTTGCAAGAATCACGCCGTTGCCTGAATTCTTTCAGTAGTAACAGTTGTGCATAGTTTTTAGGCTATAATCCCCGGGTACTATTCCCAACTCTACCTGTCTAGCCTAACAGAAGGTTGAGCTTGCTGGTTGCGAGACTATCCATTTTAGAAGCCAACAGATTCCATTATGCAAAAGCTAAATAAAGTAGTTCTTTTGTTTGGTGTGCATATATATGGCAATTGCTACTCAACACTGATTATTATATTATGAAAATACAGTTGCAGATGGAAAAACATCACTATAAAAATTAACCTTACTCGTGGATATTGTATTGTGTAGGATGCAGATTTTAATGATTCCTTTGTGCTTACTATGTTTACACTTAATGCAATTATTGAGATCAGCAATTCAAAGCTCAAATATGTTGTAATTGATGGGGTTGTTATTATTGTTTGTTTTTCCAATCATTTATGCATCCACAAAGCTTCTTGGCCATTCATTATTTTGGTGTAAAAATAGCATTGCACAAGTTCAATTATGCATTCTTAGAATGACTAGTGTACTTCAATGGACTATTGGATGAGTATAAGTGTACCTCTGCCACTAAAAAGGTTGTGGTCTTTAATCTCATAGCCATGGTAATAATATAAACTTATTATTTTTTTGGATAATTTAAAAGAATTTAAATTGGAGCATTCTGATATATGATTTTCTTGGATTGTTAAACGTACAGTTGGATAAAGTGGCTGCTCTTGGAATTGCATTAGTTCTATGGCTTCTCATGGTTGTTTTAATTGAGAGCATTAGGAAAGGACTTCCGGCAATTAGTAGCGGCCAACTTGTGGTCATTGGGATCCCTAAAATAAGTAAGATCATTTTTTTCTTCTTTATATAAAATGTAAGGTTTATTGTATGGAAACCACATTATGAATTGAAGAGAAGGATAATTAATATTGATCACTGGGTCAAGAGTTTATTTTTCTTTTCATTTAATAAATTGCTCTACTCGTACTTTTACACTATTCAACTAGAGAATTTATCCATATGAATATTAAAAATATATATTAAACAAAGTAGATCAAGAATTTTTAAGCTATAAAGTTTGAATTTGGTATAGCATATATTATGTCTTGGTTATGAGCTAATGTTAGTTGAAACTATTGTAAAAGTTTCTTTATAAAACATTTCAGTAGTCTTTCCCACTATCAGTTAAAGGAGCCAGCAATTTTGAATATTTAGCCATTTCTTTATTAGCAAGTTGGAACTTTCTAGGATGTTTTTGTTTCTAGGATCTCATCTGCATCCTCAACAATGGAGCCATCTACTCTATGGATCCCTAGCACCTTCTCCACTACATCCTTTACTTTTAGGAAGTCAAAATAAACTCTCCCTCCTGAACCCACTGTAACTGAGAACAAACCCTAACTCCTCAAGCAGTGTACTCCTCCCCTGTTTTGACAGTGAACTCTAACTTGGTTGTGTCCTCCAATAGGGTTACATTATGGATGTCTTCTTCCAAGAAGATCATCCTCCAGTTTTTGATGTGCCTCCCGCAACTTCCTCCTCCTCTAGTAGGCCATTATCTTGCCACAACCCCTTATGAATTTGACAGTGCACCGCACTGCTGCTTCCACCCAGAGAATCCAAACTCATGGCCCCATCAGGCATGGGGAAAGAGTCCACACCCTTTGGACAAGGGTGTGAAATTCAGCTGACAACAAGTGTGAGACATGCAGTTTAAAAATTAAAGTCATGGGGGCATTTGTAGCCGTGCCTATAGAGATCACTGACTGGATTGACAAGTAGAACCACCCACCTTAGGCCCATAGAATATGTCTAGACGTTCGTGTAGTTTGTCTTGACCCTATATGTAATTGGTCCAAGTGAACCACCCACCTTTAGAGCCTGCAGTTTGTCTTTACCATGGTGAAGGGGTCACAAAGGCGAGGTTAAGAGTCAACTTATCAATCTTAAAATCAAGGATGTAGACCAACGTATGAAATGGAATGGATGATGGATGAATGGTCATAAGATGGATCCAAAGAACGGGGTAAAGTCCTTGCAAGACTCAAAGAATCTTCTAGGTTCAATTGTAATAAGTAAATCAAGAATCTACAACCCTTGTCAACTTAAAAGTGTGACACTACTAACTATACTTATCAGATAATCAATACATCATATGGTGGTAATATCAACAGATAGTACATCATCATCATCATCAATCATCATGGTGTGACATAGTAGTACAAACATGGCATATATCATATGATCATCACATCACATCATCTCATGAAAGGGAGACCCAAGAGCAACAAAGATGGGCCCCAAAACTATGGAATTCAAATGCTCAAAAGAAAAATTAAGTACGGAAAATAGTATGTCTGCAGAATATGGTATACTAAGGACCACTGTAAAGGAATAAGATCACAATTTTGGATGCCATAGGGTTTTGTTAAAGAGGGAAGTTTTTAAAGATTTATTCTTTTAACATGCAATCATGAATGCAACATATTTGTACCTTTCTTCAAAAATTATTGTTTTGGACATAGGATATAGTCACATTTAAAATGAATGGTAGCTAGTAAGTTATTAGCTTCCAATAACTTTTGTAATTCATGTGTATTGTTCTTAATGCAAATTAGTACTTGGAGGTCAATTCAAGCATGCTAAACACTGTCCACATTTCATCAAGAATTGGAAAAATTAAATGCCATATTTTACAAAGGATAAGTGCTTTCTTGTTTGATTTAACTAAAATAAATATATGGCCACCCACTTTATGAATCATTCTATCCTTCCTTGTGTGTGAACACAAATTTTTCGTCATGATGCGTAACATTGATGAGTCCTAAGAGGATCAAGTCTACTCGAGAGTTGAGAGAGCCTCTACTTTAAGACATCTTCTTAGAGATGCATTACTAGCTTTTTTCTTTCCACTAAGATTTTTTTCGACCGTACATGTTAGGAGTGCTCCCACTTCTTCCTCAATGTCAACAACCATGAAAAATAGGATGTTTCCACCTAGTATTACTATCCCTATCAGTGCAAACCATTCTCCAAAATACATTATTCAATAATTACTCCTTGATGATATTTGGATCATTGATTCAAAGGGTGAGCAAGGCTAACTCCCTCCTTACTCTAGTAGCTTGTACCATTTCTAGGCTAGGATTCTTTATTGGATCTCCTTCACTTGTAGGGTTTCCTTGTTAGCACAACCTAGATGTATGTCTATTTTATGTCATTCTATATCTTGTTGCTCTTGTATTAATTTTTCATTTCATTGCATCTAATTTAGGGGGGCTTTTGCACTCTTGCTCTTTTGTGTAGCTATTATTGTTGGTGGTAGTTGTTAGCTCAAATACTAGCATTCTTAAACGATCTGAAATAAGTGGACCCACTTCAAGTATGTAGACCCAAGTAAGGTATGTGGACCCAGATGTACTGTGTGGACCTAGCTGTGATATGTGGACCCGGTGCTATGATCGACAACTCTTCAAGGAAGTACACCCACTATCACCTTGATGTAACCCTCTTTAGACCCTGCTCCTTGGGCCACAAGAGGCTCCCCATATTAGGTAACAATAGTCATGTAATGACACTACAAAAGGCAATACTATCCCTACAAAACCTTCCCACCATCAGTAGACTAGTGCCTTATGGATTCAATGAAAGATAAGTCCAATGAACCCTTAGACTTGGAAAGTTAGGAGCAATAATGAATATGTAACTCACTGCTGCAATTTTCTTTAGTAAAAAACAGCCATAGAAAAGTGGAGATATCTCCCAAACCGACCGTCGAAAATTGGCAAACTTTACCTCTCGATGACCAGCAGAGAGGGGCACACCTATTCCTCCTAGGGAACTTTTGTTTTGGTGGATGAAATACCTGATTTACCACTGATATACCCTACAGGTTTGTAACTTACCACAGTCTCAACAAATCAGAAAATTCCCTGGCCTCAAATCCCCCCTAAGGTCCATCCAGGTGACCTTGAATTTGACCCAAATTTCTCCTTTTTTGGATTTTTATGATATCTTCTCTAGATCTGAAATATACTACTGCAATTAACAACTTCAGAAAATAACAATTAAGATAATCTATGGCACAAAATAAAAATAAAAATTGGTGTTTTTGCAAAATATACTATTTTTAGGGTTTTTCACAATATATGTTTTTTTAGTTTTTTTAACAATATATAGTAAAGAAATTTGATTAAAAGATTGCAAGTGAAGATGATAGAAACAAACACCTAAGCCTCTTCCCTTCTAAGCCATTGAGGAATTGTGGTTAGCGTGCCTCTCAAGAATTGACAATCTTATTTTGATGAACTAGGGCAAAACCAAGAAACCCTAGGTTGTGTTGGTCTTGACCTAATTAGGGAAAAAGAGGTTCCAACGGCCTAACAAGAGAGATCCTCGAAGGAGGGATGTCTCACACACAAGAAAGAGCTTTGATGCATAAAATACCTAAATTACTTTTACCTTGGATGTCTCCACTAGTGCAAGAGAAAGAGAACTAGAGATCTTACAACAAACGAAGGAAAAGGGAGAAAAGAGTAACCTCTTAAGAATCCCTCTCCTTAAACAATCCTTGCAAGATTAAGTGTCAACCTCAAACACCAAGAAAATGCCACATTGAAGCTTCAAGATTGCCAAGAAGAGAGTGTGCAACACTGTCCCAAGTAGACAAGAAGAAAAAGTGAAACGACTTTATTTGATCCCATGATCCTGAGTTAAAATGAAGAGGAGATTCCTTTGTGAATTAGGCCAACTTAACCTCCCTTACAAGCCAACCAACCCAAAATCTTTAAAATAACTTAAAATGAGTTTTTAATGAGTTTTTTAGGGTTTGTCACCTACAAGTCGGGGACTAAACTTCATACAACATAAAATAATGATAAAATATGATAAATTGCTGCAACTTGGATGAAATCTTGAGCATGAGAGGAGGGTGTCATGCCCCATATAACTATAACATTATGCTTTTTCCCTCAACGTCTTCCTCCTTTAGGTGGTATGGCCTCTTCAAAGGATGTTGCCATCATCAATTTGGCTTGCTTGAGCCAAAAGGAGGGTCAATACATAATAAAAGTTGGTCGAAGTAGGCATAATGAGGTGTTAAAATGGGTATGACAACCCTTCCAAGCGCAATCACCTTCTACAAAGCATAAACATGAATGTGACTAGGAACCCCTAAGCCATGTGTCCAAATGGAGTCATCCCAAGAAGCATTGGACACCAATCCAGGACACAACTAGCCCAACATGACGAGGGACTTACACCCATCAAGGGGCAGTCAGCAATGCCACTAAGCCAACACTTCTTGGAATGAAAACCAAGTGGACCTGCCATGACCAAACCATGTCTCTTGAGGCCCGCCAAACAAACACTCTACATAAATCAAGCCCAAACTTGGCCTTTACATAGGAAAAAGGACCCTTCCTATGTGGCAATCTGGCATGGCACGCTACAGAGTATCTGGAGGGTGACAATAGTCACTGTTCCCTTTGACATATTTTCATCTTTAGGAGACACCGAAACAAATCCTATGTTCCAATCTAGAATAGGTCTGTGGACATTTGTTTTTGTAGGAAATGAATGTTTGTGATATCTATTGGAGTGCTTACAAAGCTAATCAATGTAAGTGTAAGAAAAGGTCCAAAACTGTTGCAAAAAATTTCTCCCTTGTTGAGGATGTAATGAGGTATTGATTATTGAAGTATTTTAGCTGAAGAAATTTTAATTCTTGAATAAGACATGTATTTAACTTTGAACAAGATTTGAGAGAGTTTCTTTGGATGTAGAAAATATTTCGCAGGCGACTTCAATATTTGGATTTGCCTTTTACATACAACCCATCATGATGCCTTATCTTTCGGAGGTTCCTTCTGGAAAGGTTGGAATCAGTATATTGAAGTGGTCTACACGGATTGTCGTGCTTGGTAAGTAGTTAGATTTCACCGATCTTAGTTATTTATTGAATTAATTGTATATATGATGCCTTGGATTCCAAGTGAACTTGATCAACTTTATCATTTTTGGCTTCCATAATAAAAACACACAGAAGATGTACGACATTAGTATAGCATGGAATTAGAAAGTATATTGGTGCATTCTAAAATTAGTTATGTTTTTTGCATTCTTTCCATAAAACTGAACACAGTTTAAGTCATTAAGATACTGCTATAGTCTTGTCATCACCTAGTTCCACAATTAAAATGTATAAAACATACAAAGTGTCATTAAAGTAAAAATAAAAATACACCATGCACTTCTTCTCTGTCAACCATTAATTTTGTTATTCAAGCATGGCAACAGTAAAATTATGCTTTTGATTATTTAACTTGGGGTTAATGTTATTTTTATAGAACAAATTCTTTCTCTTATTTTTAGTTTCTTCATTGCACCACAATTTCTGTTGAAATGTAGTTGTGCTAGTAAATTAATACCATCAATATTCGAAAGAGAGACTTACTCTATGCTTTATTGGTGTAGCCAAGAATACGCATCTTTAGTCCACCCTCTTTTATGTTTTGAGTATTTTTTTAGTGCTTTTGAAGCATTGGTAGTAAGCCTCTTATCCTTCACGTTAGTTATCTCATGTGTGTACACTAGGTATCTAATCATAGCCTTACTCTCCATGCATGAAAGCCCAGAGAGGAGGATTGGATAGGGTGTATTGATTTTAATTTTAATAATATTGATTATAAAATGCATATGTATTTGCTTGGTTTTCTTCCAAGTTTCTTTATAAATGCTGCCACCCCAAATTTCAGAACCATATAATATCGCTGGAGTACCAAGCATACCAAAGAGGGCTTTCTTTTTCCCAAGAACCTTAATATGCTTTATAGTTGTTCTCAAGGTGAAAATAACTTTTTCAACCTCCATTAATCCTTATTTCAATGCTATAATCCTATAATTCAAGCTGAGCTTGTGCTGAAGGTCAACTCCAAGATATTCATATATACACATTACTTGGAAATGATGAATTGAGTCAAAATGGAAGATACTGCTTGAACTCAACCCAGAATGATGAAAATAAAATCACATTGAATAAAAACCACTTTCAAATTGCTATTCAAACGTTTGCATTCCCCATTCAAACAAACTACATAATTGAGGTGAAGAGCAGCTCAAACTTGGATAAATGGCTTGAACTGAGGCGTTAAATGCTTACGTATATGCTGCCACTTATATGCTTTATCCTTCTGTATTTTTCCTTGTTTTTTAAAAGTATTACAGGATTTATTTACCAACCATATCAGCTACGTATCCTGGTTCTATCTTAGCCATATCTGTTACATCTTTTGGTAGTATCCTTTTTGTATCCATATAAGATAAATATCTCAACTGTATTGCAGATGTATTTGGGTCGCGATCCATATATAGTATTGCAGATGTATTCCATACTAAATATGGATTTGGACAAATCTGAAGGGGTGGGGATAGCATATCCAGTAAAGCAATTCTTTATTTCGTTGTTTACTGGATTTTATAACCATTGAAAAGTTTAGGGTGGTAAAGTATATGCAACTTTATTTAGGTGGGTATAATTATAGGTGGAGAGAAATTTCACATTTCATTTGAGATTTCATAAGTTTTCTTATGGTAGAGGCATAGACGTGCCTGAAATATAAAAATTAGAAAATAGTCAGTTCTCTCTGGAGTCTATTCTGAAGTACTATTACGATAATGTGTTAGTTGTTTATCTTCCGTTCTATATTGGCTCATTCATATTTCCTTGATCATATTTCAGGTATATCATCTGTGACTTATGCAATCATTGGTCTCTTTGGGGCAGCTCGTTATGGAGCCCAAACAAGTGATAACATTCTGGAGAACAAATGGATGGGAGGAGGAATTGGTCAGGGTATCTTAAATTTGTCAATAGCTTGTATGTAAAATCCCGTGGTCCTAATTTTTTTATCTTTTAGCAAATTTTCCATCACCTTCCTTCCTTGTCAATGTGGGAGAAACATTAACAAATTCAAACAATATAAAGTAGCGGCTGTATAGCATGACGCTCTAAGGAATAGCTCTGAAGATGTAAAAATTCCTGAAAATTCTCAATCTGAATATATTTATGCATGAACATAAAATATAAAGTCTTATTTGTTTGTGATAAAACCCTGGAGTTACATTGTTCTGTATTTTTAGTCCAGTATTAACCAGACAAAAATTAAAATAGCATAGCTTAAGCCCGTTAACACAGACACAATTTGGGCCGAATCCATATTACTAAAGTCTGCATTTTCCTGAAGACTAAAATTTAATAAATTTATAATATCTAAGACTTTAAACTTTAAAGAACAAAAAACCTCTAACCTGCTGCCTACCTATGCCAGGTTACAGGATGCAATTGAGGTGATGCAGAGAATCTTGCTATATTGCATGTTTCATTCTTTGAGTCTATAATGTCCTTCACCCTTTATTCATAACTTATAAACCATAACATGTTAATCTATTCCTTACGGGGGCCTCATGGGGCCCCTCAAAGAGATAGCTATAGTTCGGGAAGAAAGGCCCATCGTTACTGATTTAGTAAGGTACGAAGTCGACGATTCACCATAGTAGTTGTGAAGGCAAGCTGGACCTCAGGATAGCTCAAGCGGTTGTTAACTTGGCCAAACAAAATAATTTATTTGCTTGAGGAGGGGAGGAAAGACAATACTGAATAGTATCGGGATTGAAGGTGCCCAAGAGTGCCTTTGTAATGTCTTATACCTCTGCTCATTTTGCCTAAACCTTTTTCTTCATGCAACTTGTGCTCATCAAGTTGAATTTGCTTTTTGTTACCCCTCATATTCTACGAGGATCAAACTTGCGATTTTCATCACAATGGATGGGGTTTGCAGTATGGTTCATATGGAGCCTTTGATGGATTGATGGTACACACCTCCATTACAGTTTTGTTTGCTCCTAGTGGATTATTTGGTGGATATCTTTGGGCTTGATTGAGTTGGTGCTTTGGTGGAGGTGACTCACTTCTCTATGGTGGATGGTCAAGTTTGATGGCTCATCTGGTGGTATTCTTTTCATATTTCATGCCTTTGCTTGATGGATCACCCTCTTGGTATATGTTTCATGGATGCTTACTACTTCATTTGATTTTCTTGGCATCATGTTGTTCTTGAAGCATCCTAATGATTTGGATGGTGGTGTTGTATTATCGGTTTGTCACTATGAAAGGGTGTTCCACATAGGTTCCCTTTGTTCTGTTCACCATGTGACTAGGTTTGCTTATGTGTTGATGTGACTTGATGATACTTGGACCTAGGGGGTGAGTGCCCTAGCACTTGGGGGTCAATTTTATAAGTTTATTGCACCTTGGAATGGTTAGTATTACCCCTTAGACTGCATAAGGGTAATCCAGCTGCGTAGCTGTCACACCATTAGAGTTGACCCTTTTGCATATCCTTTTTGAGCAAATGTATGAACCTAGTGGTCCATGATCAATTGTTCCTTTGTGATTTCAAAGGGGTGTTTGGTTGTATGATAGGAAAAACATGATGATGTTGTGTCATTTGTATCTTCCACTAGACCATGCTTGTTGAACTATATAAAGTGTTTTTTTACTTATGTGGTTCTGTACACCCTTATGGTTTGTCATGTGTGGTCCTTGTAGGTTATATGTCTATGCTAGTCCTACCCTTATGGATCATTCTAACCATTCTCATATATATCATTTATGATTGAGGTGCATGTGCAAGGGTCTAGGGTTAGGTCTATTGGGACATGTAACTTAGTCTTCCCGTACACTTTTCAACTTTACCTTTTGTAAAAGTTGTGCTATGTTATTTCAAAGGTTATACACCTAGAGAAAACTTCCCCTTTAGTCATAAACATGGATCTATGTACCTATATCACATTTTTTCTTAGGTGATGATTTCCCCAACACTTCGGGTGTCATTTGGCACAATGGGGTTGATTGGCACTTTTTGCCTGGATATTTTCTTATCTTTGAGCAGACATTTTGGTCAGATCAGTTAGTACATAATAATCCTAGGATAGAGTACTCTAGGATATTTATAGGGGTTTGGTTGTGTTACATCACTGATTGTCTGTAGCTTGCCTTTCAGATAATACAAGAATGAAGGGGCCTTTTCCATTGTAAAAGACCACGTCTAGGATTTTTTATGTAATAGTGTTGGTCTAGATGGGCTCAAGACCAATGCTTTGGTCATAGCAGGTCCTCTTGATTTTCATTCCAAGTAGGCTTAGTGGCATTGCTGACAACCCCTTGACGGGCAGAAGTCCCCTGTCATGTTTGGCCATTTGTGCCTTGGGTTGGTTTCCAGTGCTTCTTGGGATGAACCCATTAGGATATATGGATTAGGGGCTCCTAGCCACACCCAGGTTTATGCTATGTAGAAGGTGATTGCGCATGTAAGGGTTGTCATACTTGATTTAGGAGATCTCATTTACACCCAATTAGACCTTCCTATTTTTGTATGACCCCTCCTCTTGGTTCACATGTGCACATTTCAACATGATGTCATCTTCTTAAAGAAATCCTTACCTTGTTAAAGGGGAGGAGTTAAGGGATCTTCTACATTGTTGGGATTAGTTGGGGCATGACATCCTCCCTCGACTCATCACTTATTCGGATGAAGCCAATTGCACTATTTTATCATTATTTTTAGTCTTTTGTTGACAAGCCCTAAAACTAAATTATTTTACTTTTTATTAAGGTGGGCTCTAAAGTTAGATAAGACTAGGAAGCCTCATATAAATAAAGGCTCCTAGCACTCATTTGTAAACAAGACAAGGGTTCTAATTATCTACTTTTTTCTCTTTATCTTGGTTTATTTGAGTAATTGAGTGATGCACACCTCTCTTTGGCAAATTTTTATGATTGATGAAGGTTGAATGGTGGATTTTCTGGGGTTTTCTATTTTGCAAGATTGATCCAAAGAATAGAGGTAATAAATCATGGCTAAGGAAGACCTATGAACTCTTTCTCTTGCTCTTTCCTCCATTTTCTTGTTTGACGTTGCTTTTGCACCTTAAGAAAGGTGAATTAGAATTTTATTGGAATCTTGTTAGTCTTGTTTGAGGAGGCCTTCCTCTTCAAGGAGCTCTTCACTATGGGCCTTATGATTCATTGTTTTCCCTAATTAGCATTTGGCTACTTTGAACTAGTATCGGGTTACTAGCCTTTGACCTAGGTGGAGGACGTTGACCTCGATCTCTAATTGCCCTAGGGTGGAGGACTAAGGTCATAACCCCTTTTGTTCACATTTTTATCAAAATTATCTTGTATATTTATTGTAAAAATACAAAAAAATAGAATATTGGAAAACCCTAAAAAATTAGAAAAATTCATATCTCAAAAACTATTTGCAAATTGGAACTTTTCCTTGGATAAAAGTGTGCCCTAGGTAGTTTAATGGTGAATTTTTAGGGGTGTTTTGATCATATGGTTAAATTGTGAGATTCCCAGGGACCTGTGCTTGCTAGGGTTTTGTTTTGTAGATCTATTATTGCAGGTATAATATGTATATTAACAATTTCAGCCAAGTTTGAAGGCCCAAAAAGCAGGGTTTTGGGCATAGATTGACCCTAGGGGTGTTGGAAGTACATTGGGAAACGTGATAAGCAGGACCACCATCTAGTTGAGGGTTGTTCTAAGGCATGTACCAGATCTGATTTTACATTTCCAAACTTGATTTAAGCCCCCTTCTTCATTTGGTTGCATATCCCCCTCAACTCCATACCTCAAGGTACATCTCATATGGTGAGTTGGCATTGTTTTGATTGATTCTCATCAAGTTTTTGGATCATTATTAATTATTGCAATCTTATAACAACATTAAGACGTTCAAGTTATATCTCTTGGAAACCATAATTAAGTGTTACAACTCCTACCCCTCTCCCGGTGTTGTTTATGCTTCATTGTCTTGAATCCATACGATGCTGATCTTTGTTGAGAGGTTTCTTGGTAAAGGTGTTTGAGTGTTGTTTAAGTAATTGCAAATGTCTACCATTGACATTAGGGACTCCCCCTTGGTCTTAGGAGTTGACCTAAAGTGTTAAGGAGCTAGGTTGTGGTGACATTGGGCACTAGCTCCTCCTGTGTTTACCACTTGTTGCATAGTGATCCATGATCTTGCTTAAGGGTGCTAGTTTGAGTGGTAACATTTTTTGGTGTCATTTATGGGAACGCTTGAAGATTGTTGCATAATAGTTGAGGCATGTTGCTCAAGTCAAAATTTTCATTCCCCTAGCAAGAACGTCATATTTGGTAAGAAAGTTGAGGCAAGTTTTTGTTTTTGTATTTTGATGAGATTATTGTTAAAGACTAACTTTGCAGGTACTTGTTATCACTCAAAGTGTAGCTACCACCAAAGGTATCCTATCTTGCACGGTAGAGGTAGGGTAGCTAACCAAGTGACATCACAAGGGCCTCCTCCACTATAGTAAGAAGGTAGTTGTCACACCAGACGGGCTCTTGTCACTTTAGATTAAACAAAAGAATGATCAAGGGGGAGACCCTACTAGCCTATGAGGGCTAGTGAACACACTCAAAGCACTCTAAGTGATAAACAAAAGGATGAGAGAGTTCGATGTTGAGTGGATAGATCTAGATATAAGTAAATACATGTGGTATGTGGGGTTAGGGCTAAGTTGAGGAGGCTTATGGAAAAAGAGAAATACTCAACTCACGTATAATATACCACAAGGAATTTGTGAATGTATATCTAGATATATCTAGTGCTAATTAAAGATACCCAAGTTAGATCCACCTAGGGTTTAGGCAAATAATTACTACGTGGACCCAAATGAGTAGATTAGGATGAGTTGACACTAGAGAAGATGCTTGATGATTACGTCTGTTGATTTTATGAGGGTTCAAGGCCAAGCAATACCCAATTGATAGATCTCGAAAAATGACCAATGACCCAAAGAGTGTGATTTTCCTATAAGTGATTAGTGCTAGATCCGGGGGTAGATGGAGTCGGTTTAGCTTCAAGCTTCAGATCTAGGTTTAATATAATTTTAGATTTGGGTTTTCAGTATTATCACCAAAAATATTGCCCGATCTATCAGTTCTAAACAATAAGGGTTTTAACAATGATGGCTTTGTGTGACAATTGGAATATACCCTAGAAAAATAAATTACATGCAAAATGTACCTGGAAATTCTTGTGTCCGTCATGTATGATGATGATCTTCCCTCTCCGATCAATTGCGAGCGTTTTCTATGCCTCCCTAAGTGAAATCGCTATCTCTCCAAGATGCCCAATGTGCCCTCTTGCAAAAGAGATCTATAAAGTAAGAATCGATTTGCAAAGAGAAAAAAACAAATGATGAAGAATGAATCAATGAGCATCAAGATGATCACAAGATACAATAAAGATACTCCCTGAACCAAAGACGACTTTAGAAAATGCTATCGAGATCAGTCACAATAGCGCCCCCATCAAATTGCTACCTTCACCAAGAGGACGACACCCTGCAACAATGGTTTAGAAAAGCATAGATACACAAGAATGCTAGAAAGAAAAAGACTTTCCAATCTTCATACAAGACATTCGACAAGGCTTCCAAGAGTTGGTGCAAACATATTTTATTATCACTGGAATCTAAGAGCCAAAAGTCCCTTTACAAATGAGAGAGCATTGTCACTCACCAATACCAAGCCAGCCGAACATTTTAATCAGTATCCTACTATACCCTCAGCCTCCAAACCTTCATCTCCACCTAGCTCATAGAACCCTTCTCAACCAAAACCTTCCCAAAATAAAGAGCATAAAACCCAAAAAGAAGATCCCCAAATCAACCCCCAAGTCCCCTAACTACGTTGAATTTTCTAATTTTTATTTAATTAGAGTGAGTTTGTAAGTGAGGTCCACATGGCATTGATGCACCTTACTTTATTTAATCATCTTTAGTTATCTTAACCTAGATTAGTTGTTAATTTGCTTTATTAGTATTAACTTCTCTTTTTATTTCTCTTTTATAATAATTTCTACATCATTAATATTTCCTTAGTAGTTAATATAGGATTGACAATTCTAATTTTTAATTAACTTTAAGCGTGTTACAAGCTTCAGTAGTGGTATTATTTCACATAACTTATTTCTCTCACCATGCTTAGATTAGTTATTTAGGTAGCATGATCTCCTACATTAGTTTGATTTTGTCATTTATTTTTACCCATGCATTGCACTTGTTTATTACATTTCATTTTGACTTGAACAAGGCATGACAAAAGTGTCTAGCTTTGATGCATTTGATGAAGTTAGATGTGTGTAGGTCTATAGGTTCCAGGAGATTCTAAGGGGTTCTTACACACTCCCGAGAAGAGCACATGTCCTGTAGTTGGAGCTAGTTGTTATGCCCCAAAATGTTTGCAGTGTGCCTTTCAGGATAGACTAGAGTGAAGCGGTCTTTTTCCATTGTAAAAGGCCAAGTTTGGGCCAAGTGTTGGTCTAGCTAGGCTCAAGAGCCATGGTCTAGTCATGGAAGGTCCTCTTGATTTTCAATCCAGGAAGTGTTGGCTTAGAGGTGTTACTAATTGCCCCTTAATGGGTGGAAGTCCCTCGTCATGTTGAGCCATTAGTACCCTAGGTTGGTGTCCGATGATTCTTGGAATGGACCCATTAAAACACATGGCTTAGGGGATCCTAGCCACACTCATGTTTATGCTATGTAAAAGGTGATTGCATGTATAAGGGTTGTCATACTCGATTTAGCACACCACATTTATGCCCACTTGGACTTTCCTATTTTTGTATGACCCCTCCTCTTGGTTCACATGTGCACATTTTAGCATGATGTCATCCTCTTCAAGAAATCTTTACCTTGCTAAAGGGGAGGACGTTGAGGGATCTTCTATGTTGTTGGGGTTAGTTGGGGCATGACGTCCTCCCCGACTCATCACTTCATTGAGATGAAGCCAATTGTACTATTTTATCACTATTTTTTGTCGTTTATGGTTTAGTCCCGGCTTGTGGTGACAAACCCTAAAATTAAATTATATTACTTTTTAGTAAGTTAGGCTCTAAAGTTAGATAAGACTAGGATGCCTCATATAAATAAAGGCTCTATCACACATTTGTAAACAAGACAAGGGTTTTATTTATGTACTTTTTTCTCTTTATCTTGGTTTATTGGAGGACACCTCTCTCTTTGGAAAATTTTATGTGTCATGAAGGTTGAATGGTGGATTTTCTAGGGTTTGCTATCTTGCAAGATTGATCCAAAGAATAGTTGTAATAACTCGTGGCTAAGGAGGATCTAAGAACTCTTTCTCTTGCTCTTTCTTTGATTGATGTTAGAAAGATCTCGTCATTTTCTTGTTTGACGTTACTTTTTCACCTTAAGGAAAATTAGGGTTTTATTAGCATCTTGTTAGTCTTGATCAAGGAGACCTTCCTCCTGAAGGAGCTCTCTGTTTCCTGCCGATGTGCACACCGTCAGCCGAAAATCTTTCGAATAGCTGTCTCCCGGCAAAAGGGAGAGGTGCGGCCTTGGGGGCAAGCAAAGAGTCAGGTGTTGTCACCTGATCCCGACTCCTCCGTTTAGGCAAACTCCTAACGAAACCAAGGGGGGTAGTCCCTACAAAGATTTTCTAAGGCTCAAAGTTTTTAAAGATTATTTAGGTGCGTGATGCGGATGGGTGTTTTTTAGGAGTTTTTGATCAAGATTTACAATAAACGGAATCAAGTGAGCATTTGCAAGTAAATTAGAGATAAACAACCATTTGATAACTGCACAATGTAAAGTAAAGCATTCGAAATAGATAAGAAAAACGATGCTTCAGATATATAAAGGACCAGTGCCAAATGGAATGCTTGAAAGTGTTTTGCAAGTGTACTTGGTAAATTTTACTGTAAATTTTAAGGGTGAATTGATTATTAAAGGGAAAGGGATCTCTAAGATATACCTTTTGGTACTGGATATATGTCCGGATAACAATCTAAGTGGTTCCGTACGAGAAGATGTAGGTTGTCCAGAGTGCCAGAAGCGGTGTTCAACACTACACTGACAAGGATGTAGCCTAACTGTGCTTCCGAGATCTCGGTACAGTGGTTCTCGTGTTCCCGAGCAGAATTTTCCCACTTTTGATTATTCAACGATCAACGCCGGATTTTCGTTGGTTTTCTTTGGAGAATATTTTATTATGGTTGAAATAGACTTAGAATGTGAGAATTAAAAAAGTCTACAACTGCTTCTAGGTATCCCAATTGGGTAGAGCATACACAGCGTAGCACATATGTTTATTCTGATTTTATTAATTGTGAGAACAAACCATTGTAACAACCCTCTGACAGAGAGTACTCTTGATCCGCCTTATGGCGAGATTCAAGAGATTTATAAAAACAAGGAAAAAGCTACTAAAGTAAGAGAAATAAACTAAACCATAAACTCTTTGACAAAGAGCACTCTTGATCCACCTTTTGGTGAGATTCAAGAGATTTTGTGTTTTTTTATTTCAACAAATTAACCAAAAAATAAGAAAACAAATCTAAGACAAACAGTAAAACCTTTTCGATAGAGAGTGCTCTTGATCCACTTTCCAATGAGATTCAAGAGACTTTGGATTTTTTCTTTTTTCTTTTAGCAAAATAAAGGCAAAAAGGATAAAATAAAACTATACTAACAAATTTTTTATCAAGCAAAAGATTAATTTACTCTAAACACTTATTATGCATATATGAATCAAAGACAAGAAACAAGGGATGATACAGGCTTCCCCCAAATGGGGGAAGTGGGGTGTGGGATCCTTTATCCCACTCGCTTTTTATTTACTTTTTTTACAATGCTTTTGGTGTTTTTTGCCTCTTCTTGAAAGAACAAGGTGAGAAGGGGAATGATGGAAGAGGAAAGTGTTTTTGTCTTTTTTGCTCTTTGTTTGCTCCTTTGTTCGCTTATATTCTTCGGGCTTGTTTGAATTTCTTGAAAACATGAGATTTGAAGATTAACTTGTTAAAAGTTAGTCCAAAAAATAAAAAATAAAGATCTACAAACTAACTCTAAAAGAAACTAAATTTCTAAGATGGAAACAGAGGAAATCAAACAGAAGAAGAAGCTATGAAACGAAGGAGAAAAAGACAAAAAGAGGGCTGCCAACTAAGGTGAAAGAGGGCAGCAAACTAAGGAAGAAAGAGGCTGCAAACAAAGGAAGAAAGAGGCTGCAAACTAAGGAAGAAGGCTGCAAAAAAGGTGAAGAAGAGGGCTGCCAACAAAAGGAAGAAGAGGGCAGCCAACAGGGCCACACGGTTTGGTGAAAACTATGACGCTTGAAGTCCAAACCTTGCCTAGCCAAAATTAAGATTTTTTTAAAAGAATTTACTTCAAAAGACGAATAAAAGTAAGGAGGAACCGGTTAAACCTTTGGATCTTTGAAACACATTTGGATCTCACATAGCAAGTAATTACTGGAAATTGCACTCGACTCCAAGAAAAGGAGATGCAGTTGAGCTCAACCTTCTACTTGGTAGGATGGAATGAATTGCAAACAAAAAAACTCATACACTTGTCAAAGAGGGATTAGATCATGTATTGTTTTCTAATTGAAATAAAAAAGCAGCATGAAATATAACTGAATAAAACAATGCCCTTGTAGATCTCTAAAGTTAAATCAATAAACAAATAAATTGAAACTACAAATATCTATTCTCATGTGCTTGTAAATCCTTCTAAAGCATAGACTAGTAAGTAGTAACCCCAAATTGACAATGCAAGAGAAAAACTAGAATAACATCACCTCATCCATCAAGCACATGCATCCAAATACTAAACCACATGAGCCTCCAAAGCCTTTCTTTATTCCAATGGTTGCATGAAAGCAACAAGCATTTACACAAAGTTTCACCAGAGGTTCTCTGCAAAAATTATCCACCCTAAAGATGGAGCATAGGCCCCTTTTTATACAAAAATAATAGAGAGGGCTTGAACCCTAGCGCATGCATCAAGGATAGATCAAGGAGGGCGAAACCATTGAGATGGAGCTTCAATGCATTGATTTGGAGTTGAATTGGTGCTTGGGAGTTATGGCAGGGGGTGAGGTGGCCTCCACCTAGGCAAGGTGCCCACCCTCTTTCTTGTAATCATCAACCAACCAACCAACACAAGCCATCAAGCAGAATTCGCCCATGCAAGGAGAGGAGGCGCAAATCCCAAGGAGGAGTTAACTATCGAGCTCCGATACTGACTCAGATTAGTTCAGTGGTGATTGGAATCTTCCAAGATGTTCTTTGCCGAGATAAATAGCCCTTTACTTTATTCAATTTGGTTTATTTTGGAGAGTTTTTGATTTATCTCCATTTAATATTTTTATGATTATTTTAATTAAGTATTCCTCATTTATTGATTTTGAGGAAATATTCAATTAAATGCAAAATAATCATTTGAAACTTAGGATAAGTGGGTCTAGGGGTTAAATGAGTGTTTTGGCTTAGAAAATAAGTCTTTATTTGCCAAAATCTACCTCCTACAACTTAATTATTACATTTTGAAAATTTTCAATTAAACCATAGGAAAAATAGTTTAATTAATTGAAAATCTAAAGACGTCCGCTAGATTTTTTTCGGACAATGTATTAACACATCCCGGGACCTAGGAAATGACCACAGAACATACCAATAGTGTCTAGTAGGTTCATATTTTAATGTTGGACTCTAATAGCACCCCAAGGCCTAACTGCCAAATTTGGGCATTCCATCTTTGGAGGTAGCAGGAGAAAAACTCATCGATTATTACTTGGTTAAAGGCAAAGAATAATTGACAAGGGAAAAAATTTAAAAAATCCTTGGAATACCTTATTTGATTGTTAAGTCTTAGGGAACCAAGCCACTCAAGACCCCCCTACTAGCACACTTTATTACAAACCCCATGGGGTTTGGTCATTTTGACAAAAAAAATAAAAAAGGCTAGCCAAAACTGGCTAACTCTGGAACAAACTAAACCTCCGAACTTTGGAAATGAACATGCATCATGTTCAATAATTGGCGACTCAATAGGAAGTTCAACTATTGTACAAAATAGTTGGTAACACTCTCCACTGTGGACTTGGGATTCATTGTTTTCCCTTTTAGGGTTTGGCTACTTTGACCTAGTATTGGGTTACTATCGTTTTCCCTAGTTGGTAAATCGTGGATAGCCAAATTGATTAGAGATGTTGACCTTGATCTCTAATTGCCCCAGGGTTGAGGACTTTGGTCATAACCCCTTATATTTACATTTTTATGAAAATTTTCTTGTTTGTTTATAGTAAAAATACAAAAAAATATAATATTGGAAAACCCTAAAAAATTATAAAAATTCATATCTAAAAAAATATTTGCATTTTTTGAACTTCTGCTCGGACAAAAAAGTGTGCCCTAGGAAGCTTAATGGTGAATATTTAGGGGTTTTTTGATCTTATGGTTAAATTGTGAGATTCTCGATGACCCGTGCCTGCTCAGTTTTTGTTTTGCAGATCTATTATTGTAGGTACATCAAGTATATTAATCATTGCAGCCAAGTTTGAAGATTGAAAAAGCAGGGCTTTGGGTCCAGAATGACCCTTGTGGGATTGGAAGTACATTGGGGAACGTGATAATCAAGACCACCATCTATTTGAGGGTTGTTATAGGACATGTACCAATCAGATGTTACATTTTTAAACGTGAATTAAGCCCCCTTCTTCATCCTATTGCATATCCTATTGCGAAGTTCCATTTTCCTTTGACATTCAAACTAGGGCTAAACAGTGTATTCAAAATTTCTACTGATGACCACACATGAATATCTTTGACAAGTATGCAACGGAATATAAAGTACTGAGAAATATTTCACAACATCGCATCACAATATAGACACTATTATTTTGGGTTTGGATACCCCCGAAAAACCCAAGATGGGAAAACCGATGCAGTAGTCAGATATGAATTTTATTATTGAGAAAATATGGAACTTTTACAATCAACTGCTAATCACCCAAACCTGGCGAAATAACACCCAACAGAATCACTGAACAATCCCAACAAACCCAACACACCTCTACGTGACTATACGGGCAGCTGTATCATGTATGACCTCCCACACGTGGCTGTATGGATTTGTACGGCTGCACGACTATTGTATGGAATCCGCAAGGTATGTACAACTGCTGTACGGAATCCGTATAGTATCTACGACAGTTCTACGGAATTCCATACGGTATGTACGGCCTCCTCTGCAACTGCTCCTTGTCTATCTGTATGGCCCTCGTCCCGCTTGGAAGCTCGGTGACCTTGTCGATCTGTACGACCCTCGTCCTGCTTGGAAGCTCGGTGACCCTGTCGATTAGCTCCTCCGTCTTCTTTGCTAAATCCTCCGTCTGACTTTCTCTCTTTGTCTGTATCCTGTCTGTGTCAGAATACAACAACTGTGTCCTCTCCACCAATTGACCTTTCTTTTATAACTTTATGCTAAGTGAAAACCCTAATTTCACTTTTACTTTATAAAAAGTGTTTCATAAAGTCAATTAATAATTAGGCCACTTTAATTTATTTTCCAAAGTAAACTTAGGAAAACTAAATAAAATCCAACTGGCTTCCTAATTTAAGTCTTCTGCATGCAAGAACACATGCATGCAGGAAGATCTTGTTGTTGTTTTTTAACACTCCCTCTCAACGAGGAAGGGATTCTGTAGCAACCCCAACTTATCCCTGAACTTCACAAAACTATGTCTGCAAAGTGCCTTTGTGAAAATGTCTGCCACCTTCTCATCTGTCTGTATGTACTCCAAGCGAATGGTTCCCCTTTGAACACAATCTCTCAAGAAGTGGTACCTAATGTCTATGTGTTTACTCTTGTTATCGAACACTAGATTTTTAGATATCTTGATGCCACTTTGATTGTCACAGTGAACTACTTTAGCCTCTAACTCACACTCGAACAACCTTGAAAGTAACTTCCTCAACCACATAGCCTCACAAGCAACCATGCTCGTTGCCATGTACTTAGTCTCTACTGAGCTCAATGCAACTGACTTCTGATTCCTGCTGAGCCAAGACACAACCCCTGATCTAATGCCGAAACAACAACTAGTTCACAGAGTGTGGACTCTACTTTGTACAGACAACTAATTGGATCCCTGATGTATCTTGTGCATACCAGACCAGACATATGTTACACAGTGAATGCACTGAGTCAGTTCATGTCTGATCCGAAGCACATACACTTGGTAGCCGCCAAACATGTACTCAGATATGTGCGAGGTACTATCACTTATGGGCTCAGGTATACTTCTAGCAGTGGTGTATTACATATTCAGATTGGATAGCGATGCAGTTGACCGGAAAAGTACCTCTGGTCATTGCTTCAGTATGGGATCAACAATGATCTCTTGGTCCAGCAAGAAGCAGGGTTCCATAGCTCAGAGTACATCTGAGGCAGAGTATATTTTTGTAAGTGATGCCTGTAAGGAAGTAGTTTTGCTTAGAAAACTGATATCTGATCTATTTAGGGGAAAGCTTGACTCAACGATCATCCATTGCGATAATCAGAGTTGCATAAAGCTTTCGGAGAACCCAGTGTTTTATGATAGATCAAAAAACATTGAAATGAGGTATCATTTCATCAGAGACCTAGTGCAGAGAGGTGCTCTGAAGTTGCAGTACATTCGTACAGATGAACAGATCGCAGATATCTTAACCAAGCCTCTGACAACATCAAAGTTCGCGTACTTTCGTGACAAACTTGGTATGGTAGAGAATGCCTCTCTCGCTGAGAGGGAGTGTTGATTTTTCTGAGCAACATCGAGAGCTATTCTCTTAGGAGAATGGGGACACCTGGTCCGACACCACGGTGTAGACTCAACCTAATGTTGAGTGATCATTCAGTGGAATGATGATATCTAGTCCTTGACTATGATATGGACCCAGCTCTGCCTTGGGGGGACTCAACACTGTGTTGAGTGACCATTCTGTTGAATGATAGACATTTGGTCCCCGACCACGACGTGGACCAGTCTAGTAATGGTAGACTCAGCTTAGTTCTGAGTAGCCATTCTCTTGGAGAATGGATGTGCTTGGTCTGTTACCAAGTATTTGACTTAGGGTTAAATTATGCATCCCATGGCTAAGGCACCTAGTTTGTTACCAGGAAGGCACTATAAGCCCTAGACTTGGTCTAGGCATGTGGGACACTCTCTGTCATGTCCCAAATTTTGAATTGGATCACAATGGCCTAATCACATTTTCCATATTCATGAGATTTTGTCAAATTGATGCTAAGGGTCAAATAATTGCCAAGGAGGAAAATTACTAGTTTCCTAGGTTGGGGGTGGAAGCTTTGGGATTTGGAATAAGGGGGACAATAAATGATGTTTGAACATTAGAATGGCATAAATATTTAATAAAGGAGATAAATAAATAAATACAAGAGAAAATTGAAGTGGCAATGACGCATGGAGACACATGGAGATTATGGGGCCCACACAAGCTAGAAATTTTGTGCCACATGTCATCCTCATCTTGCAATTTTGAATCCATGGGAAGCCTAAAGGTTCTTGGATGAGTTAGAAGGCTAATACACTTGACCATATGCATCATAAGTTGAATTTGGGAAGAAATGTAACTTACATGGGAGAGGAAGAGTCATTTTGGAGCTAGTGAGACACTTGGACTAGATTCCCTAGCTCTATGGAAACAATGATGAAGATGCTATGAAAACTATGAAACAAATAAGATATGAAGGCTGACATATCTGACATGTCAGGTCGAAATAGAGCATCCAAGAGAGCTCTCATGTGAGTTGGGGAAGCTCAATGGGTCCTACTCAAATTGGGGGAAGATGGAAGGCTAGGAAAGGGAGGACACATGGCAAATCATGAACACACACCCAAATTCGAATTGGCTTGAGTTTGTGGATGGATTGGGAACCTTAGAAGGCTAAGGATGTTTATAAAATACATGAATCAACCAAGAGAATGGATTTTGATCATTTGTGAATTGTGAGAGCTAGTGGATGACTAGTTTTCTTGCCTTAGCCAATTTCGAGGGTGAAAGATTCCCATCCAAGTTGGTGTTTGGAGAGGCCACTTAGGTCTTTCATGGAGCTTTAATGGAGTCTTATTTGTAGGTGTAAGCTACAGGGCAACTTGTGGATTCTTCTATTGCAGCACTTTCTCTCAGCCATTTCCAGTTTTTATGGCATATTCTTGCTCATGGAGGGATTGCGCTTTGGGTGAGCTATTGATCCCTTTGGGGAAGCTTCTAATGCTCCATTATTTTATGTTCTGATGTAAATTCTCTGTATTTCAAGTTCATAAGACTCTCAGTTCGAAATGACAAAAGATTTCATGTAAAAATGTTAAACAATGAAGAAATAGTGCCATTTCCCCACTATCTTGTTGTGCACCATTGTAATGCTAATGATTTAGAATTGGGAGATCTTTTTATTGTACATTACTGATTGTAATAAGCTCAAAATGCTCTGTTCTTCATTCTCAGAAAGTCTCAGGTTGAAATATCAAATGGTTGTAAGGAAAAATGATTATTAATGAGCAAACAATAACCATTTACACCTTTGCGTGATTGTATGGCCAGTTGTACGGCCTCCCACACGTGTCTGTACGGATCCGTATGATCGCACAACTGCTATACAGAATCCGTACAGTATGTACGACGACGGTTAGAATTCCATACGGTGTGTATGACCTCTTCTGTAACTGCTCCCTGTCGATCTGTACGACCCTCGTCCCACCTGGAAGCTCGGTGACCCTGCCGGTTAGCTCCTCCATCTTCTCTGCTAAATCCTTCGTCTGACTTTCTCTCTCTATCTGTATCCTGCCTGTGTCAGAATACAACAACTGTGTCCTCTCCACCAATTGACATTTCTTTTATAACTTTATGCTAAGTGAAAACCCTAATTTCACTCTCACTTTATAAAAAAGCGTTTCATAAAGTCAATTAATAATTAGCTCACTTAATTAAAGTCAATTAATTAATTTATTTTTCAAAGTCAATTAATAATTTATTTTTCAAAGTAAACATAGGAAAAGTAAATTAAATACAACTGGCAAGGTCACATGCATGCAGGAAGACCTTCCTTGCTACTTTTTAACACTCCATACATGAAGGTACATCTCATATGGTGAGTTGGCATTGCTTTGATAAGTTCTTATTGTAACATACCCGTTATACCCTAATTCCATTGTGTATGAGAAGGGGCAAAAGGTTTTGTTCGCTGTTACTACAAAACGGATCAATGTTGTTAGTGGCAAATTTTACATGGCATTACACGTAAGTATGTCCAACCAAATCAATGAGGTTAATCCTTTGATGCATCGAACAACAATATCTGAAAGTATGTTGGATATAAATCAGCATCAGTCATTCTGAATTAAAAATCGATCATTCGATCATTCATTCCTTCCCACTACTACCCTTCTTACTTGACACACTAGGCAATTAACTCCAACCTTTATTTTACATTAATATGTGTTTACAACTTTACCATGAGTAATCAATCTTCTTTTGCCTTTAAACAGTAGTAGAAAAATCCCTCAACCGGATCATCTAGATAAGAACTGAGAATGATAAAATAAGACCCAAACGTCTTATGAAGCATTACTGAAACAATGTGACATACCTGTGTTACCACTTTGTAAGATGAGAGGAAGATGGGTAAAATTTGTTTCTTCCTTAGAAAACGATAAAATATGTTTCATAACGCCTTATCCCAAAATTAGCAAATGTAGCATAAATCAATTGTAGCACCCCATACATTAAACACCATTGATAAGATGTGCATAAGCATCATAAAGAAAAAACAAAGAGAAGACATCAGGATACGTGGTTCACCTTGTCCACGAGGCTACGTCCACCAAGTTTGTTAGTCCCTTTTATTAATTTATCAAGGATAAAAAGAATTACAATGCTGTGGCACATACATTGCCCTTTCATTACCTCAAGTCTCTTCGCAGTTTCAAAACACCAATTTCCCTATTGAAGGCTTTTAACTAGCTCATAAGTCACCAACAGATCCTCGAGTAGACGGTGATTTTTAATCCACAATTTGTTGCTTCTTCCTAACAATTAAATGAGGCTGCTTCGGTTTAACAATTAGTGGTTTCATATTTTAAAAGAATAAGGATACCCCTTACTCCCAATACACTGATTATGTACCTAAGACAGTGTTCAAGAAATACATTGCCGAACCTACAATCCCGTGAATTAATTCTTACTCGAACAATATCGCAAACATGTCTTTACCATATAAAATAGGGAATTTGTGGTAGTTGTATAAAATTACCTTCCAGCACCCATCCTTTTAATAAGTAGCGATGATGATGATGTATAGAATGCACCAAATAACCTTGCGACTCTATAATAGAAAACAGGCACACACATACATATATTCTTGAGCATAAATCTATATTCCTATGCAGTGTGCTATTTTTTTAAAATCACTTCTCCCTTATTTATACGTAGCAGCATTTCATTGATGGGAGGATGTAGGAAAAATTATAAGTATACACTAGGCTTCGCAATGGGGTTCCACGCTTATATTAGTGTCTCTACTTCGAAGCACTTACAACCATCTGTTTGCAAAAGCATTCAGCCATGGTATTGGACAGAAACAAAATGTGCATAGGATTATGCATCCATCGAAAAGATGACTTGGGGTCTACCCAAATTATAAAATTAAAGAAAAGGCATCAAGGGCACCTACACTGTTTGCACTGGCCAGCATTGGGTAAGCTCATGCAGGATAACCTAAGTCGGATTCTGTCAGGCATTCTGACACAGCAAACAACATAATGAAAAAAAATAGCGGCGCTTATGAAAAGGGTGAGGTCTTTCCAATCGAACTCGCGGATCTGTCAGGCATTCCAAATAGCAAACATATAAATAAAAATAATGATGGTGCTTATGAAAAGGGCGGGGTCTTTCCAACCGAACCCACGGATTTGTCAGGCATTCCAAACAGCAAACACATAATAAAAATAATGATGGCGTTTATGAAAAGGGCGAGGTCTTCCCAACCGAACCCGTGCTAGGCTTGAGAAGTTTTTCTTCCCACTGATTCATAACGGCGCTGAGTCTACTCAGGCTTGCCCGTAGAGAAGGATAAACGAAGTCATGCCATGATCACTTATAATCTGAACATGCAAAAGTCTGAACAATCAATGTTCCTGCTCAACATAAATATATTGACGCAGAATAGAATCAGCACCGTTATGGCCACGTTATGGCAAGATTTAATAATTTACAAGTGAACAGGCCCTATCGATTTCCTATCGATTTAACACCCACCTGTTAACATAACTGAACTATGGGAGAAACATAGACGCAGTCGATATCCATAGTTGACATAACTGAAATATGGGAGAAACATAGGCGCAGTCGATACCCACAGTTTACATAACTGAAATATGGGAGAAACATAGACGCCGGATCTGAGATCACTGAGTCAATCGATACCCACATCTCAGATCTATAACCCCCAAAAAAAACGTGGTCGTGGATCAAAATTTTTTATAACACATTATCGACAACTTCAGAAGGCGATCTTTGGAACAAATCGTGGGGGCTCTCACAACCCACGGATCGGAAACTTGATGCCCCAACAGACAAAATTTGCAGTGAACAACAAAAAGGGAGAAGTGAACCCTCTCAGCGTCCTTCTATTCACAACTTTCCCTCGGTGAATCACTAATGCATCACTCACAGACGTAGGTTTTCTCCTACTTCTCTTTTTTCCCTTCAAAATGCAGGGAGCAATTCTTAAAAAGGTAGTGATCCTCCTCCCCTCCGTTTGATAACCGTTGGCATGCTAAAACAGTGGCGCCATTATTCCCAATGCCTGACATATTCCTCATGATTTCCTTTCTTTAGGGGAATGACTGCCACTAATTCCTCCACTGAAATCACACCATTAATTTACCCATTAATGCATAGTGAATAGAATATTCACTCCCTTAAGTCGAATTTACCCATCTCTTAATTAATTTGGGTTTGCACATACCTACGTACATTTTCCTGTTCCCATGATATAGTTCATATATAAATATATATGCGTAGGTAGGGTTGTATATTTTTTTTGTATGTATTACATGATAATGCACATACCTATGTACATTTCCCGTTACTATGATGTAGTTCACATACATATATAAATATATGCATAGGTAGGGTTATACTCTTTGTATGATAATACACATACCTAAGTACATTTCCCGTTCCTATGATGTAGTTCACATATATATATAAATATATATTTGCATAGGTAGGGTTATATTCTTTGTATGTTTTACACATACCTAAGTACGTTTCCCGTTCCTATGATGTAGTTCACATATATATAAATATATATTTGCATAGGTAGGGTTATCTTCTTTGTATGTTTTACATGATATGCATTTTCCATAACTTACCGTATGGTTTGTATCTATACCTCTAGGGTATTAAGCATGCTTTCGTGGTATTTGATTCCATAATGAATATTTTGTGAAGACTTAATTTATCATTTTCCTTGTCCTTAATTTATCATTTTCCTTGTTAGATGGATTGAGGATTCCTAGAGAGCATTTGACAAGCTCAAGGAGGTGATGAGCACTTGTCCAGTTTTGGCACTTCCAAATTTCAATCATCCCTTTGTATTGGAGTGCGATGCATCGGGTGAGGGAATATGAGTCGTATTGATACATTATAGACACCCAATTTCCTTCAAGATTCAGAAGCTCCAAGAGCTAGTGAGGATCCATTCAATTTACGACAAGGAGATGCTATCCATAATGCATACTTTGGCCAAATTCAGGCAATACTTATTGGGAGGTAGATTTGTGGTTACAACTAACCACAACAATTTATGGTATTTCTTGGAGCAAATTACAGGCTTATGAATTTGACAAAACATATGTAAAGGGTAAGAAAAACATTGTGGTATATGCTCTCTTATGGAGATCTCAGTTGATCGGAAATCCCGTCTTTTGGTGGAATATTCCAGACATTTAGGATGAAAGGTATAGGGTGGTGGACGATATCATCTTTTACAAAGATAGGATATATCTAGTTCCTGAATCCAAAGTTAAAGAGAAGATCTTGCAAGCCACACATCATTCACCAGTGGCAGGACATCCAATGTACTTCAAGACTTACAGATAGATCATGGAAAGATTTGCATGGAAGGGTCTCAAGGATGATGTGTTGAGAGATGCGAGGGAGTGCTAGTTTTCCAGCAAAATAAGATAGAGCAGACTCATCCTGCAGGACTGTTACTGAAGAAATTTGATAAACAATCACAAAATCTCATATAGGACTTTTATCAAACACTTGAATGCGAATCTAATTTATAACTTGTTTGAACTTAAAAATTCATGAGATGAATTTATCTGAAAGTCTTAAGTATAAACACCAATGCATTCAACTTCAAATTGAACAAAATATGATAACACAGAAATTTAGGTCCAATCCCAGGGCAAAACCTCACCAGAGGAAAACCCAGAGAAAGCATTTTATTTATGAGAGAAATTAGAAATTCAACAACTCAGAATTTCTACAGCACCAAAATAATTTCAGAAACCCTTATCTAGAAAAATTGCATTGATAAACATGACAGAATACTCACATCCAACCCACACGTGCGATCTGTACAGCAGATTTCTCGAAATTCATGCCAAGTATGGACTGTACGGATTCTGCCAACATTAATTGTAGAAAATTTTGTCTCGTAATTTGTGCCTGTCAACCTGCCTCGATTTTTGTGCATGTACGATTAGAAATAATGGTTGTACGGTCAATGAATTTTAGATCTCTTGGGAATTGTGCCTTCAGATTGATGATTAGTCTCTCTATCTTGTCTTCTTCTTCTTCTGATTAGATCTCTCTCTTTTCCCTAGACATTCTTTTATACTTTATCTCACCCAAAACTATCCTAACTAACTCAACCAACTTAATCAAAGGAGGAGATTAGCTTTATCTGAGGGCTCTCGTTTGATGCACATATTCACTTTATTAAATACATTAAATGTACTTTTTGGGTCCCACAACTTAAACTCACTTTAAGTTTATAAAGTACAAAAGTCACTTTGATAATATAAAAGCACACTTTACATTAAAAAAAAGTTCACTAGGAAAAATACAACTTATATCCCCCCCATGTGACATCAAAATCATGGGAAAGGACCAATTGAGTTATAAAAACTAACACTCCCTCTTAACGAGGGAGGTCCTTTTGACAATGCCTGTATCTCCACCACCTGGGTCTTTGTCCTCTGAAGAAGCTCCCTCTTGCTCTGGAATGTAACCTGGAGATCCATGTCGAAAAACAACTCTAAACTGAGAATTGTCCGAGCTCTGCTCACAACCTTCATACTGGTTGAGTCTCCTGCCAGTACAACTCTCCTCCTTTGAAGGTATCATCTGTGCATCTGCTGGCTCATCTTCAGATTCAGTCTCAGATAACCATTCACTTGACCCTAGAAACATCAGTTTTGATATTCCTCAGTTTTTCTTTGAGAACCATCTTTCTATTCTGATTCTTACTTTGATAAAGAGTACATAAAGCTTTCCAAATATCAAAAGCACGTGTCTTACCTGTGACATGAGGTATCACATGATCTTTTATAGAGTCCAAAAAGATTCTTTGTGCTTTGATATCTTTCTTGTCAAAAGCAGTCTTCAAAACATTTGTGGGAACTGTGATGGTTTCAGAAGCACCAACAATATCCCATAGCTCCAACTCTTTGAACAATATGGTTATGCGCTCTTTTCAAGGGCTGAAATTATCAGACCCATCAAACCTGTCTTCATACCGCAATCTTGCTGAGGTCATGACT
The DNA here is from genome assembly GCA_001517045.1 of Pseudotsuga menziesii. Lineage (NCBI taxonomy): Eukaryota > Viridiplantae > Streptophyta > Pinopsida > Pinales > Pinaceae > Pseudotsuga > Pseudotsuga menziesii. The sequence goes on along the minus strand of LPNX010545204.1, from coordinate 249,052 downwards.
TCAATTGATAAAATTTAACTGACCTTGACTTGGACCTCTTCTGTTCTGAATCACACAACTTAACACACCTTCTTCAACAATCACACTCTGATACCATGAAGAAATTTGATAAACAATCACAAAATCTCATATAGGACTTTTATCAAACACTTGAATGCAAATCTGATTTATAACTTGTTTGAACTTAAAAATTCATGAGATGAATTTATCTGAAAGTCTTAAGTATAAACACCAATGCATTCAACTTCAAAATGAACAAAATGTGATAACACGGAAATTTAGGGCCTAGCCCAGGGCAAAACCTCACTAGAGGAAAACCCAGAGAAAGAATTTTATTTATGAGAGAAATTAGAAATTCAACAACTCAGAATTTCTACAGCACCAAAATAATTTCAAAAACCCTTATTTGAAAAAACTGCATTGATAAATGTGCCAGAATACTCACGGCCAACCCACACGTGCGAACTGTACAACAAATTTCTCAAAATTCGTGCCAAGTACGAACTGTACGGATTCTGCTAACATTAATTGTAGAAAATTCTGTCTCATAATTCATGCCTGTCAATCTGCCTCGATTTTTGTGCATGCACGATCAGCAATAATGGTTGTACGGATTTGGCTGTACGGTCAATGAATTTCAGATGTTTTGGGAATCATGCCTTCAGATTGATGATCCGTCTCTCTCATAAATCAGAAATTTCCTTCTTGAAATTTATTTCTCTCTCTCTCTCTTGTCTTCTTCTTCTTTTGATTAGATGTCTCTCTTTTCCCTAGAGATTCTTTTATACTTTATCTCACCCAAAACTACCCTAACTAACTCAACCAACTTAATCAAAGGATGAGATTAGCTTTATCTGAGGGCTCTCATTTAATGCAAATATTCACTTTATTAAATACATTAAATGCACTTTTTGGGTCCCACAACTTAAACTCATTTTAAGTTTATAAAGTACAAAAGTCACTTTAATAATATAAAAGCACACTTTACATTAAAAAAAAAGTTCACTAGGAAAAATACAACTTATGTCCCCCCCATGTGACATCAAAATCATGGGGAAGGACCAACTGAGTTATAAAAACTAACAATTACAACCATTTCCCTTTCCAGAAAAAAAGTGGGAAGTCGTGTCCATGGATTTCATCGTAGGTTACCAAAGGTGCAGGGAAGGGACTACATATATGTAGTCGTTGATCAGTTGACCAAAAGTTTGCCCATTTCTATGCGGTTTCCACATATACTCAACATCCCAAGTGGCAAAGTAATTTTTCAGGGAGCTGCTCAGATTGCATGGGATGCCTAAGTATATTGTCAATGATCAAGATAACAGTTTTCTCGGTGCATTTTGGCAGGCCGCAGGAGTTGTTTCGGTTGGTTGGTACAAAGTTGACTCCTAGTACCAGTTATCACCCTTAAACTAATGGGCAGATGGAGATTGTAAGCAAATGTGTTAAGGGATATCTATGCAACTATGTGGCAGAGCAACTTTTTTCATGGATTAAGTGGTTGCATCTCAGAGAACATTGCTACAACACCACCTACTACATGTCCATTGGTATAATATTGTTTTGGGAATTATACAGTTACGATGCTCCCTCTTTTATAGACTTGCCATTTGGGGATAGCAGAGATTCCAAAGCCAAAGACTGGATACAGGAGAACCAGGATATCCTTAAAGTCCTTAAGGACAAATTACTGATGGCTCAGAATCAACAAAAGATGTATGCGGGTAAGCACAAGATTGATTAAAGCTTTGAGGTAGGAGACTTGTTTTTTTTGAGGTTGCATGCATACATATAGTCCTCATTGAAGAAGAGCAGAGCAGAAACACTGAAGCCTTGTTTCTATGGTCCATACAAGGTAGTTCGGATAGTTGGGGACATAGCTTATGAGCTTGATCTACCCGATGAAAGGAAAGTTCACAATGTATTTCAGTTGTCATGCCTCAAGAAGGCATTTGGACAACAGGTCATTGCTTCAATAGATTTACCCTCGTTGGACGAGGAGGGGCAGTTGGTTTTAGATCTTGAGGAGATCCTGGATGTCATGGAGATGAGATTGAGGAGCAAAGTGACGAGGGAGTATCTTGTCTGGTGGAAATATTTGTCAGTTGAGGATGCTACGTAGGAGGGAGAATAGATCTTGCAGCATCTTTGTTTGTAGTTGCTTGAGGACAAGTAATCTTGAGAAGGGAAGATTGTAATGTCCCTTTCCAAGTGATCACTCTAGGGAAGGAATTTTTAGCCTATTTAATTCCAGTAGGCTATAATAGTCAAAAAGAGGGAATTAATTAATTTTTAATATCACCAGGAAAGAGTAACATTATGAAGTCATGTTGAGTAATTATTTCGTAAAAGTGACTATGGTAAAAGTCAATTTATTAATTAAAAGAGAAAATGGGTAAAAATGGCCAAAAAGTGTCAAAGCGAGAATAAAAATGCAAGTAGCCTCATTCTCTCATTCATTCATGACAATTTCACTTTCGAAAAAGAATTTGAGAGCTCTTGTGGCTTTTTTCTCTTGGGATGGAAACCCTAGGAGAGGATTTGGTTTCAGTGGTGAAACTATCCACCCTAGCTTAGCAAAGAGGGTAAGATCACTCAAATCTTGCCATTGTGCTTCATGTTGTAGGAGAATAACTAGTGCATGTGTAGGTTTTGCGAACTTTAAGAGGGTTTTTCAGCTGGTTGGAGGAGGGCACACTTGTGTATTCAGTTGTGACTATTGTTAGGAGGCGTTGTGGGGCTGCAACACTCAGATTTGGTGCTGTGAAGGGGGACGCAGGCTAGCTGAGAGAGGATGCACTCACCATCTGAAAGGGGGTCTTATTCACCAGTGGGAGATAAAACAAGTTGCTACTGGTTATTGTTTGCAAAGGGGACTGTGTTACAGTGTTGGACGTTTTCTCTTGTTTCCATTTGCTGCTAGCACCTAGTCTCAGTCCCATGACTTAAAAGGGTACTGTTCAGTGCAAGAAATGGCCACATATACACTCAGCCACCTACAACATTGAGGTACAGTATATTAGAGTCATTTGGAGGCTTCTGAATGCGCTAGGAAAGAAGGAAATATTACTGCTCAGTGGTCATTTTCACCTATAATCACTTCCAGTTCATTGGGAATTGTAATATCCCTAACCCAATCGGGGTGGTTTTGACTAGTTGCTGTAATGTTTTTTTGCTTAAGAATTACGTCAAACACTTTGTAAACTTTTGCTAACTGTTGTAGACTAGTATATCAACCAAACTCTTGAACCCCATTAATGTTTTCTGAGTGATGACTTTTGTCAAACACTTAGTATGCTCCCTGCTATAGCAGTTGCCTTTCAGAATGAAGTCTGAGTTGTATACTGGTTATTTGCTTGGGTTACCAATGATCACTCAATTTTTACATATGACAATGTTTGACACTTGAAAACACTTCAGCTTGGATACTTTTAGCGTATAATATCATTAGACAACTCCAAACACACACGTGGATTCAACTGGGTATTTTCTCAGCTACTATAGACATTAAGATGATTGATGTAATTCAGACTTCAAGCTTACATCAGACTGGGGATTTAAGTACCAAGAATACATTCATAAACAACGTAGAATTGTACTGTAGCTTTCACTAACTATAACAGCGGCAAATATAACCATTTATAATTCTGATAAAAGGTACTTTCCTCTGACCTGTTGCTTACTTTATTATGCAGTCGCTTCCTACAGCATTACATAAACCAAAGGGACCCACGATTTGGCTGTTTGGTGCAACCAACAGCTGAATGTTGTGGATGAAATTGCTCAGCATAAGATATAGTCACCCACTGGTAAGGAATGTCAATGAATAGCCATTGATTTGTCAGCAGATCAGCCTAAATATAATTCTCAGTCTTCCACAGTATAGATTCACTTCCCAAACTGGCGTTCCCTCATCAAATGTGTGTTTGTGCCCTCTTTCTCAGCAAATAAAGAGATGGAAACTGAATTGACTGGAAATGGTGATTCTCAACTCAATGATGCCCACAGAAAATTACTTTAAATGACTGGTGCACCTCTCTGGACTGTACAGACCACTTCCTCCACAACTGACAATGATCCCCTCTTCTTCAGATCTGGACAGACAAGGTAAAACATAGTGAAGAAGGGAGAAAGATGAGTGGAAAGTTGCCCCTTATCTCCAGCTGCTGCGACCTCCTTGACAAGTGTGTTTTTCCTTCAAGGCAACCTCAACTCAGTCCAAACCCTCAAAGATTTGCAAGGATAGTGCATTCTGTTCCACGACACTGATTCTCAATAATCACAATGGTGAGATCAATGCTCTCAAATCGACTAGGGTAGATGGTCTCACCACCAAAACCGATAACTACAATGGAAGAGGTTTAGCCGAAACCCCTAACGGAAACCCTTAGTTGATAAGAGCACCCAGTCATAGGATCAAATATAAATCATATCATAATAATCCCAAGAGTGGCGTTCCCCCTCTTTTTATCCTTCTCTGGAGCTCCATACCATGGTCAATACCATGGAACACCCAATACCATTTAAAATGCTATTAGTCACTTTTAGGAAATAAATACGTTTTTTAAGCTAAGTGACAACAGTAATGACCCCCTTGTCTTCACTGACTATAGCCTATGGGGTCAAATAGGCTACTAAATCATCTCGTTGTTTGGATCAAATGGAAGGGAACATCACAAAAATGCTCAAGAGAAGGGCATTCTTTGCATTTTATGAGCAGCCACTCCTACTTTAACCCAGTGTTACAAATATCGTGTCAGCGAATATATTGTCAAGGGTCCAAAAATAAATTATTGGATTTATCGGCTAAAATGTTAGCAAACATCGGCAATATATCGACAAACTTAAAAAAGACAAAAATATTCATTATTTTCAAATTTTTAAACATCTAAAGCAACAAGAACATCAAATAAACACATTGCCACATGAATATGGAAAGAAAACCGATATATAAGATGTATAAGACATTTAGTGATAGATCACACTTACAAAAATGAATCATGTCCTGGATCCTAAGTTCCCAACTCATGAATTACCAAAAAAATACAGTCAATGTATCTCATATGCAATGAAATAAATTAAACTATGGATTCCCTCTACCCCTTTCAAGTATTAGAGGGATTAGGTTATTATAATGATGTTCAAGACTGCCTTCAAAGGCTTCGTAAAAAATGTCTTGTAGTACAATGCTAACATACACAACTCTAGTGAAGGAAATATTGTAAGTTTCTTAATTTATTTTAATCCTTTAAATCGATATTTAATTTTGAAAAAGTTTAAATATATTAAAGATTTATTTTTATTTATGTTTGATTTTTTTTAATTATAATTTGGATTGATGTATTTGTTAATTTTAACTATATAAATAGATTCAGTAATTTTAATTAATTATACTGAATTGTAAAATGTTAATATCTTGAAATATTGAAGATATTAACTTTAACAATCCCTCTAATACTCGAGCATTAACATTCCTCCTCCCTCCAGCATCAGCGGTGGCGTTCCTCCCTCTAGCTCCGGCGTTCCTCCACGATTCCACACTCCAACACTCTAGCTCTCTCAAGTCTCCTCCCTTCCTCCCTCCTGGCAGTCTACTCTCCTCACGGTGCACATATTCACATGCAGCTCAAAAGACGAGAAGAGGGAAAAAAACCGTGTTTTAACCCCCTTTTTCATGCCCATGCACAAACGACGATTTCTCCTCATCTACTCACGATGTCAGCCAATAAAATCGCGAAAAATTGCTGAAAAAATCGTTTAAAAATATGTGGCGATGTTTGCCAATTTTATCGCCACGGAGATGACATCGCAATATCTTGCGATGTCCGTGATATATCGCCGATGTTGGTAACATTGCTTTGACCACAGATCTGAAGTATGCTTGTAAGTCTGAACTATTTAGTCATCTTAAATTACTGTAGAAAATGCTAGAAAAGGCTCAATTATATACTTGTGCGTTTTGAGTTGTTTAATAGCATTATATGCTGAAGTTATCGAAGTTTTGTGTGTTTCAATGTGTTAAATATTATTATATATGTGATCTGAAACATTATTAGTAAATCCCAAGCAACAATTAACGTACAAACCAAACTTTATTTGGAAGAAAACTTCTACTGCAGTATCATAGCTGTGATTTCCAATGTGTTTGGAAAAAGTCATAAACCAAAGTACACTAGCAGTTAGCAAAAATTTATATCAGATTTCATTGGGAAGCATTACATGGGTGTCTGATAAGTATTGGTCAAGTGTTTGACGAAAGTCCAAGCCCAAAAAGTACATAATGTTAAAAAGCAGCAACAAGGAAGGTCTTCCTGCATACAAAAGGCTTAAATTAGAAAACCAATTGTATTTAATTTACTTTTCCTAAGTTTACTTTGGAAAATAAATTGAAGTGATTTAATTATTAATTGACTTTATGATAAAGTGAAAGTGAGATTAGGGTTTTCGCTTTGCATAAAGTTATAAAAGAGAGATCAATTGGTGGAGAGGACATAGTTGCATTCCGACAGAGACAGAGGAAGAAACGTGAGAGAGAGAATTTTGGCGAAGAAGACGGAGGAGCACTAACTCAAGAAGGCAACCCTAATTTGCTAGAGGAGAGAGACAAGAGACGCAGGTAGAGGGACCGTATAGCAGAGAGGCTGTATAGTCGTACAAAAAGGAGGTTGTACAACTGTACAACAGGTGACCGTACAGGCCGTACGGATCCGCACAACAGGCCGTACAGATTTTGTGCAGACCGTACAATAGATAGTCATACAATGTAGGTCATACAACAGCAGGCCATACGGTTGCCTTGGGATCCGTGCTCTACCACCAGGTTTTTCTCAGTGATTTTTGGGTGATTTGATTTTGCCATCTAGGGCATAAATCAAAATTTCTGATTTGTGAAAGCTCCATATTTTCTTAATAAAAATATCATCTCATACTGTTGCACCGGTTTTCCCATCTTGGTTTTTGTCCGGGGGTTTCTACCCAAAAAGACTCTGTCATTTCTATTGATGTGATTGATTTTGTGAATGTTTCTCAGTTAGTTATATTCCACTGCATACTAGCAAAGAAGTACATGTGTGGTTATTTCAGTAATCAAATTAAATATACTCTTTTAGCCCTAGTTGTGCTTTGAAGGAAAATTTACACATAAACAGTCCACTAAAATCAAACCAGATTTAGCTTGGTCCATTACATCACACTTGAAGAATGATGTATTGCTTAAATCCAGGCACTCTGAATTCTGCTAAATATCAGATAAATGTAACCTTATTTGCTTCATCTGTCATTGGATTGGGTTTATGATACATGGAAATACATACTCATTATAATGTAGTTAAAAATGGTAGTTGCAAAGTGATTATGCATATTCTAGTGAAGGCTTTAGAGTTTCAAAGAAATAGACTGTTGTACCTCTCCCGAATCTCAGACAAACAGGGAGACAGCCAACCTATTAAGATACATAATTTTCTAGTCCAATTATTTTCAGGACATGGCAATTTTCTTTCTTGATGAGAATTTACTATCTATGAATGCTACTAAGGCAAATAACCTTGATTAACGTAGCCAGTTGTCGGGGCTGAAAATGGAGAAATAGAAAATATGATTCAAAGAACCAACCAAAGATGTGATAGCAACTTATCATCACCACCGGGTGATAATTGAAGTTCAAGACATATAAGGGACTAATATAAAATGTTAACATGCATATAAAGGGATTTGGTTACTTCCCGTGGTCACAACTCCATGGAAGATCTGTCATGCATGAAGTCAGCCATAAATTCACACATGATGCAGCCAACAAGGGAAACAATGACCATGGCCATATTAGGAAGTTAATGTTTCTGTGGCTTCTTTGTTGGTAGCATTCAATCAAAAATCTCAAGAACATAGTCTCAAAAAGAGGTTTCACAAATTTACCCAAATTTTCTCAGTTTAATCCGTTTCCACAAAATTTTACAGTTGTTGGATACAATAAATTTTAAAGGGGTAAATTCTAAGGAAGAATCACCCTGAACACCATCCCCTTTCCTAATGCAGCTCCTAGGATTTCTTCTCTGTATTGGCAGCTTCAAGTTGTAAGAAACATGTTATGCTAAAGAAGAAATTTAATAACAGATCTTCTAGTTGATAGTTATGTGCAATCTCAAAGTGAACTACTTCTGATATATGTAGACATCCATTGTATGTATTTAGCTGCATATAAGCCAGAAATTTGCTCTGGTTTAGCTGTTATACTGTTAAACAAGTATATTGCATAATATTATGTATTCTTTATTCTTTCTTCATTATTCATCATTATTCATCATTATGTATGTCATGGATTCTTTATAGGATACTAGTTGTAGGCTGTATTCTTCGCCTTACTGGTTACCTATCAGTCATTTGTATAGGTTGAAAAATATTTCGTTCTGTTTTTACACTTAATAAGTAATGCAGAAGAGGATGCTATTTTAGACTATTAGTCTATTAGTATTACAGTTTACAACTTTACACACACACTCATGTTTTTTTAGTGAAGGGATAATACTGACAGTCAATTTCCTTTTAAATTTGTGATTTCTTTCTTGCAGTATATCTTGCATTGTCAGTGCCAATGATTGAGTTTCCTATCAGACATACTGTCAGTTGTTGGTTTCCAGAGACCAAAAAGAGCCTACTACGACGACTCAGTACCTCAGCTGTGATTATGTTGCTTTCCTTATTGATTGCATTGATATTTCCCAATAATTCAGGGAATGTTCTTGTGGTAACTGGTGCAGTTGGCGTGTGCATTGTCTCATATCTAGTTCCTATAACTAATCATTTCTGTCTTCTGCTCAAGAGGTATTACTTACTCAACCTTGCTGGAATGTTGACCATTGTTGTCATTCAATTATATACTTTCATTTTATTGAAATGTTTGATCTTTTACATGCTTGAAATTTATCCTCTTGTAACCATCAGCAATAAGACAGCTTGCCTTATTAGAGTCAGCACCATTGCAACTGATCCACGTAAAAGAGTATCTATCACAACCTATGCTTATACACAATCCACAAATCCATAACGATGTGCCCTCCATGTCCTCCAGGTATTTTTGAAATAATCAATTTCACGATTGCACCTGGTTCTGCTATGTGTTTGGCTTTCCCCATAAACAAAAATATTATTTGGAATGTATGTATACATCATCCTTAAACTTGATTGAGAAAAAAATTCAAATGTAGCTATTGAAGTTCCATGCCAACAAAATTATTAATTTGGTATATTACTTTTTTACAAACCTCATTGAGATCCTTGCACAAGCAGATGCCAAGGATGATTATGTGTTAAAATTTTACCTAGGAAGTGTTTGTCCATTCATGCCTTGGGGTGACAAGGACACTTTAAATGTGGTCCTTAGCACTTTTAAAAGTGATAATGACTTCATTTAATAAAGTGGCTTTTAAAAAGTGAGTTTGAGTCGTTTATTATTTTAAAAGGTGACTTCATGAGAACTAAAAAGGTGGGTGAGTAATAAAGTCTTATTTAATATTTAAAAGTGAATTAAATGCTTTTAATGAGAAAAGTGAGATTTCTTTAACAGTAACCGTGAAGATATTGTATTAATAAAAAAGTTGTGGCCAGCTAGGTTTACAAAAAGAGGAGGTCTGAGACCTGCAGAGTTCTGGAAAAACCAAAATGACAGAAATATTTAAGTTGATAGCTAAAGTCTTGAGCTTGCTTCTATGCCTAGTAAAACTTCTAAATCCCCTCGAGGAGTAAAGTCGAACAAAAATGCCTAAGACGAGAATACAAAAAAATATGAAATACCCATGAGACTAGGATTGCTCCTTCTGCTTTCCTTTTTGATTTTTGACAGACTGCTCCACGGAGGCTTCCTCCATTGCTTGGTCTCTATTCTAGTTGTCTTGGATGAAGTTACCTTGGTTCATATTTACCAATTTTTTCAGGTCGTCCTTCATGTAGCTTATATTGCCCATTATCTCATACAGGTTATGATGATTATATTCTATTTGGGTGTCCTGGTTTTTAATCTGTCGAACCATCCAATCCATTGTTCTACTACTTTCTTCCATGCTTCTATTGATTATGTCATATAACCATCTTAGGTTTTTCTTGATGTTCTTGAGGGAGTTCTGAATATCTTCCAAAGTTGCACCTTTGTCTTCCATTTCGTCCTGAAGAGCCGCTAATTCTATCTGGTGCAAGCAATCGGGGCTTGAGATACTTATAGAGTCTAGGAGACGGGAGCAAGAACCTTCGGTGGCCAAATAAACTTCTAGCCTGTTCGCAAAAGGACCAAACGTCGACCCAATGCCTTTCTTCTCGCTGCTAACGACGGAGATGTGAGTGCCAGTCTCAACTCTGCCTGCAACTATACAAGGGTCTAAGACAGGAGCATTCACTTCACCAATAGGAGCCTTCTCTTCACGGACAAGAGCATTCGCTTCACAAATAGGAGCACTTGCTTCACAGAAATGAACAATTTCCAGGGCAGAATGAACCAAGGGAGAGGAGGGGTTCTGCTTTTGGAGGGTGTCCATGGCTCGTGCAAGCCTTCCTATCCGACTGAAGGGGGTAGCAGGCTCATTTATGTCCATCACATGGGCTGCGTGATGACAGATGGGGACCGACGACCATGCTGCATGCCTGCTGGTAGATTGTTGAGAGGATGAGGAGAATCTTTGACTGATAGCGCCTATAGGAGGGGGAGGAACTCCGACCACTTTTTCGTTAGTCTTCAAACTTGTCATGGAGTTGGTGGATGTTCTATCGTTAGGGGAACACCACCCTTGAAGTCGAATAGCGAAACATAGAAACTTAGAGCACATAAAAATAGTTGGATAAAATTTCTTTCACCTTGGTTGATCCAATTCTTAGCTTAGCGCATTGATTTGCCAATTTATCCGCCTCTGAATTGTTGCCTTGGAGGATGTGGATATAGGAAACTCGGACTTCTACAACAACTTGTTGAATTCGCTCATAAATTCTTTTAATTTTAGCCATACCTCTGCTTTTTCCATTATTCATTTTATGGATTACTTGCTTCGAATATCCAAGAGCAATGACTTTGGGGATATTGAGTTGCCTTAATAGGTTCATTCTGTAGTAGAGAGCAAGCCGTTCTGCTTCGTTGTTGGTTTTTCGATCGAGTCCCCAGGCATAAGACGACACCGTTTTTGCTCTGGGATCGAAGATGATCCCTCTTGCACCTATGTCCCTAATGAGAAAAGTGAGATTTAACTTGAGCCCTAGATCTCATTTAGTTGGCTTTTAATCTAAGCCATTGATTTTCTAATAGTGGTTACACAAACAAAAAGGCTAGAGAAAGGCTCAACCTAATTCATTGTTCACTTTCCAAAGAGAGAATTTTTCGAGAGGAGAGAGCAAGAGAAGAAGACAAGGGTTTGAAGAGATTTCATTCCAGAAACTGAGAGAGAGAAAAATTATTGCACAAATTCCAAAGTGAAGAAGAGCATAATTTTTGGCACATTTCCAAAGGCAAACTTTCAGCATGCATAGATTCGAGATTGTACCGTACACTCTGCACAACAGCACAGTATTCGAGGAGAGGTCGTACAACATATTTCGTAAGTCTATACAACACGCAAATCGAGAAATTTTGGCATGAATTTTGAGGTGATTTGACCAACATTTAATGATGTTAACAAGTCGTACATCAAGCATGTTTTTCAAGGAGGAAAATATGTCAGTACAGTCACACATGTGGACCGTACAACACGAAAATCGAGGCAGTCGTACAGAGTGATTTTGGCACGATTTTCGAGGAGATATCAAGGAGATAAGTACTTTTGTTTTGATTTGTATTTTTCCTGAAGAAATAATAAAATTTCTCTGTCATACGAGTTTTCCCTTCAGAGATTTATTTTGGACCAAATAGGTAAAAAATACAAAGTCTAAAATTTCATATGTTGGATGTCATAAAATTTTCAGATTAGGAAAAAATAGGGCTGCCATAAATTTCCGAGTTTTGAAAAATTTGAAATTATCTTATGTGTTTCATGTTTTCAAGTTGAAAATTTTATTTTTTTATGAACATGCATATTGGGGTTTGGGCATTAAACCATATGCAATAAACTGAAACTGGATCTGAGTTGTGGTTACAAATTTTTCATTCTGAAAACGAAATGCCTGGTGTTGACCACTTAACCAACTAGGTGGCCAACCATGTACCATGTGCATTGAAGATGAGAAAAATAAAAAAAAATGTACCTAATAAAGTTTTTTCAAGCGAGTCAACTCTTCTTCTTATCTTTTCTCCATGAAATTTCCACACCTCTGCGGGGGATATTGTAATGATATGTCAGCATGAGGGTCTATTTTTTGTATAACATAGTTACCTAGGAATTTTTCATTTGGGAAGTCCTTTCATTGAGTGCGTTTTCCCTTGGATAATTAAAATTCCTTTTCATTGAGTTTAATTATCTAAGTTTTTCACTCAAAAATATCTCCAAAGTGGTGAAAGGCGTTCTAATGATTGAGTCTACGGGTTGAATAAGGCCCAAGAATGTTCTATGTAACCATGCTAAACACTATCCAGAGTTTTGGGAAATTTCATTAGGTTTTACCTAGGATTTTTTAATTTTTGGTGATTAATAATTCTCCTTCAGCATAAAAATGTTGTAATAAAAAGAGGGTTAAATGACATCTAATGCCCATGAATAGGGGTATGGGTACCCGAAATCAATGGCATGAGTCCCCCTACACCCTTGAGCAAAGTTTGAAGTCATTCAGACAAGTCTTGCTAAGGTTTTGGTCACATATTCCATATTCCAAATTAAGGAAATCAAGAAAATTGGCAATTAATTAGCAAGCCAAATTTTGGAAAAGTGCTTAAAGTCACTTTTAAGATGAAAGTGTTATATTATGTTCCTAAAGTGACTTTAGAAGAAAAAATGCCCCCCCCCCCTCGCCGTGCAAGTGTTTCACAAGAATGAAGATGTCGCCAAAGGGGGGGTGGTGCCCTCGCTCTTGATGGAAATTGAGATAATTGAAAATAAGCCAAAGTAAGGGGTACCACTTTGGTGGTCCCCCCCTTTGGGTTTAGAATGAAGATTAAAAATATTAGAGGGAGGTTTCCCCCCCATTTTTATTTGATTTCTCCCCCTAGGAGGTGCCCCCAAGAGCAGTGGTTCCCCTTTTTAAGCTCCCTCTCTCATTTTGACAAGCGGCTTGCATGCACTTGGACTCTCTCCTCACTCATTTCCTATTTAAGGAGGCTTCCCCTCCTCATTTGGGTTACACACAAACACACTCTTTCATGCTCTTGCTCTCATTCGTTTTTTCTTGCTCCTTGCCCTTGCTTGAGCCATTGTAATTTTCAGCCATTTGGCTTTGTTAATCAAAATCTTTAGAGGAATCTTGTGTCCATTGTTCCCATTGATGATTTGTTTCCATGCTTAAGGAGGCATTCTTGTAGCAAAAGAAGTTCATATATTTTCTAGTTTGATGTTTATGATTTCTTTTCTCATTATTTGATTATCACCTTCTAGTAGTTGTGTAGTGAAAATTTGATTCCTCAGTTTGATGTCCCATTGCTTCACTTCTTGAAGAACAAAGGACCAGTTCTCTTTCTTTACATATAAATTTTTGCATTTTAGTTTTAGTTTGTGGAGTGTTTCAAATCTGTTTTTAATTCTTATATACTCAAGTTCTTTAAAAATGATTCATTAGGCAACTTTGTGTAAATTGTGTATATATATTGCACTAACATACTAACTTTCCCAAAGTGATTTTGGGCACTTTTTATCGTTTTCTGTTTGCTAGTTTTTAGCAGGTTGGTGACAAAACAAGTTAAAACTTTGTCAAATTTCAGCCAAGTAGGGTGCAAAGGCTACCCCAAAGGAAGAGCTTCAAGGCGATCACAAGAAAGGGGTGAAAACACAATTTTTCCCACTTTCCTCTCTTTTGTTATGGCGAAATTTCAACCATTGTAACAAGTCCAAGTGAGTCTCTTGGACTTGATTTCTTATTTTGCATTTGAAGTTAAATTGAAGTTTCCCTTGTTTGTGATTCCTTGCATGCAAATGAAGTTGGGATTTCCCACCTTTGCATAAGCAATTGTTGATTGGCTTGGATTTAGCTTTGTTAGAATTTCATTTTGTTTTTATTTTCTTCTTTTATTTTTCCCACACCTTGCAAGTGATTTGGCTATGCCATCCTTGCAAAATCGTGTTGGCTAAGCATTTAATTTTTGTTATTTTCATTTGCCCACAATTTGCAAGTGAGTTGGCTACGCCACTGTTGCAATATCGTGCTGGCTTGCATTGTTAATAATTGTTAATTCTTTGTTTCGTTTAAAGCAAAATCAACTTTTCCCCAATCTTCGCCCATATTAACTCCCCTTATCGGTTGGTTCGACCCTAGGTGACAAGAAAGGGAGAATATTCGAGTTGGCTAGAATAATAGGCATTTCAATCTATTCATCTATCTTTCAACAGTAAAAGATTTCCTCCAAATAATTCTAATAACAGATGAAATAGACACATAACCATATTATTTCCTAAATTCATTCCTTCTTGTTCCTAAACTTGCATAGAGAAATTAGAAAGAACATGTAGAACCTGGTAAAGTAGCAGAGGAGACAACAACTTAAGGAGCCTGTTCCTCCCAACCAACTCTTGAAGATAGCTGAACTACAAATCTTAGGACCCTCGAGCCTGTCTACTGGTCCACCTGGTTGAAAGCACTGGGTGAGAGAACTGGTTTAGAAACCTCTGCAACTACTCAGAGTAATCAGCAGTAATCTTTCTCCCTGTAGCAGTACGAACTCAGCTCAAATCAACTGCACTAGTTCAGAACTTCAGCACTTTTCACTCAAAAACTTCTGCTGGTCCCCTCCATTGAATTTCTTGTGCACTAATTTCACTCAGGAATTTCACAAGTAAAGAATGAGCAGCCTCAGTTGAATTCAATGGGAAATTTTATTAGCATGCCTAGGTATTTTGGGTCAGTTTTCACTTAATGAGCCACCTGCTCTTGTTCCACTTTCTTGGGGAACATGACCACAAAAATAGGGAAGTTGCCTCCTACAACAGCTAGAAGTAGTTTGAGGATGCTGCCAAGTGTCAGTCTCCTCTCAACCCAACCTATTCCACCAAGTGGCCAGTAAAATACTCATTTAGTAGCCTCCTTAAGCTGTTGTCTCATCTTTCATTTATTAATTAATAAAATATTCAGCAATTAAATGCAATTATCCTTGACTCCACTTGGTCATTAATTACAAACTTTATAATAAAATTAAAACATAATGTCTCCTAAAACATAAAATGTTTTTGCAATTTGGGGTATGACGTATTTGAAGATGAAATTTTCAGAATTTGCATTATGGCTATCTTTCCAAAACTGGACGAATTGGTTGAACAACCCAAGGATTTGTGGTTTAGATATAATACTTATTCAATGGCTATTGTGTATAATGAGATCCTCAGAGTTAAGAACTCATCTAAAGAAGAGGATGATCGTTGGAAGAAGTTTTTCCAAAGAAGATCATTCACTCCAGGTTGCATGAGATCCAGTTTCTCCATGTAGAGGTTCGCTACCTCCTATATGCACTCAATATGCAAGGAGATCAAGACCGAGGGGCTCCAGTAATCTCCGCAAGGAAGCAAAGATCAAGAGGGAGCACACAAAACAATAAAATATAAGTACTTGTATTTTGTTTATTATATGCTCTTTAGATCTATATGCTTTTGAATGTTTTCATTACAATCATATAGACATTCCATGCTTTTGAATGTTTTCATTACAATCATATAGACATTCCTATTCCTGGGATTATGAATTGTGAGCATATATGTTGATTTTATTTTCTTTATTGAAAAATAACAAAATTCATAAAGATATGAATATAAAGCACACATGATTGTTTCATAAGATATGAATATAGAGCTGCATGATTGATTCATGAGATATGCATGTTGGGCTGCAACATTGTTCATAAAGATATGAATATAGAGTTGCATGATTATTCATAATATATGAATGTATGGTTACATGATTATTTGATTATCATATGCTCTTACAAAATCAGATTTTGTTTTATTACTATCTATATTCATGGGATTATGAATGATGTTATGGTATAAACATGATTAAAAGCATATGTTACAATTTTTCTATTTATTGGTAAATAGAAAAGTCATATTAAGAAGAATAAGGGGTTGCATAAAATTCATGAGATCTAAATATAAAACTGATATAGAACTGCAAAACATTACATGAAATATGAATGGGGTTATGTTAAAATATTGATTTAATGTGTACATAACTATATGAACCACTGCAAATACATTGAAGTATTCATGTGATTAAAATTCATGAGATATGGTTATACTGAAACATTGGTTAAAATGCTTTGCATGTCAGAGTGTGTTTGTCATTTTATTGAAATGACTGGATTATGCAAGGTTACGAATACCTTGATTGAATTTGGCTTGTAGGGAAAAACTATATGCCCTAACCTACAAGTAAAAATGACATGTATTGAATGAGGAGTAATTTCGTTGGCTGATCTTGAAAGAGAGCGGAATGTTGTGAAGAAAGAAACTCCTGGTAGCGTATCGGGAGGTTTCTATGTATTAGGAAGAAGTCAGAATAGAAGCCGTAATCCTATTCTGAGAAATGTAAAGACTCTTAAAGATAATTAAATTATCTTATTTACATTCATGTGTCAAGAAGAGCTTCAAACATAGATGAGCATGAATCTCCGTGATGGAGGACCCAGATTATGATTCTCACATCCTGATGGTGAGAGGGAATAGCTAGATTCGCTAGCTCCTAAAGAAAACAATAAAAACTGGTTGATGTATCTTCTTTTAAGAGGAGGCCTAGATGATGTTCATATTTATAAGGAAGCTGAGAACTGTATTCAAGGATCTTGTTATGATTCTCATGATTAGTGGTGTGGTAGTCACCAGCCAAAGATTTTCCTCAGTTAAGGAAAATGTGCAGTAAAAGAGCTTGAAGATTTTCAGGATGATATACTGTAAATCCATGGCCACACATATGAAGATAGATTTGAAAGTTTATAATTCTTATTTCATATTTGGAGGATCTCAAGTCAGTTGAGATGTATTTGGTTAGTCACAGGTCCCATGATCAATTATATGCTTTCCATTCTATACATAGACATGTACAAACAAAGCATCTATTGTGGTACCTACTTGGTACAAGTGTATGTGGACTCGAATATGTCTCAGTTAGTAAAATGAAGTTTCAAAGATATATGGATTATGACTAGTGCATTGATCAAGGAAGATCAAATATGTTAATCCAGAAAAAGCATGTTGTAAAGCAGTAAGGCTTTATGAGATTCCTAGTCAGTTATATCCGAGACATGGTACATATCCAGAGTTGATCAACATTGCTAGCATTCTTACTGAGCCTCTGTCTAGGACAACCTTAGTATAGTACAGAAAAACTCCTCTAGTTGAAGGAGTATTGATCTGTCTTCACAGGAAGCAGCAGATAAAGTCCCCACTAGTTAGTCATGGTACACGACTCAGGAAGCTAGGGGTTGTGATACCTTGTGGAGAGAATCGACATGAGCAGAGACATGGTTAAATTCTTAGAGACTATTGTACTCGAGAAGAGCTATAGTCTGGACTGCCAGAGAACAATCACAGAGGTAGTTGGGGTGCTGCAGTATAAAGAGAAGAATCACTGAGAAAGTGATCAGGACTTGAAGAACATCACAGAGAATGGCAAGCTCACAGAGAACTTCTCTAGATAGAAGAAGATTCTTAAAGTTAACAAATGTTGAAGATTGAAAGAAAATATGAGATTTTTTCTTTCTGCATGATATTACACATTTGATGTATAATGTTGTATATGATGGATTTAAAATCCATAGTTTCTAGTTTAGAGAAACTGTATTCTGGATTGGATCCAAATGATGCTACTATCTGTAAGTAGTTGGTTGGTCTTTGAGTAGACCTGTTGTATTTTATGCTTACTACTAAGAATATGTTTGAGTACCTTTGAGGTACATTAGGATAGGCTCTTTATTGTATTTGATACATGGTAGACCTATTATATGATTGTGCTATCTATTGTTTTAACCTAAGATAAGCTATGTATATTGCGGTTAGTACTACGGAAGCAAGGTGTATTTCAGTTAGTACTAAGCAAAGTGTATTGTGGATAGTACTACCTGCCGTGGAGTAGTGTAAGTTTGGGAAGCTACCTAATAGGGTGAAAGACTTGAGCCTACGGTTATTAGGTGTTAATAGTCAAGCTTTCTGAAAAACCCTGTGTTATGATAAAACACATTGAGATGAAGTTTTACTTCATTGAAGTCATGGTCTTGTAAAGAAAAGATTTAAATACATAGCTACTGATGAGCAGATTGCAAATTTTTGGAAAGCTACTGTCAGTGACGAAGTTGAGATACTTCCGAGATAAGCTTGGTATGGAAGGAATTTCCTGGTAAAGCAGAGAATGTCTCCCTCGCTGAGAAAGAGCATTAAATGTAAAACATTAGGAGTCATTCTCCAGACTTGTGTGGTATTAAGTTAAGGTCTTGTGTTGTATCAAGTCAGAAACTTGTGTTGTATCAAGTTAAGGACTTGTGTGGTATCAATTCAGGACATTGTGTTGTATCAAGTCCTATCTATGTCCTCATGTATTGGGGTGGGATTCCTGTACTGTGATCTTGTGTTGTATCAAGATTGGAGTCTTATGTTGTGTTAAGACTAGTCTTGTGTTGTATCAAGTCAAATGATTCTCATAGACGATACCCTATGAGATGGATCTCCTTAGCTGGAGATGGTCTTGTGTTGTATCAAGACTAGGGTCTTGCGTTGTATCAAGACTGGAGACTTATGTTGTATTGAGTCATGACGTTTTACTATGTGATGTATTACTAACCATGGGCATTCGAGATGGATACAACTATTAAGTCTCCTCTAGAGAGGATCGCCTCTAGAGTGAATAACTTTAGCATATGACTATATGGTCTGGGGTAATATATATGATCATTAGTATGTGTGACAATTCTTCTGAATATAATATGATATGATAGATGATTAAACATAGACCATGCAATAAGATAAAGAGATAAGCAATAAAGAGATTACGAGATAAAGAGAATTTGAATTTCCCATGTAGATGATCACATGAACTCAAGTTATAATGCTTCAGTTAAAATGAATGCCTCAATCAGTGCTTTAGTTAAAGCATCAGTTGAACTATTAATGATTAGCATTCAGTTAAGTAAAGAAGAGCTCAGTGTTCATCAATTAGCAAGATTCAGTTAATAATGGTTAACTACGTGATTAAATAAATATGGACTAGTTAACTAAAATGCTTACACTTTAGTTAGACTAACATAAGACACTTAAGTTAATCAAAGGACGACACTTCAGTTAAGAAAGTGTGGTGCATTCGACACTTGAATTATTGCACTATGACACTTATGTTAGCTTGCTAATTAAGTGATTAGTATTCAATTAGAGATTGAGTTCACTCTGATGTCAGTTAACTATCAGTTAATATCCATGATTGAAGGTGTGTCACATTAGTTGTGCATGATGAAGATTCAATGCATGGATTGATTATTCCAAAAAGTCAATTCAAAATTGTAATACACGTGTGGATAATTCTCATGCAAATGTTATCACATATACAGTAGCCAGGATACCATATTCTATTTTTTAGATTTCAGTACACTATTCAGCCAGTTCCCCTACATATGAGATGCTGAGATGAGCATCTATGATGGATCATGATTTGATTGATGGACTATAGTACAATCCCATGCCATGATTGAGTCTCAAGACACTCAGATTTGAGGACTGATGTAGTCATTTTGGCCATTTGCAGAGCAGTTATTAGTGCTCAAAGTTGTATCAGTGCTTTATCATTGGACAGGTGTTGGTTTAGATGGATTATTTACATGTTTATGACTCAGCTTGTATTATCTTGTGTTATGGTTATCATTGCTCTTATACTCATTCTTGTGACATGTATTAGCACTTAGTGTCATGATCTGGCGATCATATAAATATGTGGACTTGGATGTATTGTTATTATGTTTTGATGTCCCTACTAAGACCTGGAAGTTATTGATCTATACTCATTGGTTTTACCCTCCTTAGGGAGAATAGAGGTAGTCATTCTCACCATACTTTGGCTTGCTAGTGTTGGTTTCATTATTCATTGTCTCCCCCCATCCATTACCTTCCGGTTATTTTTTTTACCCAACATACTATTTTGACTTGTGGCATGGAGGACCTTTCCCCACTAGAGCCTCTATGATTGGATAAGCTTCCCTGTTTATTTGTGTTTTGGCTTTGAGTTACCTAGGTTGTGTTGGCTAAACCTGAAACAAGTAGCGCTGCCATCAATACAATGTATTTTGAAATGAATATCTTATGAAAAACGCCCATTCATGAAAAGTAGTGTTTTTAAACATACATGAATGCAAGGCAAGCCTAATGAAATTGGCTTTGAATTACAATGAAATGAATATCTCAGAACATTCATGAAAAGTAGTGTTTTTCAACATACATGAATGCATAAAGCCTAAAATAATAAAAAATACGTGAAATAAAAACACGAACCAAGGCTATGAAAATTCAAAGGCCTAAAAAACAATGGTTCCTAAAGTTATATCTAAGGATTGCTGGCCTCACTTGTATTGAGTTGGTGGATTGTGAGCATTTGTCAAGGTGAATAAACACCTCTGAAATAACTCACCCATTTGTGAGACACTGCCATCCCCTGTGTTGTTGCTGTCCGTCGTATGCTAGAGTGAGTATCCCCTTTCCATATCCGAAGTGTCACAATGTCAAGTTGGTAGTCACCCTTTGGCCTAGCCTTGTAAATTTTATCCCTCACCCTTCACTAGCAAATTGATTACAACTATGAAGTGAGTATGGCCTTGAAAGTCTGGTGTGAGTTATAGTCAATAAATGAAATCCTTTATATTTGATTGATAGGTCGGCAGTGAAATGATTGCTAATTGTTTAAGTGTTATTTGAATGATTTGTAGAGCATATCTTGACCTATGAACACTTGCAGCAAATGGAGGTTAGCCTGGGTTATATTACTAGTTATATGGTCATTTACAGATTATTATTTTGTCTATCTGGGTATATTGGGTCTTGTAGATGATCATGCAAAGACCTAGAGGGGGTATGAGTATACACCTTAGATGGATTTGGATTCTCTGGGTCTAGTGAGACAACTTGTTTTCAGTTTTGGGCACTTGCAGTGATGATTTGTTTCAGTGTACCATTCTGGCGCAGTTTTGCCATACTGGATGGCTTGTCTGAGCAGGGAAATGATTTTCTTGGATCTCCTAGGGCGTTGTATGCGGAATAGGGGGTACATCCACTTGATTGTACCATATTACCCCCCTCCCAGAGAGCCTGGTGGGCTCAGTTGGACAACGCAAG
Organism: Pseudotsuga menziesii; assembly: GCA_001517045.1. Taxonomy (NCBI): domain Eukaryota; kingdom Viridiplantae; phylum Streptophyta; class Pinopsida; order Pinales; family Pinaceae; genus Pseudotsuga; species Pseudotsuga menziesii. Next base: position 227,651 of record LPNX010545204.1, on the reverse strand, counting down.
AACCTTAGGGGGCAATTTTTGGCATGTCACGTTTCTCGAGGCAGATAAAAAATAATTAAAATGGCTACTGAAGAAATCGATTTGGGCTACTGAGGCAAGGAAATGGCATGGGATGAGTTTTGATGATGAGTGTGATGTCTTCCACTCCTCCAGCAGTTGCAGTAGTTGGGTGGGCCCACATCCATTGTTGGGCATATTTTATTATTTTCTGGAGCTTTTGGAGGCTCACGATTTCCTCAAGGAGGCACAATTTCACAGTTTAAAAATTATATAATTTTTATTGTGCCATGGGGACACCCAAAGGGAGTTAGTTAACACTCCATGGACCCACTATGTGCTTCATTTATTTTTTGTTGAGTGGGATGCCCTCTCCTAGGGTGATTTAGTCCACTTTTATATTATATTATAGTATTGATCCATGTATTGTATGTTGAGCTCATCTCAACCGTTGATTAGAACATTTGTATCTTTTAATCTTAGCCACCCATTTGAAAAGTGGTTAGGATTTTGGTTCTCTCATTCCTATTTAAAGGAGAGAGCTTCTCATTTGTAAGGGGTCTTGGGCTCTTGGATCTGGATAATAGAAAAACTTTTCTTGTGGAAATTTCTTGGATCTCCTTTGCATCTGGTGTTCTTAGATGGTGATTGGAAAATCTTTTGCTTCCTAGCATTTGAGTATTTGTTGAGAGATCTATATATTTTTTCGGGAAACATTATCTTGTCTACAGGAGGGTGACTTGAACTTGGGCATTTTTGTAGGGTTTCCTCAACTCGCTTGGCTTGGATGTGTTTTGTATTAGGGGGTTTTCATTAGTATCAATGCGATCTATGACTTCATCTTGCTATTTTTCTGTAGCTTTTGTTTTTTTTTCATGATGTAGCAAATCTGATATGGTTGACGTTTGTTGTGCAGGAGAGAGGGCGGATTGGCTTCTTGGGGAAAAACATTGGGCGTAGAACTCACTCAAATCTTCTCAAATTGTTCGAGATAGTAGGGATCATCATCATCAAGGCATCTACAAGGTTTTCTAGGTAAGATCTATAGGTTAGTGCTTCTCTTCCAAGATCTCAATCCATTGGCATTTGTACTTCCATTTTTATTCTCAAAACCCTAAATATAAAAAAAACCAAAAAATATTATGCTCAATCCGCATGAGTTTTCGGCAAAACCACTTTTTGGGTTTGTAGATCGGGTCTATACCCAGGTGGGTCTCCTTCAACGCTGGGCAAAAAATGACTCCATTGCCCTAGATCTAAAAGGCACTGATCTCCAACCCTAGCACTAGCCCTTCTTTTGCCTTTTTTCCCTTGTGTTTTGATCTTCTCCGGTTGGTTTGGGTGCTTTGACACTGTCATACCTTCCTTTGAGTCTACCCCTTGGTACTACGTAGCCCCAATCCCGTTCTCACCTATTCTTCATTGGTCACGTTTCCCAAGGTAGTGGATATCTTCACCTCTTGCTAGTACCGTAACCCCAAATCTAGTATTTACCTCATAGGTCATCTGTGTCCCAACTTGGATCAAATCTCATATCTCCTAAATCATGATCCAAAGCCTTGGTTCACCTAGTGACGTCATCCATAGATCTAAGGTTTCCATCACCTTACACCTTACGTACCTCAAGTCCATTTGATCTGATCTGGTGTCTAGGTCTAATCTTTCCTGTCGGGAGTAGATCTGGGTCTCCCCCATTGTTGTCTTGGGCTAAGATAACATAAAGTGAAGACTGCCTCGATTGGCGTGACAACCATCCATTTTGGAGTCGAGGCAATCTTGGTTCCACTTCCTTAGTTGCTTGTCCCTCTACCGTCCATCCTGGATCCATCTCATATAAGCAACTACAAGGTTGGTGATAACAGCGACCATCACTGGGGTTTGCATGGCAATCATTATGGCTTGTTATTAATATGCCAGGCATATGGAAAATTCATAACAGTTGTAACAATGGATCTCTCTTCTCTATTGCTTCGTATTCTCTCTTATCGGACAATTTGCTTATGTTGTAAAAGTTATTCTCTGCAATCTATTTATTATACTTTGAAGAATTGATGGGGTTTTTCATCCTCTTTGTTATGAGGATTTTCCCTAGGGTACATCTTGTGTTGTGGATAAATTATTGTGTGATTGAATTGTTAATTGTCACAGGTCCTCAGCATATCATTGATAAAAGTTTTAAAGTTCAAGAATCTCCATTATTGCTCAAACATCAACACTTGGGGATCCATTTGTCATAACTCTAATTGGAAAGTAACTACTTTCCATAATCATCGAAGGAATATACTTCTATAGTAGAGAGACCGACATTAGTTGGATCCTTCTGCTCCCAATCGCCAATTTCTACTTGAGATCATCCGGGCTTCTGGTTCATGTATCCACATATAGCTAGATGTATTAGGTACTCATTTGTTTGTTGTTATTGATGAACAGTCATGGCTTCCATTTAACTGTTTTGTCTGGAAGTCATCCTTCTTCTTGATCTGTAGCATGGAATGAGAGTCATGTTCCTAGAAGCTTCCTGCTTCCAATCCATCTGTTCTCTCTCGATCACTAAATATCAACGTGATCACTTGTCCTTCACAGCAAGTCTCATCATCTTTCCTTGTAGACCATATCACATGGTCTTTTCCCTACAAGTCAAATCTCGTCAGATGGTTAACAACATTCAATAATGAAGTTTATCCAATGCAATGACTTCATATAGGTATGTAGGCATCTTAGCCAATGCATCAGCGCAACACACACATGGCTACTCTTTGGATGCTTTCTATATCCATTATAGCATACCATCAAGAGTGTGCACTACTCTAAGCATGTTAGAAGGAGATGTCATCAAGAAAGGTTCATGGAACATTGTGGAGTGTTAAGGGCTGAATCATAACAAATACTAAATGAACCTAGTATATATCAATAAAGAACTATATCACATTCTCAACAACTTCTTAAATCTAGGAATATAGATCTGCATAAAACATATCCAAAAACAACAAGATCTAATAAACCAGAGCAACAAAATCAAAATAATTATATTTTATTGTTTTGAGGGTGGGATCCCATTGCCTCTTGGTATGAATCATGAGAGCTCTCTGATCTTCATCTTATTGTTGGAAGTCTATCATAGTCTGGATCTTCATATCATCACCTCAACATGAGGAGTACTAGAAGAGGAACTTCTTTCAATGATCTTAAGCATTTTATTTAGGATCATCATTCCTTTTCCTCTTGTGTTGAGTGTATTCATCTACATTAGTAGTTAAGCCTTCATGCTTCCTTTTATCTGGATCATGACATTGACTTGCATAATGTCCATATTTATGGCATTTGTAAGACTGGGTTTGTGAAAGTTTCTTCTTTTTCTTTTGATTTGGGATAGGACTTGAACCTTCACTTTTGGTTTTCCTGTCATGCAACTTTCTTCCCTTACCATGAACTGCAAGTGCTTGACTTTATTCATGTTGAGATTCCCAAACAACGGTTGAGGTTGGGTGTATTCTCTTCTTTGAATTACGACATTGTTTAGCATGGTGACCGATCTTTTGACATCTAAAGCACTGGATATGAGAGAGATCGTCCTTCTTCATTTGTTTTGGAATCTCCTCATCAACATTCTTAATGGGAACCTTAGAATTGGAAACCCTGTCTAGTCTATGTTCAACCTTCATGTTGATCTTCTTACTGTAACCTGAAAACTGCTTCAGAAACCCTAGCAAGAGCTCGGTCGAATTTGAAGTGTGGAGACTTGCAAATATGAATCCACAGGGAGATGCACCTTATCAAGGCGAGTTGAATACACCTCCTTTTCTCCCAGATTTGTGGACAGGACAATTCAAAGCTGGGAACCCTAGTTTCTCGACTTTGGCAAAGAACAGGTCGAAAATGAAAATTTTTGGATCTGAAATTTGATTCCATAGATAGTTGCGCCCCACCAAGATGAGTTTGAGAAAGATAAGAATGAGCCAAAACAGTGAGCAGAAGGGATAGATCTATGGAGCCCTAGGTCTAGACTTCGATGGTATTAGGTCAAAAACTGAACTTTCACCAAATTGGATTTGGCCAGCAAAGAAAGATGTGCCCTAAGAGGGAGAGTTTCTTTATGCTCCTTTTGGGATGATATGAGGTTGCAATCACTCCAAAACGTGGAGCCCTAGTTTTCGACAATGACTTCTTTTAGCAATGCTCTGATACCATGTTAGAATTTGATAGATGTATAACCAGGATCACTAAAAGAATGAAAAAGCACAGAAAAACAAAGAGTGGAGCTCGTTTAACCACGATGATAACCAATCATCTCCCAACCATAGAAAAAGATATTGTCTCCCCCAAGCTTGCACAAACCCCAAGAAAGACAAGAAGAAACCTCTCCAAAGTGGAGAACCCCAGAAAAATAGTCTCCTAGCTGTAGTAGGAAACTTTCTCTTACTAGAGAGAACTTGCTTGAATGCTATGTTCAATTGAGGTGATGTGCCCTTCTATTTATACATTATGATGCTGGAAAATCTAATTTTAAGTTGGGGCCGACTTGCTAAGTTGAAATTATAAATTACATTTTATTATTTCCTTTCTTGGGCCAACTTGTGAGGTGATGCCTCACGTAGCTACTTCACCAACATGCTCGATAGGAGTTTGTTAGTTTGGGTCAGTTACAGTCAAGATCAA